>VXAV01010325.1:73636-87922 GCA_013399715.1 Alectura lathami
TTTTTAATTAAGGCCTGTAAAAATTACAGAAAGCTGATTTATTCTTCCTGAAATGTCATGGGCTGTAAGTGTGTAATGAGGTAAAGCAATTGAGCTAAAATGAACTTACACTGAGTTTATGTCCTATGTTCTATGCACTTTGAAGTGTTATTCTTGCAACCTTTCACGAAACAAATATAATAAATGCTGTATATCACATTTTGGAAATAAGTCTTCCTTGCAAATGAATACAATGCCACCACATTTGCTAAGCGAGACTGTATGCTAGTTTTTCCTAAATGGACTGTGTTCGCCCTTTGCAGACCCAGGAGGATTATATTAGTCATGGATTATATTAGGCATGAGTAAATAAATGAAGGACAAAAATATTAAAAGGTAGTTTCTGTGATGGACAGCTTGTAGTATTAGCATGTGAACAGGTGGCAGAAGAGTAGCAGCTCTGGCATAGTTTAAACCTAATGATCCTTTAGGTTCTGCGGAACAAAAGCTCTGCTTTTCCAGAGGTTTGCACTGGGTGCCTTGTGGGCTTGTATCAGAAATTAACATTCAGGAGGTGTAGGCAACCTTCAGATCACGCATGCACTGACTTCCCCTGAATCCCAGGCTTTCAGTAAAGTAGAATAGAGTTAGCAGCAGTTTGACTGCTTTGTGTATTGCTTGTCCCTGGAAGTGCAAGAGAGGCTGTCTATTGGAACAGCTGCAAGGCAGCATGTCACAGCATCTCTAAGAGATCCCCTAGGCCGATACCTGCCCTCCCCTTTTGCTGCTCCTCTCTGGGAATTAATCTACCAGGTCAGTTAGATCCTGGATCTCAAGAAAAACTGTAGCACATTGTGAATCGATGCATTTGAGAATGTGAGAAGACTTCTGTGCTGGTTAGCCACGGGGGCTGTTTGAATGCTGAAGGGGAAGGTGTGAGCCTCCTGTCGTGAATGAACTCGTTCTGCATCAGAAGAAGAGGGAAGTGTTTCTGGGCCTCAGCCTGTGGCATGAAAGAGCAGCAGCAGTCCTCTGGTCTTGCTGCGGTCTGTGAGAGGCAAAATTGCCACCCCTCACGCACTAGATAACAGGAAGTCCATTTGAGAATGGGCAAGCCCTGTGCCTGGTGTTTACATGAATACAGCAGCAGTGCAGGTCTGTGCTCTCATCACAGCTACTATACATCTCCTTTTTGTGTACGAACTGATGCACAATTACGCTTAAAAAACGTATGTGAGGGACAGGTGCTACTTGATGGATCAGCTAGGGGCTGGTCCTGCACTAGAGGGCAATGTGAGAAACGCTTGTGAGGCTGTGCTAGGAGAAAGACGGTGCTCACTGCCTGTTGTCTTTACAGCCTTGTCGGACTGTCCAGGATGCGAATGGGGGAAATGTGCCTTGGGAGGCTGTTTTGTAGGGCAAAGAGAGTAAGATTCCTGTCACAGCTGTGGCACTAACTGGATAAAGTTATACAAGGAATTTTTGATTGCTGTTTATGCTGGTTCTCAGAAAAAAAGGGAAATTGAGGGAAACAATATTGGGATCCCATCAGTGCTCAGCCAGGATGGGAGTGAATCATGGAAACCCTCTGCAGCAGCATTCTGAATTTTTCTGTCTGCAGATGACGATCTAGTGATGCATACACCCATAAAAATGGAAAGAACACTCTCTGTGGTGGCCTCGCTCGTCAAGTCCTATCACAAATAGACCCGCCAGCGACTCAGAGTCACGTTGCCTGGATTATTGCAAGGGTCAATGCCCGGCTGAGGAATGTGACACCTCGAGCCATTTAAGTAACCCCCGAATCGTGTAACAGGTGAGCAGGGAGCCCATGTACAGTGTAAACAAATCCCTTTGCCATTCTCCCTTGCATTGTTGGGCTCATTCTGATGAAGAAAACATGCGAAACTGAAGCCAGGGATCAAGGCTTGGAGCCTGATCGGAGATTCAGGAGGAAGTGCTGCAGCGAGGGTGCTTTCCGGCGTATTTCAAGTGAAAACCAAAATGTTCCCCCACCTCCTCTCTCTCATTTGTTAGCTCACTCCCACACCGCCTGGGCCGCGTGCTGGGGATGCTTGTGCTCCGAGAAGGGCTGGCTGACGCCTCAGTGTGCGGCTTGGCACCAGGAGCTGTGGTCTGCATGCAGATTGCTATTTGGGCCTCGATCGAGTTACAGTGTCTTGGTTTCTGTGAGTGACACATTACAGAGGAGGCTGGGTTCGTCTGGTGCTTCCCAAAGGAGGAGCTGGTTGTCTGCGTTGTCTCTTCCACAGACTCCTTACCTGGGTGCCAGTCAAGCAGTGGCTGCAGATGGTGATAAGGAGCCCGTGGCCACACTCCTTTATCACGGTGCACAGCAGCTGGTAATCGACAGCTTTTCTCCCCCAGTGAATTCATGTTAAAGAAGAGCTGTTACATCTGTTTCCCATGGTCAAAAAAAGCCTTTATAATCAACATCTGTTAATTGTTCAAAACAATTGGTTTACTCAGCTGGGACACACCATAGATTCTAGCAAGTATTTTGTATCTTAAGCAGATTCCTCTCCACTTATGTGCAGCATAGTGTTGTACCTAGAAACCCCAGCCTGATCTTTAAAAACCACATTTCTTCAGGTTAGTTGCACTTTCTTGAGGGGAATATGGAGAAGCATTGCCTCATGTCAGCTGAGTATTTTTCAGCCAAGTTTCATAGTTTGCTTGAGATTTTAGTCATGCTTTCTCTGACAGGCACACAGTTAAATGCAGCCATATATGCATTGTATTGTAATAAATATATTGTTAGCATTTTTGATCAGGTTAAACGGAGAGAATAGAGAAAAATGCCTTAGGTTAAGTCAATCTCAGAAGGCTTATAACTCTTACATCTGATATCGTAGAATCATAGAATAGCCTGGGTTGAAAAGGACCTTAAAGATCACCTAGTTTCAGCTTCCATGCTGTGGACAGGGTTGCCAATCGTTAGATCAGGCTGCCCAGGGCCACATCCAGCCTGGGTTTGAATGCCTTCAGGGTTGGGGCATCCACATCTTCTCTGGGCAGAAGATATTTGCCTCTCTTCCTACTTGGCAAGCAAGTTGTTTTGTATTTGCACAGCACTTTGCCACTCTGCTGGGCTGTTTCCTTTGGTGCGTGTAGTGTTTATGACTGATGTTTCCACAAAATCAGCATCCCTTAATGGAGCTTTGTGTTGTTTAGGTGTTTCCTGTACAGTGAATATCTCATGTCAGGTTGATATTTTTACAATAGGGAAGGTAAAGAATGAATGAAGCAGCAGTGCTCTGATTCTGAGTTGCAGTGAGCAGGAGGTTCTGCTCTGCATGCGTGTCTATGATAATGTCCTCATTCTGCCTCCCTAAGACAAGCAAGAACTCATTTTACCCTCGGTACATGCATACACCAAAATCATAACAGCACCCTTAAATAAACACAGCTTTGTCATGTCTCCATGCAGACATCAGTCTAAAGCCCACTGAGTTCCTGGGGAGTCAGTCTGTCAGCTGAGATAATTTTCATTATCTAGGACAGAGGCAGGAGAAGGAGAGTATCAAAAGCCAGTAGATGTGTAGGAGGAGTGTTTCCTAGCTACCCACAAGCAGGCAGCGCCCCTGCAGGCTACACCGGACCCAGGCATGGACAATTGGTTGCCTCTGAAGCAGAGAGACAGAAGTCCTTAAGACCTGTTTAGGAGATCCAGAGGTGGCTCACCTCAATGCAACGCCCACTGGAATTGTCTGTGGAAGTACAGAAGTCTCAGACATACCCCACCTGTGCCTGGGTATAATTGACAGAGAGACTTGTGAAAGTTTTCAGCCGTCTAAGCCTGTTTGAAACACCCCACGTACCGGCCTTCAGCACTCAAGACATCCAAGCTGTTTGCAGGAGCTGTCTGTATGTTGTACTGCTAAGCAACTGAGGTTTTCCTATGTGCTTCCTTTAGTCTGTGCTAAACCGTCTTTACTGGAAAGAGTGGTGAGAGAGTGGAAACAATTTGACAGGGTGTGCGAAGCAGGGAATGATAATGTACCAAACTAGACTCACTGTAAACTCACTAAGCTTCATGGAAAGCCTTAGTTGTGGCTTTGGAACCTTAGCTTTGGTGTTGAAAAACAAGCCCATAATAGCTTGAAAATGAGGCAACTTCTGCTTTAGTGAGGATTTTCCATACAAAATTCCCCCGTGAGGTCTGCCAGCGTCCAACGTGCTTAGCCTGCTGTACGACGGCTTCCCAGATCACCAGCCTGCGCTGTGCTTTAATCTGCAGACTGCTGGGCCCTGTCCAACATCCCTGACGTTTCTCCATTGATTGTGACTTGCACTGGATTAAGCCCAGCAGTCGTACAAGCATATTCATTTCATGGTTGTTTGTGGGCTATGCTTTGGAGGTTATAAGGGTGCTGGCTGTTATCAATATCTTTTTAGGTTGGCCTTATAAAAATGAAGTGCCTTTACTGTGTTCCCATGCCTTTATTATTATCATTATCAAGTTACCCCTTTGAAATACTCCGTGGTTTAAAGGTGGAAAAACCTTCCATTACAAAAACATAGCAACCTCCTCCATAGAAGAATATGATTTAATGTCAAGTCATTATCTGTGAAGCACTTTGACTTGGTTTGTTAGCATGTACCCTCAGCCACTAGCCGGTGCCAGTTCCAGCAGTTGGGTATCATTTCAGACTACTCCGTACTCAAAGTTTCTCTAAGCTCTGGAGCCTGCTAACCGGAACAGTGACTATTCCCATGTGTCACTAGCTATCTATGGAGAGAAATTTTAAGAACATGGAGCTATAAAGGGTTCACATTTTCTTGGCTACTCTATCAAGCAGGTTTATGTCAAGGTCTTCAAGTTACATCTAGCCTTGACCTTCAGTGTCTGGCCTGGGACTTTCCAGAGTGAGATACTATAAATGAGCAGTGCCACGGTGAGGTGCACGTACAGTTGCACTATGTTTTTCAAGAGCCAGTTCCACAAAGAAGCCAGAGTGCCACGTTAGGTGCTTCAGCAGCTCCTTTCAACCACTACCCAGCAGCTGTTTCAGTCAGAGGTGCCTGATCTCTACGTGTGTTTGAGTCTTCCTGGAAAATCCTGATGATCTTATGCTGCTGAGCACAAACCCAGCTGTATAGCTGCAGTTGGCTCCGGCCTTAAAATGCAGCAGGACTCTCAGGCATGTTTCACCTGCAGGACTCCGTTCAGTAGGCATTCCCAGACCATAGCGGTCTGATTCATGCTGTGTACCAGACAGCAGTGGTTAAGAACACTCAGGATGTAGGTGAACCAGCTTAGAGTCCCTCCGCTGCCTGATTTACAGTAAGAATCTGCCTTCAGATTTTCCACTGATTAGGCTGCCCTGTCTTCTGGCATGCACAGCTTGTTTTGCTGAAGCCACTGTACCCTGCATGAAAAACTTAGCATTGGTTAGAGAAAAATGTGACAGTTGAAAACGCGAGGTGATCACGTTCCTAACAACATGTCTCCTTTTGGGGCCCAGTAAGTGGTAACACTGAATATGCAATTATGAGCTTTCACAAGAAGTTACTTCCTTCTGAGGTGGGTAAAGGTGTCAAAAACTGTTTTTCTTTCACCAGATCACCCATAGTAAGAAACTGTAATTAAGCAATTGCATACCATAGCAGCCATGGCTGTGCAATAATGCTGGCTGATGTGATACAGGGGAAAGATTCCCCTTAAATCCCTCAAATCCTATCCTTCTTTCTTAAAAAGTGGGTTTGCACTTAACACATGTCTCACTTTCCCCCCTCCCCTTCTCTCTCCATACCCTTGCTGCTCCTGAAAGCACTCTATTCCCCTCATTTAGGCATGGTCTGTCATTGCACAGAGTTCCCAAGATCTTTGTCTGGTTTCCAGCCTTCCTGGGCTGGTTTTGCTTTGCAGCTGCACCACCTTGTCTACCGCTATGCCACTTCCTGAAAAAATCCTTGGGGAAGGAAAAAGGCATCCTGCCCTGACAGAGAGTAAAAGCAATATGCAGTTGACTATTTGAAGCATCCATATGCCAGCCTCAACAACTCTTCCTTTCCTGAGTGAGAGGTGCTAGGTAAGGTGGAATAGAAGAGCAAAAGAAAATAACAATGGTTTACTAGTGTTTTTGGAGAGAGACTGAAATGCATTCATAAACCATGAGGAGTAAAATAAGGTTAAATTACCTGGTAATGACATGGTAATGCAAGTGGATCGCAGTGTGCACACTTCCTAAAAGCAAATTGTGTGTTGTATTCTACTATAAAACTGGTAGGTCTGGTCAGCATAGATATGCCTAGCAGCTCCTTACCTTGATGCCTATACACTGTTCCAAACCAAGTCTTGCTTTGACCTCTTATAGAACCTTTTCTCTCCTTGCTACCGTAGAGGTGTGTGGTAGTGGCTGGGGAAGGTGTCCTTTGCACCCCGTGTGTTGTCTGCAGCATGTTAGCAGTTGATGTCCCACAGGTGTGCAGGCCTTGTAACTCAGAGGCAGCAGAGTAACTACGCAGCTCTGTCCTTAAAGACTGTAGCCCAGAAAACAGTTGGCACAGCTGAAAAAGGTGGCACCTGCCTGGAGCACTAGTGGACCTTATCCCTTCGACAGTGATTCCTGAAGGGTGCTGACAGCCAAGTCCCGTTTACAACTGGCTCATTGACAAGGTCTGTGTGTGACAGCTGGAGTAACAGCGAAGGGTGAAGTAGGTAGGGTGTGTGTCACTGGGTAGTTACACACCACCACTCCCAGAAGAAGTGGCCATGTTTGATGGGTTAAAATCCCCTGAATGGAGAACCTGGCTCTGTTAGGTGCATTGTAATGCCTGTGCTGACTGGGAAGCTGCTGTGCTAGCTCTGGGAGGACCTGCGGGGCAGCAGTGCCCTGAGGAGCTGGGCAGAGTGCTTTTGGCACTGGTATGGTAAGCTAGTACAGAATGCCAGAGCATGGAGCCGGCACTATCGCACTACGATTCATCTGGTCTGTCAGATTTGGTGGTATCTCCCTTCCTCGTCATAGCACCTTAAAGCCTCAGCATTTTCATTGCATTTGCCTGTGTACAATGCCAGTGATGATTACTGTCCCTGATTTACAGAAAGAGACATGAAATGCAAACAGACACAGAGCATGTATCTAAGTTACATATGAAACAAAGTACTGTCTTGGTGTTAACCAAGCTGTCCTGGAATCAGGCAAGATGTGTTAGCTGAAGGATACACCTGGATTAATTAGCAGTCTGGGCACAATCACAGTATTGGCTTGTGAATGTGTAATGGCATCCCTGGATGGGTCTTTTAGCAGTACCAGCCTGCTCAAAGCTCACAGCGTCATCTCTAGCCTTGTTCTGCACGGTGGCAAGGGAGCATACCTAGGCGCCCTGCTCGGCTCATGTGGAGAGTGGATGACAAAGCAAGGGAACTGGGCTAGAGCCTCTCAAGTCCCTGGCTAGCACTTCACCCACTGAGACATTCTTTCCACGGAGACTGTTCACAATGGGACTGTTCACAGTGGTTTATGAGTGGGTTTTTCAAGGGACTAAGCACATCTCAGTACTGTTGTGATTGTTTATTCCCCAGGACTCTTTGACTTTGTGGAGACTTCTTTCCTACATCCATTCCTTCCCCTCTTTCCATTTTTCTGCGACACAGTCGCTGACATGACTGAAATGTTTTTGCCTTGCACGAGTATTGGAGACACAAATAGCAACTTGAACAATTTGGTGGAGCATGATCCTCTAAACAGAATAATGGATTTGTTCCCTCAATTGAAGGTCTTAGCATGCATTAGCTAAAGGCCTTTGCCCAGGCAAAGACTGGAAGATGACACAAATGCCTCTGCACTGGACTTTCAACCTGAAAGCCCCCTAAGAAACAGGCAGATGTGATTATTTATTTATTTATTTATTTATTTTTGGCTAGTCTTACCTTCAGTTTTATTATTTGGTATCCACACAAGTGCTCTTCAGTTTTTAAGATTTCAGACAATTGACTGCTTTACTAGCAAAGCCTCATAATGGATATTCCTTCTTAACTTGTTTTTAATTGAGATTTTCACACTTAATCAGTGTAGTATTCAAGGAAAACGTTAGCTCCCGTCAGAGAATCACAGAATCAAATGATCGTAGGAGTTGGAAGAGACCTCTGGAGAGGTCTCAGCCCAGCCCAACCCCCTGCTAAAGCAGGTTCCCTACGTTAAGTTCCACAGGAAAGCGTCCAGGCAGCTTTGAGTATCTCCAGAGAAGGAGACTCTGCAGTCTCTCTGGGCAGGCTGTTCCAGTGCTCTGTCACCCTCACAGCAAAGAAGTTTTTCCAATGTTCAGATGGAACTTCCTGTGCTCCCTCTTGTCCTGCTTTTGGGCACAACTGTCGGGTTGGCTGCATGGTTCTAGGATGTGTTTCTTTTTTAAGTTATATTTCTTCTGTCTTTCTCTCTACCAGTGTTTATGCTATTTTAGTCACTTGCCTGGCTCTGGCATTCAAATCTACAGCTGAGCTTGTTGTTGGGTATGGGGTACCATGTTTGATGCTTATAATGAGGTAGGTGTCACCTTGTCCTTTCCCATCCCCACAGATTTATAATCTGTGATCTCAATTTCTAACAAAGTTGTTTTCATTGTCTGTGTAGGAGACAGGAAAACACAGTGTCTGGTTACAGGTGCAGAGTGAAGAACACTGAAGCTTTGTTTGCTTTATGCACTGAACAAGTGTACTACCTAGCAACACCCAAGCAAATGCTAAGCATGATAACTTGGATACAGAAATGTGTCTAATTATGACAGGATGGGCCATGGTGTGCTGATTTACCTTCTCCCTGTAGAATAGTGTCAAACAGCATTAAGCTTTGTACCAGGAAGAAGTAGATCTCAGCAGAAAGGAAGACTCAGTAGTAGAAAACTGTGTGTTTTATGATGATGCATACCTCTGAAGCACAAGCCATTTTTGATTGTTTGTAATTAGCTCAGCAGAAGCAGCATGCTCAGATACTTTATGCCAAGATCTGTACAACTGGAATCCGATTGCTCTAACAAACAGGTTCATTTCAAAATGCTCCAGTGTGTCAGCACCATGTGACACTCTGCTCTTCATTATGGCTGAGACCCTCAGTAATAAATGGAGGCCAAGGAGACAAAGGAAATTCGGAACAAGCGTGGGAACAGAGGCGTGTCCATGGCACATCCTTCTCACTCAGGATGTTTGGCTTGAAAGCATTTCCATCTTGATTTTCTTTAGTTCTGCTCATCCCACACCTCACTGTTACCCTCTCTGTATTTGGGACGGCCCTCAGGCAGCAGGCTGAGTCAATTTTTTAATAGAGCAGGCAGGAGCATAATATATGTTACTTGCTCTTTCTTTTTGCTTGATCAGAAGAGTTAATTCATCGCTGCCGTAAACCAGCTTACAAAGATGTAACAACAGCTCATTATCTTTGCAGGTATTTGTAGAGCACATTATGGCAATACGTTATTAGCTTTATTGAATATGTACACGGAATTTTATTGGGTGTTGTGGTCCAAGTGAACGGATCTGGCTTTGCAGAACAGAGTTGTTTAACCAAGTGATGGGATCAACGGGTGCAACAAATGGAGAACAAGTGCAAGCACATACTGCATCCCTGAATTTATCAAGCTAAGTCTGTCTTAGGAATCTCTGCCAACCTGTTAAGGCAGCCACTGGGAGTACAGAGGACTGCTGTTATAAGGAACATGGGGTAAAGCAGTCAACTCAAATGTCAATTTAAAGAAGAAATCTTGGTATCAGAGAAAGGTTTGATCAAAGGCACCAGATTAGAGGTTCCTAATGTGTTAAGGTTCTTTTTTGGAATGGGTACGTGGAGGTCCTACTGGATTGTGTTTAAATACCTGAAATTCCCTATGGAGTCAATGATTTGTTGAGGTTAATGATTTTTTGTTTCTTACACATTATAATTATTAGTATGGTGGAGGGGAAATGGTGAAATGGCCATCTCTGATATCCTGCCAGGAGCGACTGTGTAGGTGCTCCTGGCATGTGGTGCTGTTCGGGCAGAGCACAGAGGCTGGATGCAGGCGTTGATTGTGCTGTTCCTTGACCAAGAGGGAGCTGTGCAGCTGTGTGTTCAGCTCACACCGAGCAGGAGGAGTCCCGCTACTGCAGCCTGTCTGTACGAGCCAAGGGACCAGGAGAAAAACTCAGTTTAACAGAGGAAAGTATTGACTAAAGTCATGATGTACATCTCTTGCTAGCAATCCTGCAAATGTGCTGAATCTGTGTGAAGTGGTTGCAGAGCACAGATGCTCTCTCAGTCAC
The DNA here is from genome assembly GCA_013399715.1 of Alectura lathami. Lineage (NCBI taxonomy): Eukaryota > Metazoa > Chordata > Aves > Galliformes > Megapodiidae > Alectura > Alectura lathami. The sequence goes on from VXAV01010325.1 coordinate 83,877, forward strand.
CATTTCAAATCAATGCCATAGCGATCTATGCATTTGCTGTATCTGTCGAACAGCATGTCATTACTTAAAGCCCTTTTTCTCTTGCCTGTTTTGTTAAATAATGCAGAGTAACAGCAAATGGTAGCTCAGGCTGCCGGCTTGATGTTTCTGCTTCTCTCAATGCATCATTTGCTGTGCTGCAATGTTAAATGCAGAGCCTGCGATGCATGTGCTGTAGTTCCCACCTGCAGTGAAGGCAGACATCAGACAGAGGTGTCTGGAAAGTGAGTAATGTTGGATGGGCAGAAGAGTAACATGCAGATTGTGGTGCTAAAAAGGTTCAGATTTAGCATTTCTAAGTGGAGTAAAGAAGGATGTTTGCCTCAGTCTTGTCTCATCTGTCTCCCTCACTGTGGTTAAAGAAGTTGAGATAGGTGACATTTTCCAGCCCAGAGCAATACATTCAGCAAATAAAATCATTGGAAAAACCTCTTCTTGATGCTGCAGTCTGGCCTGTGAGCTGTAACAATGGCAGACTTGTTGCGATTTAATAACCATCTGATTGATGATCTTGAATTAAGTTTATAGGCAGGAGTCAGTTCCTAGCAGAGAAGCCACGGTGACTGGCTTTTGTTGAGTCTTTTGTTGCTTGCCTTAGCAGTACAGCTGCTGGTGAACGAGCCCTGGACACTGGGTTCTCCTAGACCCCAAAGAGCTCCAAAGATCTGTGTCTGTTATGTTGTTAAGAGTTTTTCCAAGGCCACCTTGGATTTCCACCAGTACAGAATTCACTCTGATTATGTAAAATCAGGATAAACAAACAAAGAAAGGGACTTTCCTTGTAAGATCACGATCAGATTTAGTTTATTTATTGTAGCAGTACTGTTTCACATCTTACTAAAACCTGCTTTTCTGCCTGGTGCCAGCTTCAGACTGGGAAAGATCTGTGAGCCTTCTCCATGTGAGGTGGCTCTATCTCCTCACACAATAAATAATGCAAACCTTGTAAAAATCTGGGGAGATCCTCCTGCCAGTGTCAGTGGGCTTTGGACCAGGACTTTGAGAGAGAGGGTGAAAGCATAACAGGCAGTACTGGAGCAAAATCGCATGAAGTAAAGTTGAAGCTTGGCCACAAAGATGACAGAGGGGATACTAGTTGCTTGCCTTCCAGGTTACAGCACCCTGGCTGACGGCTACAAGGTGAGATGCAAAAAAGGCCAGGGCTGTTTCCCATACGAAAACAGTAGAAGGGAATGAGGGGGCAATGTGTTGTGAGCTTGCCTGGATGGAAATCAGTTAACTTAGCGATGGCATCTGTTAGATTTCAGTGGAAGACAGAAGTACTTAATTTTGGATGACTTGTGTTGTTATGGCAGTGATTTTGCTGATGAATATATCAATTTCTGAGTCAAAGCTTGTTCACTTGCAAGATGAATCTGAAGCCAAACCAGAATCTTAAGAAACATCAGACTTTGAAAGAGCTTGGGAATGTGTTTAGCTTAGCTGAAGCAAAACCTGGTAGGCAACCTCAAGCAACCACAGAAAGCTAGGAGATCGGTTCTGGGGCCACATGCTGTATGAAAGGCCTGTTGGTTTTTTTTTTTTTTTTTTTCAAAAAAAAAAAGTTTGTTCCTGATTTATTTGATTCTGTTTTTTTGTTCTCTGTTTCTTCATCTGTGATTTCATCTCCTCCTGCTCACACTTCTCTGTTAGCTTATTGCTTCTGGTCTCATCTCTCTGTTTCCTTTGGTCAAGAGTTCAGAGCTCCCAACACAGATTAAAAGAATTATATCAACATTATCAGTTGGCTCAGATTCAACTGGCAACTCCTCTGCTTTTCAAGGATAGTATATGATATACTGTGCTGGGTTTTTACTTTGCAAAGTTATTTGGGATCTTTCTCCATAAGATTTCATTAGTATTAAATGATACTACTCATTGCGTCATCCAAGATGCAGGAGCATGCATTTCTTTTAAGGAATTTCATAATTCTTCAGATGGTATCATGTCTCTCTTGCACTGTTTTCAGTTGTTCTCGTTCTCAGTTTTCTCACAGAAAGCACTGTCCCTGTTCTGCACCTGCCTTCTTCTGCGTTCTCCACAATTTGGGCCGATATTTTTAGGACCAGGTTCTACAGTATGGCCTGGAGAACTTCATTCTGCATGTAAACTAAAGCTCACATCACAATAAAAGGTCATTGTCTCTTTCTGTTTAACAGATAGGATTTGCACTGTTGACATGGCTTTTATGCTAAGCTCAATGTTGCAAATTTGTGTGTAACAGAGCAGTAGGGCAAAGCTGTCACCGGAGTCAGTGGAATAATGGCTAATGTGAAGCTGATATATGGGTAGGAAATCCAGGAGTTATTCCTACAGCAAAGCTTCTTTTCATTCTTTTTAAATGATTTAAAGCTAATGTAAGGCAGGGTGTGTCCTGGTTTCCATGAGGTAAAGTCAGTTAGAATTTTGTATCTGAGAAAGTAAGAACAGGTTATACACTGCCTTGCCCATTACCTTATGTCTTGGAAGACTCTTTGATCAGTTCCTTCTAACTCAGGACCCAATTTTTCCCCCCTTTCTTGAAGATCCTGAGGAGTATTTAGATGTCTGACTCTTGCTTAAGACTGAACTCCATTGATTTTGGCTGCGGTCCACAAGCAGGCCCATTGATTTCAGTGGATAAGGCTGAAATCAATGCTGTTCAGGTCTGCAGCTCAGAAAGGCCAAGCCAAGCCTGCTGCCTCTGACCCACAGGCGCTTGTGCATGTCTTTAACTTCAAGCACGTGGACAGCCATGCTGCCTTTTCTGAACTTCTCAGTGCATAGATCCAGATGTCTGTGAAAAGCATCTGTTGCACGTGTACCAGTACACTGAGCTAGTGAGGAATAAGACAGCAGCCCCTGTGTAACTGCTGTGTCTTGAAAAGCAAGCCTAGGCTCACACAGCATTTTACCACCAGTAACGTGTTGTCAGCAGAAGTCCTCCTGCCTACGGTTCACGCCAACAGCTCTGGCACCAAGTGCTGCTACCAGTGATGTTCATACTCTGCCTGCAAACAGTGCCACAGCCTTAAAGATGCAGGCCAGTACAGTAACACATTGCTGGTGTGATAAACATGGGCTTGAAATAAAGCTTCAAAACAGAAAACGATTTGGTGGCTGTGAGTCAAGGGTCAAGTTCTCCTGAGAGCCAGCTGGCCTTCTGCCAGGCCTTCTTCTTCACCCACAGACTGGGTTCTCTTCAGCTGGGTTGGCATCTCTCTCTTTGGTGCTGCCATGACTCTGTGCCAGGCTTATCTTGCATTACAAAATCCCAAAGACTGGATGGGAAGAGGTTGAAAGGTCTCTCTTGATCTTACAGGAAATGTGCCATGTTTCAACAGGGCTATGGGTTTGCTCTTTCTTTTTTTAACCAGTGCTGCGTTGCTAAGTGTGATATGTTTTATCATTAGTCTGTAACATTTATGTCCTGCAAAACTAGTGATTAAACAAGAATCTCAGCCATCACTTAAAACACTAATTTCTAGGCTCAAAGTTGTTGGAAACACTTGGAAAATACTCTGTTTTAAACACTTGGAAAATATGAAAAGTAAAAAATGTTGAAAAATGTTGGATATATATATGAGCAGTAAATGCTACTTATACTGCTTATATACTCTGAAAACAGAGAAACTGGTATATGAAAAAATGAAGCTCTTTTTTTTTTTTTCCCCACAAAAGTCCCATTTTTTTTTAAGTTAAACTTGTGATTTAGAGGGAAAAGTAGTCACGTCCTTCTCTTTGATTGTTTGGGACTGGGAGATCTGGCTGTTGTTCCCAGTTACTTAAGCTGTTCTCATACTCAGCCTCTCTTCAAGAGGATTAGGTCAAATGGCAGGTGTGGGTTTGGCTTATGTCAGCCTTCACTCCCTTTCAGGTTAAAGGAGACCTAAACAGGGAACAAATGTTGATATTTATTTTGCCAGGCCCTGCCCCCTGCTTTTTCTTCTTCACCTTTTTTGTTTAGAGTTAGGATAGCTCAAAATGTTGGGCTTTTTTTTTTTTTTTTTTTTTTTTTTTTTTTTTTT
>VXAV01010325.1:87938-158800 GCA_013399715.1 Alectura lathami
TTTTTTTTTTTTTTTTTTTTTGAAGTTTGCTGCATTTTGATTTGTGAGTACAAGGATTGCTCTGCTTTAGTTTGTCTAAAAAAAAATCACTGGCAACACCGACGGTGTGCCATCTGCAGCCCTGGTAGTGTGACTGGGGCAAAAAAAAAGGGCTTTTCTCTTAGGGTCTGAATCAATACAAATTTTTGTTATTTATGAAGAACATAAGACCTTGCTTATTAAAAATATAAGTTTTGATTTAAAGTGTTAGGCCTGTATGAGACTTTGATGAGGCAATACCCTTGCTCATTCTCAGATCAGGGTGGCTCTTTAGGAGTGAGGTGGGGTGCCTCTGTGCCCTGGAACATGTGAGGGTGAGGAAGTGCTGTGGGCTCCCCATGCCTTGCACCCACTTGCAGTTGTGTTTGGCCTGAGCAGTCACAACTCTTCATTGCCCTGCAATGGCCTCTGGTTTGTGTTAGCAGGAGTGGAAGATGGTTCAGGTCCAGTAAGGGTGCCCTAAGGAGGCTGAAAGGCTCTTTCTCCCAGAATGGTTTTAAGAAAGTCAAAGAAGGCTTGATCAGATTTTGAAGCTAGAGAACTTTTGTAAGGCTGGCGCGTCATCGCCTTGCTCTGCACCGAGCAATTCAGGCTGGAACCTTATCAGCTCTGGAGTGATGTCTTCCCACACACAAAGATTACCTAAGCATTAGAGGTGGATGCTGCAACTTAGATAATAACTAAGTTCAGTTCCTTGCTTTGCTAACTGGCTGTCCTAAGCCTTCACAGGAACCACTCTATCTCCCTTCTGCTATTTTTTTTTTTTTTGCCCACATCCCATTTCTGCCTTCACCCAAGATACATTCTGTTTCCCACCCACACATTTCTGCATCTGAGAATTGCTTAAATTTCTGAAGAGGAGTCCTGTGAAATATATCCCACACAGATGCACTGCTAGGGTGGAGCTGGGAATAGAGCATGGGTGGAAGGAAGCGACTGGGACAGGGTTGAGGGAGAAGGATGCCAAATGGGACAGCATGGCATTGCAGCTCCAGTGGACAAGAGACCACAGCTGCATATTCTGTAGTGCTGTGGATCTGGGACCCCCAGAGTCCTGAGTTGGAAGCCTGTGACTGTGGTAATGGTAAGCTCCCAGCCAACCCCGAACTTGTGTAGGATTTGCTGCTTCAGGTGGATACACACAAATCTATCAGGCCTGATAGGATTCATCCCAGGGTACTCAAAGAGCTGGCTAACGTCATCATAAGACTTTTTTCAATTATTTTTCAATTATCTTGGGTATTTGGAGAGGTCCCGGTAAACTGAAGGCTGGCAAACATCCCATTTTTCAAGAAGGGGAAGAAAGAAGAACCCTGGTCATTACAGGCCTGTCAGTCTCACTTCAATGCCTGGCAAAATTCTGGAGTAGATTGTTTTGGGAGTTATTGAAAAACACCTAAAAGACAGTGCAGTCATTGTCAATTCAGTTGTGCTGGTCACAGCCAACACAAGTTAACTAGGGGAGAGTCCTGTTTAGTGAACCTAATCTCCTTTTATGACAAGGTTACCCACCTAGCTGACCAAGTGAAGCCAGTAGATGTCATGTGTCGGCTTTCAGCAAAGTTTTCGATACTGTTTCTGACAGTATCCTTCAGCACACAGCTAGACAAAAACATAATGTGGTGGGTGAACAACTGGCTGTCAGGTCAGGCTCAAAGGGTTACAGTAAAAGGTGTTACAACATGGCTGGCAGCCAGTCACTAGTGGAGTTCTACAGGGCTCCATTTTAGGGCCAGTTCTCTTTAATGTTTTCATCAGTGACTTGGATGCAGAGACAGAAGTTGTATACTGAGTAAGTTTGTGAATAACACTGAATTGGGAGGAGCTGTTGACTCCCACGAGAGCAGAGAGGCCTTGCAGAGAGATTTGACAAACTGGAGGGCCGGGCAATCTCCAGCTGCACGAAGTTCAACAAAAGAAAGTGCTGGATTCTGCACCTGGGACAGGGTGACCCAGAAACTACGTGCAGACTGGGGGACAGCAGACTGGAGAGCAGCCCCACAGAAACGGATCTGGGGGCTCTGGCTGACAGCAAGTTGAACGTGAGCCAGCAGGGTGCCCTGGGGTGCATCAGGCTCAGGGCAGGGATTGTCCCGCTCTGCTCTGCGCTGTGCGGCCTCACCTTGACCACTGGGTGCAGGTGTGGGTGCCACAATGTAAGAAGGACATAAAGCTGTTAGAGAGCATCCAAAGGAGGGGTGTGAAGATGGTGAGGGGTCTGGAGGGCAAGAGGTGTGTGAGGAGCAGTTGAGGTCCCTTGGTTTGTTCGGCCCAGAGCAGAGCAGGCTGAGGGGAGGCCTCATGGCGGCCTGCAGCTCCCTCCCAGGGGAGCGGAGGGGCAGGCGCTGAGCTCTGCTCTCTGGGGACAGCGACAGGGCCCGAGGGAACGGCATGGAGCTGCGTCAGGGGAGGGTCAGGCTGGGGGTTAGGAAAAGGTTCTGCCCCAGGGGGTGGTGGGCATGGAACAGGCTCCCCAGGGCAGTGGGCACGGCCCCGAGCTGCCGGAGTTCGAGGAGCATTTGGACACCGCTCTCAGACACGGGGTTTGGGTTTGGGTTTGGGTTTGGGTTTGGGTTTGGGTTTGGGTTTGGGTTTGGGTAGTCCTGTGTGTGGACAGGAGTTGGACTCTATGATCCTTGTGGGTATTCTTGCACTGGCCCCTCAGAGGCCTCCATGGGCCCATGGTGTGCACGCAGAAATCAGAGCAGCCTAAGTAATCAAGGTAAAGGTTGTGGCAGGCAAAAGATGTCCTACATGATGTTAGGGTTTCCATCTCTAGGACTGGTATTCCTGCAGATGATCCTCCTGTACCTAATTATAGTGGCTGTCCTTTTCCATCGGCTCCCTGGCATGAGTGCCTTCTCCTCTAGTGCTCACTTCTTTGGAGCTCTCATGAGTTCCTTTGCCTTTCTACCAGTGTCAACTAACAAACTTCTCTATCTTCCCTAGGCCTCATAATTTCTCTTTTCCATTGTTACTTGCTTGTCTCAGCAGCTGGCTGTCACAGAAACTCCCTAGTTACCGTCAGGGTCTCAGTCTCTGAGAATAATAGAATATATCTTTATGTGCAAATGTATAAGCCGGTGTAGAAAAACTTTAATAAAAAAAACAAGGCTATAGCAATGCCAAATCTATTATTCATTTATTGAACAAGTGTAGTTTTAATGCTCACACTTCATGGTATGCTAGTTAATATGTTAAAAATGCTTGGAGCATGGAAACCGACTGTCTGACACCACTGTTTCCTGTGGAGCTTACAATCTCAAATTGGTAGCTGGCGTCATCATGGCCCTTGAGCCTGAGCCGCTGAAGCCTCTGCTAAGTTTCTCATTGAATTAATGAGCTAAGAAATGGAACCCTAAATTCTAGTTTGTTCAAAAGCAAAAATCCTACCTCAAATCTTCCTGGAAGAGATCAACAGTCTTTCTTGTTGGATTACCACTGCACAAGTGCTGTGCAGTTTTGAAAATGTGGTCAGCTCATTCTTCTCAGGAAATGAGATTTGCAGGTTGGAGGAACTGAGGTCATCTAAGTCATTAACTTGATTTGTCTATTCTAAGCCAAGAATGTATTGCCAAGGGTGGTACAGTTATCCCCAGTGAAAACCCAGTCCACGTGTAAAGTAGGCTCCTGACAAGTACAGTATGCGTATTTACTGAGAGTGAGAGTGGCCTGGCCTGACCTACTCCTGGGCATGCCCAGAAGAGAGCTCCCAGCTAGCTATGTCATTGAAAACTCTTAAGACAATGTACAAGAGGCTGTAGTAAAGCTAGATTAGGCTTCTCTTTTTATTGATGGATCTACTCTCATTTTAAACCAGTACTGACATCTTCCAGTACTGTAAATTCCTGGAATTTCCCTGTGTAGGCAGGTATTGGTAGTAATTAAGCTTGGGTGAGAGCTGTAACTGGTAACCCCAGATGAAGTTTGTCAATGACCTGCTGCTACTAATTTCAGCACGCTTTTAGCTACTGAACACTGGGTAGCTGGTGGAGATCACTGGGTTGGTTCAAGTAGGAAGTAGAAGACAGGAAAGACTACTACATTCTGGAAAGCTTTTAGCATGTTTCCACCTCATCTGGAGTGGCTGCTGGGAAGCAATTTATATAAAGTTCCTATGTGAAAGAGGTTGTATGCGTTCAGAATGGCTATATATAGATACGTGTATAAAAGGTAATTGTCATAGGCTTGTGTATCATTACCATCTGTGTGCCCTAAGCAATTTTAATTGGGGGATACAGCTGCCAATGCAGCTCAAAGGAATCCTCCAAAACTGCTGTTGCAAGTATGTGGGCTGGCAATTTATTTAATAGCTCCAGAGGGAAGAGCTGTATCTTCAGCAGACAGCTGCTATGTCTTGGTATGTTTTTTGTGAGCCTAATTGCTCTTCACCCATAATCACTGACCCTCATCACACCTTGTCCATCCCCAAGCTTTCCAATTTGCATATACTCAATCTCTCTAAGCATTTTGGAATGGGCAGTCATACTCTGTCATCCTGCAGACAATGAATTTCCACTGACGATCCCTGCATGGCAAAAGAAACAAGAGGGAGATGTTAGTGAGATAGCAAGGGCAACTGCAGGGGATAAGGATGTGCAGGTAAGAACAACTTTACACAGATACTGCAGCAACAGAAACATCTATCTGCCGTTAACTGACTTTCCTCTGAGTGCCTTGTGTTCTTATGGGGTAGGAGGAGATTAAATACTCCTGATAGTTTTAATTCCTTCCCACCCCTCTACAGGGTAATAAATCAGCACTCTGAATAATCAGATCTCTGAATATCCTTCAGAGGACAATGACTATTGAAGGTGATCAGTCCTAAATCGACTTTAAATAAGGGATCAAGAGGAAAAGGATGGTTCTGTCAGAAGTTATTGTCATATGATACATTGCTCCAGAATATGTATGAAATGAAATGTGTGAGTGAGTTTCAAGCCATTTCTAAGAGAGGAGTTATCCGCATAGCAAAATTCACTCTTTTTTTTTTTTTTAATTATTATTGATAGATCTTCTAGCTAGTGATCTTTACAAAAGATGTGAATGGATCATTAGTGAGAGAAATTAAATCCATTTCTCATTCTTGATCTTCACAAGTCACATGTGAAACAGAAAACATTTCCAGGTGTAAGACGAGTTTGTGCTCTTCCTGGTTTGTGAGTAATTGGATGTCTGCATTCTTGCTCAGAAGAGCGATGCAGTACTAACAGTTAGTAGGAAGCATGGCTGCAGCAGCGGGATTCAGCAGCAGAGGCCAGTGGTTTAGTGTCAAATAGCTAACAGGCTGCAAATTTCCATCTTAGCTTGTTGTGCGTTATGTTTCCCTTGACAAAAAGGCATGAATTCAGAGGACCAGATACTAACCTGCTGTGCAGCAAACACAGCGCAAATGTTCAATTTAGGCTGCTTGGCGTAGGCTAACAGGAGCCTTGATCTAAAGCACAGTCCTTGAAGATGGCAACAGTCATTTAAACTGGTAATGAGTAGTGCTCCGAAAGGCTTCTGAATGTTTGGATATTGCTAATAGTGATCTCCTAAACCTGAGACACGGGATGAGCAGTGCTGCTGGAGAGATTCAGCAGGAGCTTTGTGTACGAGGCCCCTGCGCAGTCCCTGTTTTCTGGTGGCCAGCTGCAAGTGGTGAGGAAGCTGGTGCAGAACCTGCTGCTGCTCAGGGATCTGCTGAGACGTGAGGCTAGATCTGATAATGACTGCTGCACTGTGGTTTCATTTGCACAGGTTTTTTAGTTTGAAAATTTACTATGCTAATTCACAGATTAATGCTCGGTATTGTTTGGAATTGGCTCTGTCTCATACTCATCAACAAGTCTCAATTTCCTTGTATAGTGGTTTTTTTTTTCTTCAGGCCTTTTCTAGGTAGTTTTTAATCATCATTTCTTCATAAAACTGTTACCACAGATCAATGAAATGCATTTATTTTAGGGAGTCCTCACTTGGACTGTGTGCATGCTCTTCTAAAACACTGCTCCTTTTGTCACTGGGATACCCAGAAAGACAAAAAAAACCCGATGACTTATGTGGATTAACAGGATTTTATGAGTCAAAATGATGGCCTGGTAAACTAGCACCAATTGCAGAGAGACTTTTAGCTCAAAAGCAGAGGTATAGTCACTTCTCCTATTAAAAAAAAAAAAAAAAAAAAAAAAAGTCTAAAAATAGCTAACTTACCTAACTGTTTGAAGGGATCCAGAAAGCTTGAACTAAAATATCTTCAAAGGCCGTTTTTGTGCCTCTTGTTAACTCAATAACCTTGCCTGTTATGTGCTAAATAGCACAGGCACAACTTTAATGTGCTTGAAGACAAAAGCAATCCCAGAATCTACAGCATGCTTACACAGGCAAGCTGCATGTGTGTGTGCTTCTGACAGGCTGGGACCCAGAGCAGCTTTTTTGCTCCTATTCTGCCTCATCGAGCTGCAAAAAAAAAATATATAGGATGGCAAACTTTGCTGACTTCTGCCAGAGTCACTCTTGAGAGTTACTGAGTCTGAATTCAAACTGATATAGCAGGACATTTTTCTCTTCATATGCTAGACTAAACAAGTTGATGTTAGCAATTCCGAGAGCTGGAGGCGACAAAGTTCACTGGCTCAGGAAAACTTCCTACATCATCTTTGCAAAATGTGTTTTTATAGGTTTCACCAGCTACTGTTTGCAGGTTCTTCTCTGCTGTCACAGCAGTGGCGGAACAGAGGTGTTGGTTTTTCCTCGTTCCAGGTCCTGTGGTCCCACAACCTGTGAGGACCTGTCCTCCTGACATCCCCATGATCCTGCCTCTGATCCTGGCCAGTCCCACAATGCTGGCCCACGCAGTTAAGTTCATCAGTCACAGGCAAAAATCTGCTCAGAGGCACTGGTTCCCTCAGCTGCCCTGTTTTCCAAACTCGAATTTGTGACTCCTGACGTTGCCCTGGTCCCCAGCCGATGGTGGCTGCAATCCGGCTACAGGAGAGCATGCTGTCTGTGTTACCTCTCCTGCTCTCTGCAAAGGCTGTGGGGAAGCAGGATTAAGAATAGCACTGGGAAATATTTAAGAACAAATAAAACAAAAACAGAATGGGGATGTCTCTTGCAGCCTTAGAACTTATTTATCTAAAGGGATGCTTTTACATCCAATAACTGTGAAAGTTACGCTTCCACTCGTAGGAATAAATTGCAGACACAGCCACAAGTTGCTAATAAATAGGGTAATGGATGTGAGCCAGAAAATTATGGTTATGGATCTGCAGCAGTTTGACAGTGTGTCAGCATCTCTAGAAAGGCCTCCTTATTTTAGGAAATCTTTTGGCTCCGGGCATCTCTGGTGAACTCTGGCACACTGAGAGCATCCCAGTGACAAAAGCATCTTGGCTCCTTCGGGTGTTATTAGAGACAGCTTGAAATATCGGTGTGTTTGAACTCCCATTTCTCTCTCCTTTCTCTCTCTTCTCCTTTAGCCAGGCTTGGCAGTGATGGGCCAGAGCAGTATGCCTTGCCTTGCTGTCTGTGTTGTGTGGGATAGCAAATACTTTAATACACTGGGCTGAGGTGTGTGATAAAAAACATCATCAAAGGAATAGCTCACACAGATGATAAGTTAGAGGTCAGCTCGAGATGAAGGAATCAATACCCCTCTTCCACAGTCAGATTTTAGTGACTGCTCACACTCTCCTTAAACTCACTGTTTGGATCTCTGCAGTTCCAGGCAGACAGCACTGTTGAGTTTATATTTGGTCTGAATTTTAAAACTTTGCAATTGTGCATAGCAGAGAGTGAGAGAGGCGTCTTTTCAACTGAGCGGAACATTTTTAAATCCATTTGCATGACGGCAGCATCACTAGCCTCGCTCAAGAGGAATAGCAAACGACAAGTAATGATCAGGACTGATCATGAAAACTTAGCAAACTCATTTTCTGGAAAGGAATTCATGTGCGTTGCATTGACAGTAATTCCTGGTGTGGGCTCATATTAGAATTGCATCGCAATGGATCGGTGGGTTGCAGCATTCACACAGCAGTTTGTGTGGTCTTCTCTTTGCACGCAGGCACATTCCCTGTTAATCTTCAAAGAAAGGTGGGACAAAATGAGTCCCTCATCCCCTGAGAGAACAGGCTGTTCCAGGCTGAGATTTTGCCAGGTTAGGTAGAAGATGCTAGTTGTAGGGTGTATCGCTTTGCGGAGCTCAGGCTTACCCAAGCCTGCCATTACCATGTATTTCCCTACTCAAAGAGACAAGGCAGACGATCCCCTTGTGCATGTGGGCCCCCTTCTCCTCTCCTCATGCACAGCCCTGTACAATTAGCCACCTGCACTGTGAACTTTGGTCCTCAGAAATACCAGCCTGATGCTGAGTACCACAGCAGACGATGTGTAGCCATGCACTGTTTGGGGGAAATAGGAAGGGAAGAAGGTCTCTCTCTCTTTTTTTAACATTCTTTTTTTTTTTTTTTTTTTTTTTTTTTAAATTCCTAGTGTAATAGACGAAAAACAAACCTGTCCACAGCAGAGAAAGTTGTTGTTGCCCCACGGATGTAGTGGTCGTAGGTGTACATCATCATGTCCATATCTTCTCCGTAGTGCCCTGGATATTCTGTTGTTAACCTTTATGGGAAGGAAAAAGGAGATAAAATCTTTTGCCATCTTATAGAAAAGTCCAGGTGACTGAATGCAACTCAAATAGTTTATTTTCCTGTTTCTTTGAAGGGTCATGTTTCTTAATAGCACCACAAGGTGCAGTTTTACCTACAAGGCTGCATCTCTGTTCTATGCAATTAATTCTGGCAGCAATCTGACCAAATTTCAGTAAGTTTAGAATTGTTTAGAGCAGACTGGAATATTATATATAGGATGGAAGCACCCTGAACAAGAATTTAAAGCTTGTCTGCTACTTACATATTTACTGCAAGGATTTTCCTTTTGTCAGTCTTTCTGATTTGCTGCTGTAGAGTGCTGTAAATGTTGCCAAGTCAAATAACTACAAGCATTTATCCATTTATGAACCAGATTAAAAGAATGCAGCAATTAATCCATTCCTCTTTGTTCTTTCCACTTTCTGCCTAGCTTGTGATGTAAAAATATTGGCCTGGACAGTATCTGTTCAGTGTATTTTCTCAAAAGAATCTCAAAGTGCTTTTGCACTTATTAAACAAATTATGGTTGCTACTTCCCTTGGAAATGTAAAAGTAATTCTGCACTTGGTTTTACAGACATTTTACAGATGAATGAACAGATGCAGGGAGGGGCTGGGACCTTGACCAGTATTTGGTGCCAACATTATGCTAGAGCTCAGGAATGGAAACCCGGCACTCGGTCTCCCCCTGCATTACGCCATTTTACATGGGAGATGCTCATGGGGGTTGAATCAGCTTCGCCCCAGAATGGCACAGAAGAATCAGGTGCCCTGCAAGAGAAATGCTGTCCCCGCTGAAAGGGCTGGCTAAGCTTCTGTGGAGACTGAAGAGTTAAGATGCCAGTACAGAAATCCTGATAGCTCATTTTCTGACTTCATCCAGCCCAGCAGCAGTACTCGGCTGATGCTTGAAGGTGAGCCTAGCACACCCCAGACAAACAGTTGTGTGCGTGCTCGCATGTTGTTAAGTCAGTGGGATTTGAGCACAAGCTTAAATATTTTACTCACTAGGAATATAATTATTGGGAGGGTTTCATTTTTTCTTTTTAAATTAGATGCTTTGGCTCAAACCACCAACTGCTGGAAACTGAATGTTTACCTGAAAACTGAGGGACTCTGGAATACATTATATTATTCTGCTTTTTTCTAGACCTACTTGCTAGAACAGAAAATCCTCGAAATTGCCACCTCTGTCTGTATATTTTAAACGCATTTTTGATCACTTTGTTTACCCCTTCCTTATGCTGTTTAAATCTTTGCAAAGTATATGTGACTTAATCCTGGGTCATTTTCAGCTTTTCAAAATGAAACAAAATCATCACTCAGAGCATTGTAATCATTCCTTTCCAAATGAAAAATAGGACTCAGCGTCAAACTCCGGCATGGCCTTACAAGGTCCCTAAATCCTGTCAACTTCTTTAAGCATCTCTTATTCTCAAGCCTTCTGCCCTTTGGCCATGACAGTCGTCAACCAAACTGCGAGCTGTTACAAGAACACCCCAGGCCCAAGCATGTTGGGGAAGCAGAAGATCAGGGCTGGTCACAGCGTTCATTGTCAGAGCTCTGACTGAGGGCTGGGGGGTTTGCAGAGCCCTCACAGCGCCGCGCTGTTGACAAGAAATGAGCAGCAGTATTTCACAGGTTGTGCGGGCAGCTGCTGCAGCCTGGGAGAAACAGAAGAAACTGCGTATGCCAGCAATTTTTAGGATGGATGAATAGGTAGAGTCATCAGTAAGCTCTGCAGGTGGGGAAATCAGAGCTGCAATATTCTGTCCAGCTCCCTTGAAAGTCTGAAATTAGATCACTGTGGATTTTAGGGGAACTGGTACAAACCCAGACAAAAAATAATTAGAAATATTACAAAATTGTTTCTCATGGCTTCTCACCACTTAGCTGGTAGTTTTTCCTAGACTAAAAATTGTCACCTTAACATGTTTCTGTCAAACCGTGGCAAACAATTTATCCACTATTTTGATTGAAGGCTGACAGTATCAGTTTTTCTTTCAGGACATCTCCTCTCATGAGCTCCAAATGTATGTATTTATCAATGCCAGACAGCTTACAGTACAGATTTGAATCCTTTTTTTTTTTTTTTTAATCTAGACAATCTGTGACTTGAATTTCTAATACACATTTGTGGCTCCATGAAGAACCTTAGCCTGAGCATGATCCTGATAGGGACCACTTGCCAAAAGCCCTTGTTGGCCAAGAGTTACTTCTGGGGCTCTGCACTTCATGTCTAGAGCTCTAATGACAGCTAGAATACCCCTCACAAAACCTGACCTTTGCTACACATTCTGTATTTTACCCAGTGTATTTCTTCAGAAATCAAGGCCCCGAGGAGGTTTTCCTTGACTGCGTGAGTGAAGCTCTGAATCTGAATCTGTGAACATGGGAGTATCCCTGGATCCATAGCCAGAGAACAAGAAACAGGGGCTATGGCTGTGCTAGTAAATCAAACAACGCTAGAGAATGTTTGTGAGTGCTATAACTTGATTGCCTAGGCTTGTAAATTGCAAGAACTGTCCCTGGGTGTCCTGGTTTTGGCTGGATTTGGGTTAATTTTCTTCCTAGTAGCTGGCTGTGCTTAGAATTGAGAATATTGTTGGATGAGAATAATGCTGATAACACAGCGGTGTTTCAGCTGCTGCTGAATAGTGCCTGCACAGAGCCAAGGACGTTTCAGCTGCTCGTGCTGCCCTGCCAGCAAGGAGCTGGGGGTGCACAAGAAGCTGGGAGGGGACAGAACCAGGACAGCTGACCCAGCCTGGCCAAAGGGATGTCACACACCATATGGCATTGTGCTCAGCAATAAAGCTGGGGGAGCTGGCTGGGATGGGGTCTGCCACTGCTCGAGGTCTGGCTGGGCATTTGTTGGCAGGTGGAGAGCAATTACGCTGTGCAGCACTTGTTTTGTGTATTGATTTGTTGTTATCATTTGTTTGTTTTTTTCCTTTTTTTTTTTTTTCCTTGTAGAACTGTCTTTATCTCAGCCTGTGAGTCCTGGCACCAACTAGCACAGTCTCAGCAGGTAACTCAATGATGCAGTTTGGGAGTTAGCACCTGTGAGGTACCACTCCCAACAGGCAAAATGTGGACACTGTTTTTAAGGGTGAGAAAGTACAATAGTGTGGCTGCTTCCCTGTACTACAGGACATCCCTCATATAGTCTACTAATTTGCAGCCTGAGTGTCTGACAGTGCATCCTTGAAGCCTCCTGGGTCACAGCAGGTTTTTAAAACGTGATGTAAGAACTACATGTGGACCAGGATTTCATTTCACATTCCTCCATCTATTCCAGGTTTTTGGCCTCGTTTGGGCTATTATTTTGAGAAGACACTACGACGTGTGCTTATATATGTTCCACCAAATGTGCTTCATAACATCTGTTTGGCATTCAACAAGGAAAATGTTCTGTAATCTTGACCAGCACTATGTGCTGGGCAGGCCAGGCTCTGCAAAACACAAGGTTGCAAAGCTGCTTCAGCTCTGCTTAGAGGCAGAAATGAATAACTGAGAGTCAGTCCTCTGAACTTGTCTCATGAGCCTTTCATTTGAAAAGTAAATCTGAAGACAAGCACGTGAATTACTGTGAAGGGTCTTTCAGACCTTTCACAGAAGCAGTCAGTGATACTCTGAAGTGAACAGGTGCAGTGGGAAGAGCCTTCGTTTAGCTCCCCTCTCTTTTCTTTCTGCCTGCTATGATTTCCCCCTCCCTCTCTACTAATTGTCTCCACATTGCTGTTGAGCCACTCATGGCAACCCTACAATAAGTTCAAAAAGCAAGTATACGCAATTACAAAAATATGTAAAAAATAAGGGGGCCTGAACTGCTCTGAAGTTTCTTTGTTACGTGGACCAATGCCTACTGACTCCATTCATTCTGGAGAGAAAAACTATAAATAGTGCTATGAGAGCAATATTCAACTTCACTGTGCGGTTTGTCTGTCTAATTCTGTTCCCTTTGATGTTCACTGCACTCATTTATGGATCTGTTTCCTCAAGCCCATGCATTTCAAGGTCATCTGGATAGTGCAATATCCTTTGGAAGGAAATGCAGTTTGTTATCCGCACAGCAGGGCTCTGTGGAGTTATCCAGCAATTCTCTATTTTCCCTGTTTTTGGAATCCCACAAAATTTGAGATCCCCTGAGAGATCATGCTCTAGAATTTAATCATTAGGGATATTCCATACCTGGTTTTCTTGTCGTGAAAGAGAGAATTTATTTACAAACATGGTAACATTTGTAAGCCACACATGATAATGTATGATTTATACCCAAGAGGGCTCATGAAACAAGTAAGAGGCACCTTTTCCCCTTTGGGGAGGCTTTGTCTGCCCAAGGGAGTCTGGGGGAACAAGGACCAGCCTCATTTGTGAAGTCCTGTCCACAGCAGCCTGTGTGAGGGACCTGAAAGCATTTCTGGTGTTGACCCCCTAGCAAAAAAACCTGGACTAGAGGAGCATGGAGAAGCCTGGGGATTGCCGGATGCTGAGTCAAAGCTGCTGCTGCCATCTGGGGTGATGCAAGGCCTCTAGAACCGAACGGTGGTGCTTTTGGTGCCTGAGAGGGTACCTGAGGGAAAATGCTGGAGTAGAGGCTTGCAAAGCAGCTGTGAGCAGGCCTCTCTTGTATTGATCATGGCATCAAGGATCTGAGTAGTTCGGTGCCAGGCAAACCCTGAGTAGCAAGAGGGTCAGTGCAGAAGCTTGCAGGCTGAAGTCAGTGGGATTGTTTCTTAAAACCAGATACACAAAAGGTGTTAAGTCTGGGGGTATAAGAGGAGAAAGTAATAACGTAAGACTTGTAACAAGTGGATGTATTTTCAGTCTATATCATCCACTTGCAAGAATTAGTACAGAAAACAAAAAGGATTTTGCTTCTGCTTTGGAAATCCACGTCAGGTTATTATGCATTATATGACGTCTGAACACAAGATGCTTGGAGCAGTAAGTGACAATGCTGAGAGCAGAAAGCAGGAAGTTCTGCGTTAGCGGCTGGGAAAGAAAAGCTTGTGAGAAGGAGTGTAAGTGGTTCAGCGTGTTCGGGGGAAGGCAGGAAAACCTCTCAGAAAAGGTATTTTCATAATGGGGTTTTTAGCTGGTGTAGGGTTGCTGTGGGATGGTGTCTTTTCTGACTGACTTACATCCTCCCCATATATCCCCAGATTGTTCTGATTTACTTTACTATAATCCTATAAATCTTGCTCAGGGCAGGAAAAAAGGAAAAAGAAAAAGCAGGATCTGTAACAGGATTACTGTTGTTATTATCTTAGTCTGAAAGTAGTAATGTTGTTTATTTTCCATGGTGAAGAATTACTATGTTAGGGATTAATAGAAAACACCAGATTGTTCATTCAGCACTGAAAAGAATATTTTGCACTAAGCTGAAGTGATCCTTAGCACCCTTTTAACGATTAACTTCAGAGATAGTTGTCATGAATCTGTTTTTCCACTGATAAGAGGATCTAGTCACACCGAGGCCTGATTACCGTTGTACATGCCTCCTCTTCCTGAAGTAGATGGGAACTGGGGACATGCCTTGCCTTCGGATATGGATGGACAAAAGAAAGGAGTCTTTTAAAATATCAAAGACAGTCAGTGGTAGAGCTCATGGTTTCCTGCTCCAGCTCTAAGCTGATATGCTTAGCTGTCTGGTGCTAAGTGCAGCGTTTCAGAGTGCATTATCCTTTTCTCCTCTTGTGCAGGTACGCCAACAAGATGAATGGCTGCTCTTTAACCCTTACTTTCCCCTTCACTGCTGAACTCTTCCTCCAACAAAGCCACAGCTGAAAGAAGGAGCTCTTTCGTTTCAAGAGGGAAGCACAAGCTTTAACATGAACTTTCTGACCTTTAAGGACAAGGAGTGTCCCACGAATGGCCTTACTCTTTCAGGTGTTATTTAGATGTGCTTCAAGAATATGGCTTTCCTCAAGGAGAATTTTGTCTCAAGAGCCGTGAGCCTCCATGCCACACTCAGTGACGCAGGAATCATATACCTCTTTAATCAATATCAATTCTTCCTCCAGCTGGAAGACAGTGGGCATCCCCTTTTAAAAGCATGCTGTGCTGAAAAGCCAATGGAAGTCTTAGTTAATTCTCTACAGAAATCCCTGCCAATGTGTCCTGTGTACAGCCCAGACTGCTGGGCTGCCAGGGAAGGAGAGTTGTCCTGGAGCTGCTCTAGAGATGAGCAGTTTTCTCTCGCAGCCACGCCATGTGCATTTCCGGATTCATTTCAGGCTCCAGTGCTGCTCCTGATGTGCTCTGAGATCATAGCTTCACCCAGGCACCTCCCTGCCTGTTTGTTTCACTCTGTTGTAGTGAAAACTCTCACAGGGCTGAGGAGCCTTGAGGCCAACACAGTGGACTACAGTTCTTCTTGGAGGCGCATAGCAACTAGTGTATACAAATGAAAGTAGCAGCTGAGAGCTCAGGGCTCCTTCTGCCCGATCCTCAAGTAAGATGTGTCTGAAATAGCATTAGCCATCTTTCCAGTGTTAAGCAAATGGCAAATGTGCTTCTCCTAAGATACCGCTGGAAGGTGCCCCTGGAGACTGAACTGGAAGGTTATTTGCTGGGGGAACAGTAAAATCAGCAATAATAACAATAATAAAAGAGTGGATGGGAATTGAGTTGTCCAGAAGTGTACTTTTCTACCACATCTAATCTGACTTCACCTCCTGATTTTCTGTCTCTGCTGTTGGTAATCTCTGAGAAGCCTGCTTAGGATCTCATCAGTTTGAATATGGCTTTGGGGGCAGGCTGAGTCAAGAAAACAAATAAGTTCTTTAATCCCCATAGCTCCTGGAAAATGTAATAGTTTGCCTGGACAACGTCACTGTGACAGAGAGCAGCCCCAGCTCCAGACAGACCTTCTGGCACATGCGCTGCTGGTTGTTTGGAGAGGGGAAACAGTCATAAACAGTCTGTGCAGACTTGGGGCTGCTCCGTGACATGTGTTTGCTTTTGAGAGTATGGAGTCAAGCTTTCAATTTCCTGGCAAAGAGAAATATCTGAGGTCTAATGGGACCATTTAATAACGTTGTCTCTGTATCTGCAATGGATTTACTTCCTTTATGGTTTGAATCAGCGTACAGTTTATTTTACTGTGGTGAAATTCCCCAGCCAGGTAAAATAATTGGAGCTTTTCTGCCTCCTGTGGGGAATGTTATTATTTTCAGTATGGTAAAAATGTGTAGAATCCAGGACAAGGCTTGGCATGATGAGGAAGGAAACAAAGTATTTGTAGGAAAAAAAATAGCAAGTGCAAAACTATGAGACTGGAGGAGATTAGTGTGTTTATTTGCAGTATGGCCTTACTGTGCAGGTAAACTGGGAATTAATGGTAAGAAGATGAGCTGTGAAATGGAAGGGCTGGGCTCTAAGTGTAAGGGTATAGATGCTACTAAGCAAAGTCCTTAAGCATATGTTTGGCTTGGACTGTGTGCTTAAATTATGCAAAGTGTTTAAGTGTGGATTTCAGTCTGCATGATGGTGTCATAAATTAGTATTCCAATAAGTGTCAGCAGGAGTCCAAAAACAAAGGAGAACGTTCCCGCTGCAAAAAGTGGGTCAAATTCTGGCAAATCATTTGTGTGGCTCATATTCATGGGGCAAAACTTTTTCGTTGTAGGTAAGAACAGCTCATTGAAGGACAAACGTAGTACTCAAGAAGAAGAACCAAGAGCAGCCATACATGAGGATCAGCTGTCTTGGTGCTTATATGTATTTGCCAGAGAGACATGAAAGGAGATGACTGGAAGAAAAAGGGATCAAATACCAAGGTGAGAATTAATTTGGAGCAAAGAGTTTTTTTACCTCTCAGTATTTTCGGTTTTCCTTAGACATGCCTTTCTGTCTACAGCTAGTTTCATAATGAGGGATTCATTGCAATTTAAAATGCAAGGCAGCTAAGAAATTCTGCAGTGTGGATTGCCTTTTAATATGGATTTTCCTATGCATCACACGTGATCCAAGAGGCACCACAGTCATTACTTATTTTCCTGGTATAACTTTTACACATGGTCTTCTACTGATAGATGCCTTTGCATGAAATTAATCTGCTTCAACCAAGAAATAGGAGTCAGCAGGACATTAACAGCCATTTCTTCACAAATAGTTTTTTGACAACTAGTTTCTGGAAGAGAATAAATACCATTGTAGGCATGAGGCATGGATAGAAACTGTAATAAATAAGGTACTACACACACATTTTTATTGTGTTTTATATGTATAGACATCTGGAGTTACTACCTAGGGTAGCCTAGAACTGCTTTGCAGATTGTTTGGAAAACACAGTCTCTGTGGCAAATTCTTCTTAAACAGAGTGCAAGATACAGACCAGAAGTATGATGTGTAAACAAGGATTTGTAACAATAACTTGGAAATGCCATTGGAAGTGGATTTTTGAGTGAGAGCTCTTGGGCTTAGCAAAAGGGAAGTTTAGTTGCTGTGCTCTGAAGTTTAGCAGTTCAGACAAGTCACATCTGTAGTAGAAGAAGTGGTTCCAGGGCATGGAGTTTCATACTACCACATTATAGTTCGTGTTGTTTATATTCTATCATAACAACTAGCACTCCCCAGACACTGTCTGGGCAGGGTAAAGGGAGTAAAACAGGAAAGATACTGTTCCCAGCATACAATGACTAGGAGACCATTGCTTTGATGAGGAGGGAAAGTTTTGCTGCATGATGGAAGTCCACCAGCGGATTCCTCCTCCTGTTTGGGATCATGGGATAGCTCTGGCAGAAAGAGACCTCAGGAGGTCTCTGGTAGAGCACTTGCCCAAAGAAGGGCAGCCCTGAGGTCAAACCAGGCTGCTCATGGCTTTATCCAGACAGGTCTTGAAAACCTCCAAGGGAGGATCTTGCACAGCCTCACCAAACAACACACTCCGCTGCCTCACTGTCCTCACAGAAGATGTTCTCCTAATATCCAGTCTGCATCTCCCTTGTTTCAAGTTATGTCTTGTCCTCCCACTAAGCACTACTGTGAAGAGCCCAGCTCTACCATCTTAACAAACTCCACGTAGGTACTGGGCGCTGCTGTTAGGGCCTAGTGCAGCCACTTCTTCACCAGGCTGAACGAGCCCTCAGTCTCTCCTCACAGGGCAAGTGCTCCAGCAATTATTTTGTTGCCCTTCTGCAGGAGTTTTTCCAGTTGACTGACATCTTTCTTCACTGGGAGGTCCAAAACTGGATGCAGTATCCAGATGTGGTCTGATAAGTGCTGACTGGAGGGGAATAATCCTTCCCTTGAACTGCTGGCTGCCCAGGATGCTGTTGGTCTTCTCTGCTTCCAGGGCCCACTGCTGGCTGCTGCGCAGCTTGCTGTCCTCCAAAACCCCCAGGTCCTTCTCAGCAAGGCACCTCGCAGTCAGTCAGTCCCTGGCCTGTATTGTTACTGGGTGCTCTTCTTTCCCACAAGCAAGACTTTGTACTTGCCCTTGTTGAATTTCATAAGGTTTCTGTCAGCCCTTGCCTTCAACTTGCCCAGGTCCCTCCAAATGACAGCCCTGTCCTCCACTGTATCAGCTGTTCCCCCCAGTTTGGTGCCGTATGTGAACTTGGAGTAAGTTCAAACATGGCTCTTAAGCAGAAGAAACTGTGTATGAGAGACCATCTAGGGTGAGCAGGGATATGGAAGTGTCAGGGCAGACCAGGAGCTTGAACAGAACAAACTGGGCCCAGATGGAGTGACCAAGGCTGGTAATGCCTGGTGCCATATGGTTCTGTGATGAACCCACGGTCACACATTACATGCCAGAAGCTTTTCACAAGCCTCTTGTTGGAGGTTTTAAACCGTGACATTCAGCTCTCCACTACCTGACAAATGTGAGCATATGGGACTTCTAACCTGCTTAGGTGCAGAAACACTTCACCTGCCTTTGAAATGCTGCCTTTCTCTGCATGGGGAGACAGTAGCTGCTGAACTGTGTAAGGCACTCTTTTCCAAGGATAAGAAGTGGAGTGTTGTCACTGTTTTAAACAGAAGGGCAGTATAGGAGTCTGTGTGCAGCTGGGATGGAAATGCAAGACCTCAGTAACCCCAAACATTTACATTTGGGCTTGCACTACACTGGACGCCAATTTGCAAGATGAAGCTGTTCCAGGTTGTCAAGGCAACGTCTGAGGGAAGCAGAACTGACAACAACAATTAAAGAAGTAAAAGAAGATTTCTGTTGTTTCACTGAAAATACTGACAATATTAGAGGAGTAAAAGAGTTTGGAAGAAATGGTTAAAAGTTAGTTTTCCTCAGAGGGAAGAGTCTGGGCAGGTGCGTAAATAAACCCAGAGGTGGAGAACATCTGTAGGCAGGGTAGGCTGGAGAGTGGGCTGAAGAATGTTCAAAGACTGTCACAGAGTACCTGTCATTTAAAATCCTTAAAAATAATAAATAAATAAATAACATCTGTTTTCCTCCTCGCTGCAAAGATATTCAAGTCTGCAAAGCAAGGCTGTTGTATTTGGCCAGTAGCCAGCCAGACAGAGAAAGACCAGTGGGCATGTAAACAGTTTGTATGCATCTCACTGGGAAATTTACTTCAAAGCTGAGTTCTTGAAGCAGAGATTCAAGCATGGATTTTTCCCCTTCTTTCTTCTTTTTTATTTTATTTTTTAAGTTCATAAAGGTTATTCTTTGTATCAATGAGAATAGCTGGATTAATAGCCCTGGAGCCTAAAGTCAGGAGTTCCATTACACAGAAGGGACAGATGCAATATGAGGTTTCTCTACACAGTCTGCTACTGTGCTTCCTCCTCAGTTCAGAGGAAGCACACCTGAGGCCACTGGGAAGCTCAGGATACAGAGCTCATTTTTCCATAGCCTCTGTGCTGAGATGAAACCACCTTTTTGTTAGGTTTTGGCTGTGATCATTTTGACTTTGGGCTTCTGACAGCCTTGAGAGAGGGAACAATTTGTATCTACTAAAAATTTAAAAATCTGAAGTCATCAGCCAGAGCTTGTTTTTTTTGTGAAGTACGTGGAAGGAAGTTCACTGCTGTAAGTCATTGCAGTAGCATAGAGATGCTCCTGCTCCTGTAAATGTGGTGGATCAGGTAATAGGAGCTGTATGACTTTGCAGCTGCAGTTTCACTTTGGAGGCTCCTGTCATAGTTTCCAGCATGGCTAGGCTGCTGCTGATACCCAGACCCGTTCATTTTACGCTAGCTGCTGCATTCTATTGTTCAGTGCTCTCATTCTCTTCCCTTAGTCACGGATCCTCAAGAAGCCTGTGGTCAGACTGGAAATAGACTGTTTAGCCCCATAAAACACAGTTAACCTTTTCTTACGCGAATATGTTGATGGACCAAGTGGCCAAAGACACAGGAACTGCTGGGGAACAGAGGCCAATAGGTTTGGTTTCTGCTTGGACTTACCAGCATGAGTAGGGGCACCTCCGGCTGTAGCGGCAGCAGTAGAACTGCCATTCACGGTCAAGCACGGATGGGAAATACTGGCTCTGGAAACCAGCCACCAGCCCATTGTTTGAGCAGGTCTGGTACCTAAGGAAGAGGAGAAAGAAGGGAGCACGTAAGGAAACATTTTCTTAGCTTCCTTCATAGTTTCAAGCACTTCTGGAAACAGCTTTTTTGGTTCAGGTTGGAAGCTAAGGGTTTTGCTTTGTAATGAGAAGCATTCTATGCACTTGCTGTACATGTGGTTACCATTTTATGTAAGAAAGCAGCAGTAGTTAACAAATAATGTCTTAGCAATTGCATTGCACTTAAAACAGCTCTTTTTTTTTTTTTTTTTAAGTATTTAATCATTCCAATATGTCAATGAGGCTAGAAAATTGTTCTGGTGTTGCCATTCTCAACAGTTTACAAATCACAAGACTGACTTCAAAGTTTTCCATTGATACCTTTACCTTTGACTGTTGGTATTTGAGCATTTGGAATTCACTGGTGTCATTTTATTCAACTGCTTCTCTACAAAAAGAAACTCAGAAACTCTTTTGTATGAGAAGTTCAGCAGTTTCTTTTATTTCTTTCTCGGTCATTTTTCTGGAGGAGAAAGCAGTCACTGCAAAATATTACAGGCTTGAAATGACGATTTAATAACAATCATACGAGGAAAATTGAGCCAGGTCTTATGAAACTTGAAGACAAAAAATTTTGTAATTGGATTTTCAAAAGAAAAATCTGTTTCTTCATGCTTTCTATGTACTCAGGAATTCTGTCATATAGGTAAGTCAGTGCCTTCAAGGAGAACATGCATGATTTATATTTATATGATTTTCAAGCATGCATATACACGCCTCTCTTTCTTCTCACCCTACAAACATCTGGACATTGATACTCGAAGTAATTAAGTGATAATCATAGCTTCTTTGAGACTAAAGACAAGGAGAGCATGAAAACAGACAGCTTATTAACTCAGCTGTTGAGCACTCATTTTCTCAAGCACCCTCCTAGCATCGTTGTTCCCTTGTTGAAGAAAATCACCGCAATTCAGTTTCTACCATTTCCTTTCTCGCAGGTGTTACTGTTCACAAAGCATAGGGCTCAAGGGCTTGGATGCAAAAGCTGAAAAATGGATTAGCTTTGACCAGCACAGGGATGAATTCCTTTCTTTCACCTTTCACCTTTGAACAAGGTGTCTCTTCTGTACAACCTTTCCATGCTCTTGTGTATTATTTACACTTGTTGGTAGCCCCACATCTCCCACGTTGCTGGGGCTGCACAGGTGCTGTGCCTTGTGAGTCTCTTCCGAGGACCGTCCCACTGAAGCAGTGATGGGGACATGGAGTTGCTATGGTATCGCACCCAGTAAGGCAGCTTGGCTCACACTCAGAAGATTTCAGCAGGACTTTGGTAGGAAGTTGCTCTGTTTTTCTGGCACATAGGCCACGGGAACATATGGCTAAGACTCTGTGTAAACATACTGGATAGTTTCAGATGATTGGTGTTATCCTGCTGGAAGAAAGGTTCATGCACAGAAATACAGGGAATGGTTGTACCTCTTGCAAAATGAGCAGTTCTCTGCATTGATCTGTGTAAAGTGGAACCAAACTTAGGTCTCTTTACCTTCCTGTGCCTCTCCCCCTCCCAGCTGCAGGCATTTTCTCTGCTCAGGTCCAGGTGCCCCTGGGAGATTTTCTAGCTCTGGTCCATAGGTGCAATAATGGGATCATTTTGTTCCCTCATTTCATTTGGATTTCCTCTGAGAGGCTTAGCATTGCCCTGCAATTTCCCATTTTCACTGATAAACACCTGATACTCTTGCCCATTCTGGTCTTTGCAGAGGGTTCTTCCTTCTCCTTTTTTCTCCCAACCTGCTTGCATTTAACCTGGAAAGCCCTCCTTTCATTCTTGGTCTCTCCACAGCTGTTTTTATTGTCTTGATACCTCTGCTAATATACTCCAGCCTTTCTGGAAATGTTCATGTTCAGAAATATGCCACAGATAGACCCTTCTCTCTCTAGGAGATTGAAAAAATCTAGCTAATGCAACAATCCCATGGAAGATTGGGTTACTTTGGACCATGAGTCTATTGTCTCATCAAAAGTTGATTAAAAGATATATTTATGCACAATTATAGTCTCCTTAAAAATTCTTTGATGCAGAGTGTAACTGGAAATAAATCAGGCCTTATAATTACATTGCTATTTTATTTTAAAAAATATTCAAAGGAAAATTTGAAATGATCTTTAAACTCTTGTCCATTTCTCCTCTCCTATACATAAAGTCCTGCAATCTATTTTTCAAGCTCAGTATTGGGTTCGGTAAGTGAAAGATAATGGTGAATCAAAGTACTTTTCTTTAGCTTTGAGATAATACAATATGATTTTTTCTCTGGATCTTTCTAATTTTCAAGAGAAATCCTAATATTCCTCCAGAAATGAAGAAATGCTCTCAGAAAATGGAATGCTTATTTGTGAGTTCGTGTAAAACGTCTTCTTCTCCTTCCTTTTCCCACTTGGCCTCTTTCCTACAATCAGAAAGTAATTCTTCAAATGGAACAATCAACCTCCTCCCCACACAGCTCTTTGGTTAGATGCTCTACACACTAATCTGAAAACAAATCTTAATTTGTGAGGATTTCTTCCTTCTGTTGACTTCACTACTTTTGTCACAGCAAATCCTGCAAACCCGTATGGTGAATAAAACCCAGTGATTCAGATCCCTTGATTTATGGCCAAGTCAAAATATGGTCTTTTTCACCAGTCTGTAGCACTTCTTGTTGTAGAAGATAATTTGGAAACAATGTCGCTGGGTTCTCCTTAATCTTGAAGTCCTGACACTGCTAAGAAGAGGGGAAGATACCTTTTGGAAGGTGAATGCGGAGGAGCATGAGAAACCAGCTGGAACTGTGTGGGATTAAACTTGGCAATGGATGGGTTGTTTTGTTTTTCTAGTTGGCTCAAATTGTAATGCATGAAGAGTTGCCTTTTGGATCTGGTAGTGAGGAAACCGAAGAGGAGATGAGCTGGCTGGTAGATGGAGGAGTGGGCAGATTGTGTGTGCGTGGAGGGGGGTCAGATGCATGTGAATGGGAAGTTGCCCTTCTTTTCCCTCATTTACATCTGCTGGAAATGTCTGCTGTGCTCTGGAGAGTAAGTAAACTGTAGAGCCTTATTCTGTGTGGTAAGAGGTAGGGGTGTGGTAGCTGAGACTGCCCACTGCCTGTGGCAGCTGTGGTGAAGAGCCTCTCCCTCACCAAATCTTCTTCTGCCCTGGCCACTAATTAGTGTTGCACAGTTCTGTCGTGTTGAGCAACAAAAGGGTGCATCTGTGTCAGCAGTTTAGTTGAGGTCAGGACTGCTGTCCCAAAGTAAGTCTCCCGACCATCCCTGCTTACCACCTGTGGTTCCCATTGCAGAATGATCTTGGAGCATGTAAACTGAATTCCAAGCAGATGAAATTTAACCAGAAGATTTATTCAAAAGCTTTCCTTGATTGCCACTGGACATTTAGCCATGGGACCAGACTAGAGCTGGTCTGAAGTAAACCCACTCAAAATGTGTGTGTGGATCTTGGGTCCTGTGCACAGACTATTCCGCTCTACAGATCCGCTTAAATCATCCCACAGTATTTGCAAATGTTGATACAGTCTCAGGGACCAAGTGTAGGGTCAACAGTTGGTGAACTCAACAGTTGCCAGCCAACTTGTTGCTTGCAATGGTATTATTGTTTCGAACAAAAGCTCCAGTTGTGGTGACCCTTCATGATTATGCCTGCATCTTATTTTTGCTCTTTGCTAGACAGTGCCACAGAGTGTTGTGCCCCAACTAATGCTCTGCTGTAAACCTTTCCCTGAGACCCCCTGTCTCTCAGGTACATTAGAAATTAGCCAGAGTAGTGTGTTATCTTGAGGATGATGATCCAAATAGGAGCAAATCTGCCAATATACAGTAATTGATACTTTTAGAGCCCATATGGAGCCCCTGCCACCCTGACGAGGTGGCGCTCCCTGAAGCTCTCTGGAAACACGTGGTCTGACACACAGCTCGGTGAGGGCAGTTCTACATACTTCATAAAATCCCACTTTTTTATTGTAGAGCAGATGGCTTCTGTAGAATTTGTATCATTAATTACTTTCTCTGGAGCCTGTCAGAGCGGAATGGATCTGTGTATTACGGAGAGGTGTCAGACGTGACAAACTGACCCAAGGGCAATGAAACTGCATGCTTTCGTCTGCAGTCCTGCCTGGAGTGCACATGGAGAGAGGTGGCCTAACCTCCTGCAGCTGCTAAGGCTGTGGCTAGAGCGTGGGAGGCATCTGTTAATGAGGCATTAGATAGGCTGTTTCCTGTGGTGGTGTTTCACCAAAGCCTGTTACTTTCAATATCCAAACTTTCATTACAGTTTTGGAGGGGAGGCCCTGCCCTGTTTTTCTGAGTTATTTTTGTGGACTGTCGTCCCTGTGTGTCTGTTACAGATGACTGGGGAGAGAGAAGTGGTTGAGGGCAGGCTCCGGACACTTGAGACACAGGCAGTCAGACTGTGGGAACTGCTTCTCTGTGTTTGATTAGCCCGTGCCAGTCTCCAGTGGCCACTTCTACAAGGAGTCTTCACTATCTGTTGTGGGGTGGGCAGACGTGTTGTCACGCACTTCCACATACCAAAGGCAACCACACTCTGAACTTCTGCTATGTTTGTGTTTCCATCATAAGAGACAGAATTCAGGGGTTAGTGCTGACTTTCCTTTCTCCTCACTGCACAAAGGGAAGGCAGGGCTGTAATGCCCCTCTTGGTTTCTTTCTGACAGTCGTTGGTGAGACCTCCCTACCCATGGGAAGACCTCTCCTCTCTGCAAGTGCTCCCATCAGACTCAGTCCACTGCAGCTGTGCTAAAAGCCTGTAGTGCTACCCCTTTAATGTAAACTGTGGAAAAATTAACATGTTTGCGCAGATAGCACAATTGGGAATATTTTTTAAGGCAGCTTGATTATCAGGAATGGTCAGAGATGGAGAACAAAAACAGTTCCTCACAGATGTACTGCGGTGAGCTGCCAACGTCTGAACAGGAGGCGCCTACAGACACTTCCTTCTTTTGCTCACGGGTCTGCCTTTGCACCCAGTTTATGAGAAATATGGTTGTGTGCCTGCTCAGAGGATCTGTGTGTGTGCCTTTGTGCACATAAAGAGCAAGAATGGGAATGGGGCAGGAGAATCTTTTTCAAGTCTCATCCAAACACTTTCTCAGAAGTCCAAACAAGGAAAAGAGGCAATAAACATGCATTAAATAGCACTTTACTGGAAACTTTTATACTTTGTGCCTTATGGATAACAAGGCGTATGCTGGGGATATGGCACAGTTCCATCTCTATTATGTGGTGTAAAACAAACATTTTCTCCTGGAAGGAAAAGATGCTTTTCACTTGCAATCTTTAGTTTGCTTGCTTGTTTCAAACTTGTACTTCTATACAATCACTTTTATGCAAGGAAAACAATTTTTCTTAAGTAGCTTGCTCAAAGACTGGTCTGTAGAAACAACTGTAGTATCCAGGGAAGCAGTGAAGCAGTCTCTCCAGCATAGACCTCAGACCTTGTATTTTCTTCAGTGGTGAAATATTTACCCAAGGTCAAACTTTCTCCAGTACAAATTGAGCCAAAAATAACCGCTTCATTCTGTCTGAGAAGGCGTGATTCCTTGCAATGTCACAGCAAATAAGTGATGAGTAGGACAACGTAGAACCGGGGGATGTTCTGAGGACTTTTCTCTACTTCAGACATGAGTATTTCCAAATTATTCAGGAACAGGTTTGCTCCCAGAATTGAGTAGTATCTTGGTCAGCAGATACCCTCTGAAGAGGCAGTAGGGCCAGGAGTAAGTTGTTGGGACAGATTCAGCAAAGCCTTTGTACCCATGTTTTCCTTGAACATATTCACAGATTTATGGTGCTGAGAAGAGATTGGTCTAATCCAAATCTCTTGCCCAAATTTGTCCTGTGACTCTTGTAACACATTCACAGGTTTCTCATTTCCATTCAGCAAAACGCAAAACAACATGACCTCTTCAGAAGTGCAGGTACCCATCGACAATTGGATTAGATGCCTACTGTGGATCCGTGTCATTGCCCTCTTTTTGTTGAATCCTTTCTTCATATCTGTAAGATGCAAAGTCTTGTGGCTTTAATCCTAGAAGTCCACATAATACGTAGTGGTAGTGTAGGAGGCAAACTTACCTAACCAGCTCTACCAATGGTCCTCTCCTGCCTTCCAATACTCCCAGCTCTCCTAGCCCTATATTCCCCACATCCATTCCTGCCTTTTTCCCCGTAATGCTAAAGGCCAAAGAAACGAATGAGTTGGAGATTCTTTTCTCTCTCTACTTTGTGTTCCCACTCCATTTTCTCTCTAAAGGTTTTTGTTTGTTTGCTGGCTTTTGTAAAGAAACCTCTCTTTTGTGCAGCTGCGCAGCAGTCAGAAATGGTGATTTGTGCCACAAACGTCATTTGTCAGAGGTCATTTTTCTGGTGTTTCTGCCAGACTAGAGTTTTTGGGGCAGGGCTGAGAAACTGGAGGGAAGAAATCTGTACTTTCTTAGGAGCCTTGGAATATAAAACTTGCAAAGGAAAACCAGAAGAACAGAGATGTGTTCAGCCTGGAAACAAAACCATTCATGAAGGTGCATGCACAAGGGAGGGGCATAGCTGCTACCTATAAAGAGATCTTGCAAAGACTGCAGTGTGCTTTTTCTCATTGATCCATGAAGGTAGCGCAAGAAATGAAAAACCTCAATTACAGCAGAGGAGATGTAGCTTCAACTTTGGGAAAAACTTGGCAGTTTTATGGTTATTGGTGGAATAAGCCATTGAATATCCCTGACTGTGATGTGCAAGGTGAGACAAAGTACCCTGTAACCAGAGCTGAGGGAGAAATATTACAGTTTGTGGTCCTAGAATGGGAACGGGCAAGCTAGTCCAGCAGAGTGCTGCCTCAGCTGACATGAGGATGCTGTATGGCTCACAAACACGTTGCTTAATCAGGAGCTCGGCACAGAAACAGAGGTGGCCAAGCAGGAGCTGACACAGATTATGACTCATATTTGTAGTTCCAACTGATTACTGAGTAAATCTTTTTATAGCTTGGGGTGGCTCCAAATAGCACTGAGATGGGTATGGAAGAGAGAAAAAAGAGGCAGCAATGAGAAATAAAGACTGCCAAGAGAGTAGGTGTGGGATTATCAAAGGCCCTACAGGCTACATCCATGCTGATACATTAACCTGAGGTTCGAGTTTGCCTTGGACACCCCAGGCTGGCTCCCTGCTGTGACCCCATCCCAGGGTGAGCACACTGGGTTCTGAGACAGCTGTGCCTGGGCACAGCCAGGGATGTGCTGGCATGTGGCAAGCCCCCTCCATGAAGCAATGTAGATGCAGCCAGCTCAGCCCTGTAGTACAGAACACTGCAGAACACAACCAGGCACAGCTAGCTAAGATGTACAGAAACAGGCTAAGTAATCAGGAGCATGAGTTTACCTTTGCAAGGAGATCTGTGCTCCCAAATCTCTTTGATGTATTTGACACACACCCCCTTCCACCACCGAAACAGGTAGAAGAAAGAAAGAGATCTATGCAGAGCAGACAGACAGAACTAAGGATGATGGACTGGAAAGGCAGCTAGGGAAGAAGTAACTAAAAAACTCCAAAAGCTAGGGGAGAGAGAGTTGAATAGAGTTAAAAGCATTAAAGAGGTTGGACAAGAAACATGTTTGGAAGAAAAATAGGATTGGGTGAGAGAAAAGAGAAAAAGAAAATGTAAGCAAGAAAGAGAACAAAGTGGAAGGATTTTTAAAGAGGTGGAGGAAATTAGATTCAGATAATATGCTGTGGATTTAGGAACTCTAAGCGTACAGAGCGTGATGATGAATATGGCCCCAGACAGCAGAAGAAAACATTCTGTATAGACTTACACAGCGTCCTGCTTGTAAGAAGCGAACTTGAGCAATTGCTGCCAGGGATTTTTGGAAGGAAAACCAATTTATTTTGAACAAGAGAAAGGTCTAATTCAAATTTACTATGCAATAAATAGAAATAGCATCAATGTATGAAAACAGACAGTATTATCAGTGTCTTCTTTCTGCCTGTTTTGCAGCCCTCCCCCTTTATTTCCTTATTCCAAAGTGAAGTATGGGGTCAATCTTTTTTTCCTTAGCAATTGCATCAGCCATAGGAATGTATCGCATGGTAAATGAAATACTATGAATAATTCAGGACAAAATTTTGAATCATTTAAAAAGCAGAAGCTTCACATTTATGGTTAACCTGTTCCCATATAATATGAAATCTAGAAAAGCCACATTGCACTTTCTGGAGCAAAACCATTTAAAATGTTTGAAAATACTTTTGCATTCATTTCATTTTGTTCAAAGAATATTTCCTATTCAGATTTCTCCAAAAGTGTATTTCACATTTTATGGGAGGAAAAAAAAAAAAAAAAAAAAAAACAGAAGAAAATTAGATATTGGGTATATATGAACATAACATAGACATGAAATGCCATGCATATTTCCAGAAATTACTGTGGCCACAAAATGTGATCACTTTTGTCTCAAGGCTTAACAGAAAACGTGACGTTTAGTGCACCACAGCTGACTGTACTGAGGAATTAACCTGATCTTCTGCGATCATTATCATGCATATACGCCACCATCATTGCTCGTTAGCGTGGAGTTTTGGCTCCTGTAGTACCAGCATGACTAGAAAACAGCCTTGGACTGGGTCTAATCCAAACAGTTTAGCAACAAAAACACAAGGAGAAAAGCCAGCGCAGTGCAGAGCATTTTTTTTCCTATTGATAAGAACAAGAGGCTAGAGTCAGGAGCTAGACAATTTGTTCCCCAGTTCAGTGACTTGTTCTGTGTGTGGCCTTTAGAGAGTGACTTTGTCCTGTACTCCCTGAAGGTTTCCCCACAAGCAAAATGACAGCGGCAGTACCAAGCCACCTGGCAGTGACCGAGCAGCACAGCAGTTGTAAAGCGCACTGAGACCCTCTGGCAAGAAAGTGCTACAGAGAAGGCAGAGGAGGTGGTGCCCGCCCCTCACGCATGCATCGCGGGGAGCAAGCCTCAGGCAGGCGTGCAGGCAGCGAAGCTGTTGGCTAGGATCGCGTTACTGCGCATTGCTATGTGCGAGCACCCGCGTTCCAGACGGGGTATCAGGGCCGTGCCCTCCCAGGGTGGGTCGGGGTGTCCTACCATTCGGTTCCCGCCCTGTTGATCTCTTCCCACCAGCACTCTGTCGGCTCACCGAGGCTCTGGGCCGCCGGCATGCAGGCGTAGTTCCACAGTCTGTCGGAGCCTTCCTTCTTGCTGAAGACGCTCCTGACGGCCACGATCACCTGCCCGTGCGGGCACTGGAAGTTGAAGCCCTGCCGGTACACGTTGACCCATTCATCATTATCTCCGTAGTTGTAGGGGCCGTAGTAATAGTCACCATACTGACCCCATGCCACTGTCACCAGAGGCAGGAACACCCAGAGGAGGACAAGGTCCATCCTGAGGATGTCTCTGGCTTAGAAATGCCCCACTGGTTTGTTGGTCTGTCCCTTTTATATCGCC
Source organism: Alectura lathami (assembly GCA_013399715.1). NCBI lineage: Eukaryota > Metazoa > Chordata > Aves > Galliformes > Megapodiidae > Alectura > Alectura lathami. Next base: position 117,623 of record VXAV01010325.1, read on the forward strand.
TCTAACATTTGGCTTCCAGATGTTATGCTTCCAGATCCAAGTGCAATGTGTCATTGCTTAGCAAACCTTCTCTGAGTAGCAGACACGTCCAATTGCTTTTAAGGTGGAATTCTGTGAGTACAGTAACTCTGCAGGCCCTCAGGACAGGGGCTCCCCACCACCACAAACCATCTGTGCTCCCTTACTGCAGAGCTACTCTGTACAGCCAGATCCGCGTTGTGGTACAGTTGTCAGACGTCCTACTTTTACCCACAAGACAGCAGTCAATTTTGAAAACTACTTTATTTGAAGTAAAAGCTCTAATTGAAGCTGCTGTTATCCATCATGAGTAACATCCAACAAGATGCGATCATGTACACACCCACCGCTTTCTTTTCCTTAGCTATGTGTGAAGGGCTTCTGCAGTTCTTAGAAAGAAGGGAATAGGGCAGAGTGGAGGAGCTGACTGCTCCTCTTGTGAAAAATCCTTTAGATGTTTTGGTTTGGTTTGGTTTGGTTGCAGGGGAGGAGGAGCCCAAATGGCTGAGAATCAGGCTTGGCATGGAAACAGCTGCACTGCAAAGCAGGGCATAGTCCTCCATGCAGAGCTGATTTTGCTATGGCTGTGTGTGAGCACGGTAAAACTGCAGGCTCGGCAGGTATTTTAATGTGAGGATAAAGCACGTAAGTTACCGTGAGATAAATTTCATGTGTCACCACAGTCTATTGAAATCTTTGAGCAAGATCTTTTATGCAACCTCGTATATATCATAGGCTAGAAACAAGAAGCTACACCTGGGGAACTGCTGTGCTGCAAATTCAAAACCTGACTTGCCACTTCAATTGTGTTTATATGCCATATCCTCAGACAATTTCTTCGTCAGTAAACCACCCTATTCAGGAGAGCATGAAACAATGTGCTTTATTTGTATGTGCTCTTGACAAACCAAGTGACTCGAAGGCGGTTTAGTAAGTAAGACAGTCCAAAGTCAATCTAACATACTCTGTTACTGTTGAAGAGTATGACCCTTGGACTGGCTCCAATTTCAGATCCCATCTCTTCCAGTGAAATAACCATGCAGGATCCAGAGACTGTTTCTTGCTGCAAATTTCTCTTCCACTCTTTCCACTACTCCTCTTCCCCCATTTGGGCCGTGCACAAAACGATTCCAGGTGAACTTTTATTCTGATAGTAATCCTCTCTGAAAAAAGGTCAGTCATGAGTAACTGAATGGATTTGCTCCTAGTGGCAGTTCTCCTCTAGCCATCTCCAAACCCATGATGGGTTTGGTCATTTGGCCCTGGCCATTGCTTTGCAGGAGTGTGAGTATCCTAGGAGATGGACACTTTTGCTAACCAGCCCCAGATCTTAGGCCTTGCTTGACAAAACAGTAAGTGCAGATCCACATGAACCAGGCAGCTGAGAGCTGCTAATCCAGCCCAGGACATCAGCTCCAGCTGAAGCAGTAGCAGATGCCTGGGGAAGGTGAAAATATGACAGCACAGAACAACCCTTGGAGCTGCCCTGCTGGAGATCTTAGCTAATAGTAGGGTATACAGGTAGCCAAAGTCTGAAGAAAGAGGAAATTAAAGAATGGAAGAACACACTGTTCCCATGGGCATCAGAGTGGAGGCTTGAACTGCACAGTCTCACATAAGTTTTCCAGCTTGCTCAGTTGTGTACATTCTTCCCTCTTATATCCTTAGACACGTGGTCAACATCTGGGAGCACTGCACACTGCTCTGTGTGCCCGAGAGGCATTCTGGAAGTCATTTGAACAGGAACTCCCACATTATCATATATATGGCTGTCACCTCAGATAACCCTTTATAAGTGCTGTTCCTCGGAAAGAAGTCCTCACGTAACCCACACAAAATCAGGGGCAAGAGGGGAGGTGCGAGGAGGCCTCCGTGGAAACTGTCTTCCTTTGCCTATAGTCTACATGCATGTAAAGCTTCAAGGTATCTGTTAACACCCTTCCTTCATAAGGTCTACACTTCCTGATCCCTTTTAGTGGATGGAGTGGCAACTGCATGCTGTACCAGGATCAAGAAGCTGGAAGAAAAATGCTGTGCAGGAAAGTCAGCCTGCAAGAGGGATGTTGAACTACAAGTCTGCTGTTTTAGTCATTACAGTGCAGACATGTCCTGACCAGGGACCTCCTGAAAACCCGCAGCTCTGTGGTTTTGGCTCCAGTGCTTCCTGGGAACTTTGACTAATTTCATGCTTCATTCTAATACTAAAAAAAACGAGAGAGCAGAATTTCTTACAGGAGGGGCATGATGGTTTTTAGTCACTTTAGAAAAGGGGGGTATTTGGGAGTGGGAGGAACTGTGATTTGAAAACTCCTATTAGGGGTTAAAAAAAAAAAAAAAAAAGAAAAAAAAAACAAGCAGTGTGCATACATGACTTCTCATTTTGAGTAATGTTCATTCAATAGAAAGCTGCTTGGTTGACGGGGCAAAGCTGAGGTTACATAGGTCTCGTTTTGTTAACTTTTCACACCAGTGCTCCAGCCCAGATAGTTCCACTGATGTTGCCAGTGCTGAGAGCTGCAATCTTGGCTGTGTTTCCATTGACTCACTGGCATGCTAACCACTTTGCCTTTTTCCATTCTGACCAGTGAGTCAGAACAGTTGAAGGGCCAGTGACTAGTAGTTTGAAACAGGCTTAGGAAGACCTGCAAACTGGTCTGCAGCTGTGTGACTTTGGGTGTCTTCAGCTGGAGTATGCACTGGGAGCATAATCCAAAGACACTTGAAAATCTGTCTCTCTCTGAAATGACCTCTCCTTTAACTTGGCTTCAAACAAGTCAGCTGCCTGCCTTGCACACTCAATATATGAAAAAGCAGAAAATGTCAATGAGGTAGCAAATATGAGGTGCTAGGGCCAACCTTCCGATATTAGTTCCTTGCTATGAAATCTGTATTGCCTGGTAATGTTATTCCCTCTCAGTTCTTAGAAATGCTGCATTTAATCCACATAAACAAGTGTTTACTTTCTGCCTTGCCCAGTGATGGCAGATGAAAGTGTTTATTATGTCCCCCCTCCCTGGCCCAACTTTGAAGTTAGCTCTGCTTTGAGCACTGCTTGGGCTAGAAACCTTGAGAAAGATGACCCTTTCGCCCTGAGTTATTCTGTGTTTCTCTCCTGCTGCACATACTGTATGCAGCATTACCTAGCACTGCAGGCATCATCAGCGCCTCGGAGCCATTGGGAGGAATGCTGCAGTGTTCTCATGCCATGCCATGTTACAGCCATGAAATGCAGAAAAATTGCAGCGCTTGGAAACAAAACCACAGATGCAGCAGTGTTATTCAAATGAATAACAGTAACCAGCTTAAGGGGATCTATTTTAGCACTTCAGCTCTATACTAAAATACAGGAAAGAAGAGAAAAACTTTGTTTATTTTTTTTTTTGTACATAATAATTTGTTGTTCTCCCATCTGCAAAGGTGTAACTTGTGGACAACATTTTTTTGCCCCTCTCTGAGGGCAAAAGGGGCATAAAAGGGTGTTATTTCACAGCCGTTCATCCTTATGCTGCACAAGAGTGATTCCATCCCTTGTAACACAGGACTATAGCCAGCAGTGAAGATCTGCATTTGGTACTGGGGAAGGAAGCTGAATGTGCAGCCCCTGCACTCTGTGCATGAGTAGGGATGAAGCAGTGGAGGTAGCAGCAGCATCATGCTGCCTGACTCCAAGCTACTGCAGCCACATCACGGCATTTCACGGTGAGAAGAAAATGTTTTTCATGTCAACTCATTGCATCAGTGGGGTCACACATCTTGAACACATTCTCCATACTTCATTGAACATTGTCTCAGAGGGCTGCTGGCAGTTCCGATAAAGCAGAGCGGCTTGGATGAGTCAGGAAGGCTACACGATCTGGGAGCTGTAAATTGAACTCAGTTGCTGATTACTTTTCCATGCCATCTTTGCAGCGTGACATTTTCTCTTACAAGCTCCCTGCACCATCAGTTTTCATAAAGGTGTGAGGATTTGGGGTGCCTTCTTATATTTTTGAAAGGAGGTTACAGAAGCCTTGGCAGTGTGGAGAAGGATGGAGCTGCTAGAGAGCTGTCACTCACAAGGGGCAAAGATAGATCCTTGTCAAGTTTTTAGCTCAGCCTTGTTACCTTCCTTCACAGTAATGTACATGAGGAAGGCTGGAGTTCATTTGTCCAGGCTTCCTGCTGTTGGTGGTGTTTTTCCTAGTGCATCTCGCTTGTTGTTCTCAGAGTGCTTTAAGTTCATTCATTTTCTTGAAAAGTAGGAAATGCTAAAAAAAACCCTGATGTTACACGGTAGGTCCAGTGCTCTGCCCAATGTCACACAGCACCTCAGAGCTAGAAACAGATTTTAAACTCCTTCTTCTAGACCATCTCCTTTTTCCACCCCTTCTTGCTGTCACTTCCCTACAGGGACACTTCTTCAGCTTTTGCTTTGCATTGCTCTTTCTCTGTAAACAGAAAGGTACTGCTTCAGATCCGGGGCTATTAGAGGATGCTGTAGAGCTGCTACTTCTTTGGAAGAAGATGTCAAAAATTCTGATATGGTACTGCCTGGAATATTGCTCTGGAGAATGAAAGCATGAACTGCAGTGCTGTTTTTCCAAGGTTTTCATAAGCCTTTTGGATTGCTTTTATACCTTGTTTCTGCCTGAATGTGTGGTGTTAAATCATGGTTTTAGTAATAGAAGCAAATAGGAAATGCAAATCTTAAGCCATAGAGTCTCTGAGAAAAGGATAAGGAAGCTGCATTCATAAACAGTAGTAAAGAAGCAATTGAAGCAAGTTTTAGTGGTCTGGGAATCTGGCAACTTGCTGTGATAAATCTTCTCCATCTGCAACTCTGAAATGTAATATTTTAGAAATGTAGTTTTTAAGTAATCAGTGAGCAACTATTTCATAGATTGATCACCACGGCTAGATCAGATTACCCACAAAACTGGGTACAAGCATAAAATTCACAAACCAAGCTTTGAGCATGGGAAAGCAAGATAGGGAAAAGAGCGAAATTGTGCAAGGAGAGGCATGCTTATCACCCTGCAGGGTTTGTGCACGCATCCTAGAATGTCTCCACAGAACATTCTGACGTTCAATTGAGTAACCCAGGAGCCTGTTGCTGGCATTACAGGCTTACAGACTTCTCCCCAGAAATAATTCCAAATAGATTTACTAGGGGATAGTTGGCCCAGTTCTGACAGCCTTTCCTCAGATCTGGGCGTGAGGAATGGTGTAACTTGTCTATTACATACATATAGTAAGAAGTCACAGACAGTTTATGAACAGAAGATGATGCATTACCTCTTCAGCTCTGCTATTAGCAGAGAAGTTAGATGATTCCTGCTCTTATCCTCCGGCATGATTTAATCACAGCAATACAGGCTTCTGTCGGAGCAGCGATCTAACTGCTCCTCCCTGCTCCACACGTCAGGCTGTAAACGCTGCCCTAGTAAAACTTCTAGTAACTCTTTCAATTTGTGCTAATAAATTCATTCCCTAAAGTTGCTGCGGATTACAGAGATGTTGCAATTACAGTGACTCTTCCAGGATCATTACAGCAAGGAAAAGCCAATTTGACGAGTGTTTGCAATTACAGATTCAAATGTCAGGACAGGGCATGGTGTTTTCCCGATTACACATCACTGCTCAAAGCTAGGTGGCTTTTCCCAGTATTCTTTTTTACTGCTGTTGCTGCTGTTGTCGTCACTATTTGCTTCAGCATGTATGCCTAAAATCCGAAACAGGTCTCTAGCCATTTGAGCCGAGTCAGGCAGCATGCAGAGGTACTGGAAGGTGAAGCTGCCAGAAGAAAAGAAAAAGTCCTCAAGGCTTCAGGAGGTGGTGGCATTGATTCAGGGGAGAAGCCAGGTGCTTTGGTCGGAGTTGGTACCACACCCCTTCACGGAACTAGTAACTAGCAGGCAGTGTTTTCCTAGGACCTTTTTATACACGAGCTGAGTAACTGAATCCTCCTTTTCATCAAAGATCTCCTCATCTATTTTTAATATAGTCATTTATATTTACTCTGAGGGGTAAATTCCAGCTTGGCTACTTCTCTGCTGTCTGAAAGTTGGTGATTCTTACTTTATGTAGCTGGAGAGCTTTCTTGGAAGAGCAGTCGTTGTCAGACAACTGAAGGCAGAAATATTCTAAAACTTGTTATGACTCCTTCAGAAAGATACTTCTTCTTCACTTGCTGAACATTTGAATAATATTCGTACTAAACGTAATGCATGTGGGGTTTTGAATAGATCTATGAAAAGCTACCCTCTCCTTTTCCAAACCTGTTTTACTTTGGGACTCAAAACATGTAGCTTCAGCTGAGTCTTGAAGTCTGTTTTGATAAAATAGGTAGGAAAAATGTTAAATTCTTATGCAGAACAAGTTAGAAAAAAACAGTCAAAGTGTTTTTGAGCTGTTCTTCATAATCTGAGAAGAGATACAAAATAGACACAAGCCCTATTTTCCTTATTTTGTAAGTCTCACACAAGGCCTGTTTCCATTTTTGTCTCAGTTACCCTTTCCTGCAGTTTAATCCATGAGAAACTTTTTAAAGCAGGCCACAGCAGCCAGCGGTAGCATTTTCCAAACCTGAGGACCTGGCCTAGGGCTGAACACGGGCCCCCAGGTTGGAGAGGTGTGACTGCAGCCACCTGGCTGCGCAGCGTTACAGGTCAGTCAGCTGGGATCCAAGTCATGGCACCGGGAGGTTTCTCCTTCACATAATTTTGGTATCATTAGAAAGCTTTCACATGGCTTTCTCTAGCACACAGCGTGACCTACAGATCATAATATCGCTGTGAAGTGCTGGGAGGGAAATTCTGAACTAATCACTCATAATAGCTCTGGACAGGCCCACGGGGTAAGTCTGAGGTCAGGATTGATCTTTGATGTGAGAATGACAGTAGCTATAATTCTCTTACTGGTCATGGGAACGGGACTGAGCCAAAACCAGTTTTCCTCGTGCTGGATAAAGGGGGGAAGGGGTGAGAATGTGACTTGCCAGTGTCTCAGTTTTACAAGAGCGCCATGGACCCTGTCTCTGCGCAGCCATTTTTGCCAGCAAATTACGGACACTGAGCACTCAAAGCTCTCAGGGTTGTATACCAGATTTGTGCTCTCTCTGTGCAGGCTTCTTTGTGTCAAAATAGCAGTCACTAAAGCAGGCTGCTGTCCCGCAGCCCGTGTTAAGTAGGAAATAGGAGATCCTTAGATGGTCCCTCTGGCCATACGGTTTGTGAATGCTGATAGCTGGAGTGACAGCGTGTCCACTGAAACCCAGCTCCCGGCCCTGCTCCCGGTGCCCTCCTTCTGTTTGCATTCCAGTTACTAGAGTGATTGCTCTGTTCTTTTACTTGGTCTGCTTTTTTGGTACTGCAGATGGTGGGGGAAGAAGCACAGAGGGAGGCAGAAACAATGCGGGGAAGGGGCTTCTGCATCCTGTCACCATAATTCATTGTGACCTTCTGGATTTTCAGCCATCCACCACTTGGCATGTGACTGTCACCTAACATTATTGTAATTAGCAGCTGCCAGCCCCAGAGATTTGATGGTGGAAATTAAAATGTCTGAGAAGCTCTCTGCCAACTTAAAATTAACACTGTTGCTGCAGGCAGATCCTTCCTGAGCTCTGGACCTAAATAGTTGCTCATGGATAAACAGCCGACTGCCTTGTCCTGCTCCAGAAGTAGCTCCTCAGCGAAAGCTGCAGTTAGACATCTCCTTTTTATGCCAAAAGATCCCAGATCCATTAAGGTACTTAGGACTTTACTTCTGGTAGTTTCCAAGGATGGTAGCTAAACCTGCTCGTTGACAAGCGCCTGCCTTGATATCTGCCTCTGGTGCTCTGCTGAGCATGGTCAGCACTGAGCAAGCATTAAATGTCTCTCAGAGGGCCTTCCAAGCTTTATATTGTGCGAAAATAATTGGAGGCTTTTCAGGCAAAATGGAAATGTGAGAAGGTATCTGCACCACCCAGCTTCATGCCTGTTATTTACTGGGGGGTTGATTTTTTCTCAGCTTCCCTCTGCTGTCATTCTGACTTTGGCTCCTGCCTCACGTTTACTACTCAGACTTGAAACCTCTTTACTCCTAGGCCAACACCTAGCTCAGGAGTGTACCCAGCATCTGCTTACTGCCCTGCTGCAGGCCCACAGGATACTTTAGGCAAAACAGTAAGGAGAAATTTTGTGGCATTTGGGAACGTGGATAATTTATACAATTCTACTTGGTGCTGTCAAAGGTGGAGAGAGGCAAGAAAACTGTTCCTCTTCATTCGAGCTTCCTCTGAAAGTAGAACAGAGGCAATATCTGAACTGGATTTGGGAAAACAATGGCAGCATGCGCAAAGCTACCTGAGCTACCTTAGGCTATAGCAGCAGACATCGGTAGTATGGATTTCAGCTCGGGCTGCACAAAACCACTCTCTCCCTGCCCATTTGTGTGGCATCTGGTTCGTGCTGCTGTCTGAGACTCAGCATCTCTGCTGCTATGGGTGCCTCAAGCAGGTGGAGTCAAGCCAGGTCAGATTTGCCTCCTCGTTCTACAAGTTCCTCCCCTTTGTAAAGGGCTTGTAGACTTTCTCCAAGACAACTGCTGTTGTCAAGGCCCTCACTACATGGCATTTACAAAGCTTGCCTCATTATCTTGTGAGCGGGGGGTGGCTGGAGGACATTTTTGTTGCTACTCTGTTTGGCTAATTACGGGCAGCTCCTGCTCACCTGCTGTGCAGAGGTGACAGCACAGTGACAGCTCAAAGGAAGGTTGCCTTCCCCTGGGGAATATCTGGTGTTTCAAATGAAAAATTGGAATATGGGGAATGCAACAATATCTGAAAGGTGGTCTCAGTGGTCATTGTATCTGTTCAAACGGATGGAGAGCAGTCAGGTAGCAAAGATAGCCTGTTAGTCCTGCAATTTGTCTGGGTGATGAACTGTTTCGGTGCATGTGACAGGCAGATTTGGTGTTGTCCTGGCTCAGATAGAGTTAGCATAAAAGCAAAAATATATTTGCTTGACCTGTTCTGTACTCTTCTATACAGGTGCGTACTTTTGACTCCCAGGTTCATATAAAGTGGTACCCCAAGTCCTTGGGATAAGGTTATACCCTTTTTTGCAGTAGTCCCATACTGCCATAGTTGGTTCTGATCCACAATGTGCTTTCCTCGTCCCATGTTGTTACAGGCAGTTACAGTGATCGTCATTGCTAGAAGCTGTGTATCTCTTAGCTGGGTTTCTCTTGTTTGTGATGGTGAAACAGAACAGTTCCTCCCCATCACCACAGCAAGAGTAACTGAGAGCCCCTGAAATGTTATTTCAGTAGCTGGGCTTTGCACACTTGAGCCATGCAGCTCCTGAGCCTGCTGTAAATCTTCAAACGTGCAGAATTTGCCATCACACCACACAGCTTACCATGCCTTATGTCCATCCACACGGCAGGCGGGCTTTGTAAGAGCAGTCTTGTGCTTTGTTGCCATGCCTCACGCTGTGCCTGATCCAAGCAATAACTGCATTCATCAAGAAGGAGGAAAATGCCTACATAGCTTTTCTAATCACAGCAAATTCTGATGGCTTGTCAACGACATCCCTAGAATAATGCATACTTTCCCTTTCATTGCTGTATGCTGTAGGTTATTTTATTGCATTGAGAGCTCCAACAGCTTTATCAAGGCAGCAACTCTCCAGTATTCTTCTCACTTTAGCGTGTTTACAGCCCCCGCTCATCATCAGAGGTCACTGTGAGTTTGTCTGTGCACGAATAGCCTTGAGAGTGAACAAACTTGGTGCTATTTTGCTTTGCATGGATAAATGAAGGGAAGTCATTGGCAGTAAATGTAAAGGTAGACATGGAAAGAGAGGAAAGGAATCAGCAGAACTCTAAAAACCCTCAGAAAACAAAGGCATGTGTTTAGGTTATTCCTAAGGTGAGACATTAGAAGGGCAGGCATGAGAAGCAGTGGCATAATAGTTCGTGCTTGTATTTTGTGACTGCCTTCAAGGGAATTTGACAGGATTAAGATAAATTTCCTCCTAACATCTAGTCTAAATCTGCCCTCTTTTAGTTAAAATTCTCCCCCCTTGTCCTTTCACAGGTGTGGGTGGATATGTCTCGCACTGCTAGGTTAAGCTGCCTCTGTAGCTGTACACTTCCTGGTGGAGCACAGGGAATGGAGGGCTTTGTCTTCAGGAGCCAGCAGATTTTCAGCACTGGCTGAAGGGGGTGAGGGCCAGAAGCTGCCATGGGCAGCAGCACCTCGTTGTCCCCACACCGTGATGGGCACAGGATAGCTGAACTTGGAGGGCACCTCTGGAGGTCTCTGCTTCAACCTCTTGTGCAAATCAGGGTCAGCTGAGGTCAGACCCAGCTGCTCACAGCATTACCCAGTCTTGAAAACCTCCAAGGATGGAGAATGCACAACCTGTAGTTTTTCCACCCGCGATCAGAAAGTATAAGTTACAGTGCGTGGCAATGTAATATCTTTGTGACTCGGTGAACTTGGAAACAGAAGCGAAGCTCCTGTTACCCTGCTACTTCTGTACTCCTCTGCCATGGAGCTATCTTTATCACTATCCCATTCTAAGTGATGTATTGAAAGCTGTACATGTTTCCGTTTAGAAGGGGTGTGCTGCTTCTGTGCCCCTAAAATACTTAGCAGCACAGATAGAGATGCATGCCACGCATGCAGTGAAAGTCAAAGACTTTTTCTCGGCTTTCATTAGGCGCATTTGCCAGCTCTCATCTGGTTCTTTCTATGAAGTGTGCAAAAGCCAGCAATTAAAAAGCATGCATGAGCTGGTTTTTATGCCAGCAACGTGCTTGACCAATTGCCTGGGGAACTGTCGCTGTCCCTAGCTCAGTAACACTGAACTTCTCTGAATGCCCCGGCAACCTTGCACCCAATAAAAGAACTGTGCTAATTGCTTGCAACTCTTTTTATGTCTTCCTTCCAACAATATTTTCATATATTTAAATCTAAGCTTCAGTATATCAACAGGTCAAGGGAAAGTGCTGCTTTACTAAATCCTGGAGTCCTGGACTGTTTTGTTTCCTTTAGAGAGTTACTTTGGCTCTTGCTTTTTGGCCTTCTGCTCATTTTTGACCTTTCCAGTCTAACGCTGTAAGCTTAATTTTTCAGCTACTGTCTCTTGCTCTGGAGTTGACAATCAGTGTCTTGCAGCCCCCAAAAATATGCCCATATTCAGTAGCTATTCACTGTTTGTCTGTTGTTTTCCACTGTCTACCTTTTCACTGGAAAACCCATAAGAGTCTCTGTCTTGTACCATTGTGGAACAAGATGGGAAAAAAGCTTACAACTATCCAGCAGAAAATGAAAAATTGCTTCTTACCCAGCAGTTATAATAACCACTATGAGCCTGTCTCTCTAGACATATGATTTTCCAACATTAAATGAATTTGACATTTACAGCTGCTTTTATTTCTTCCAAGAGCCCTGTCTCTTTGTTCCCACTAAGAGTGCTGTTATGCTCAGAAGATTGTTAATATTGGCACCATGGGGAGGCTCTGCATTTCTATGTCAAATTTACTCAGAGCACGAACATGTGGATCAACACCAGGAAACTCCCTGGCTTTTGTGGCCTTTGGGTCATGGTGGGAAAAGGCCTTTGCTAACTCATAACCCTGCAAACTTGGATCTTAGGATGTGCCTGAACAGTGCAGAAGTGATGGAGGGCGATGAAGGAGAACGTGACATACAGCGATGAGAAGAGGCTGTGCAGGAAAGGCAGAGACAGCACGCTTCTCTCCCTCATCCGGCTCTTGCTGCTGCGGAGGATTTATGATGTTGTAACAGGCTTTGTCGTGAGTTGAATAGGAATAGCACTTCTCCCAGACCATAGTACAATCAGCATTTTTGCTGCATCGCCTTCGTTGCTCTGCTTAAATACTCCAGTGAGCTGACAGGCAAAGTCCAAAGCTGCATGCTAAGATCCCTGCTGTGCTGCAGACAGAATAATGACTGAGCTGCAGGAATGAGGAAGCAATGCACCCTGTAAGTGCCTTTCACTTAGACAGAGATTCACTAGGGGACAGAAAAAAGCCTGAAGAGGGTGGTGCCAAAAATGCCTTCTTCCATGTCATCCACTGCAGAGAAAATAATGTGCATATTGTTACTGCTGCACAAACTGTCTGATGCAGTCTTTGCCGCCAGTGGCGGAGAGCTGCTGGCTGCCTCCATTCAGAAGAGGCAGGTCCAGGTTCCCATAAGCACCAGGCTGGGATGATGGGATCACTTGCCATTTCACCGTGATGAAACCCAATTAGAAAAAGCAGTTTCACTGCAGTATGTACATCTCTAACTAGCGTACCCTATCCATTGTTGTCTCTTGCTTACTCTCTAAATATGAGACTCTCGAGTAAGGATCGTTAGGTGTTCGCAGTGCTTAACGCAGCAGGACCCTGATCTTCCTTCATCTGTCACTGTCACTGTCACATCAGCATTTATTTGTTTACAGACTGTCCTTTGGATAGGGAGCTCTGCTGAGAACCATGTCGGTAATAAGGATAGAGCACTGCTTTCCTCAGCCATGCCTCTTTTTAAGAATACAAATGGCGTAGCTCTTTAAGGCACCCTGAATAACGTTTTTCTACAGATACCAGTGATTATTTCATGACTTGGCTGTTCTGTTTTATGCCTACCTGGTGGTTTTTTACACTGTAGTATTTTATAGCTCGCCAGCACTCTCCATTTAAGGATCTTGAGGCATTTATACCTATGAGGTACAGAAATGATATTATATCTCTTTTACAGATTTGGGAAACTGAGGGAAAGCATGGTAAAATTAACTCATCATCACGGTCATGCACTGAGTTTAGAGTAACATTGGCAGTAATAAAAGCAGGTCACCACCATCTCTCCCCCTAATTTAAGGCATTCCCTTCCTTGGCACCTTATCTCCTTCTGTTCTTCTTTTTCTGCTACCATTTTGCCACTGTCTTATGCTCTCTTTCAGCATGTCTTATCCCTGAAAGTGTTTTTGTTTGCCGGATTTGTGAATCTGGATCTGATCCCCCACCACTACTTTCATTTACATATATGCCAAACAGCACTCACATGCTGCCAGTCCTGCTTCTCTTTTGCATGCTAACAGCTAGCAATTTCACATAGCAAACTCCCAGCTATTTCAAGGACCCTGGACACTGGCAGGAGTTCTCATCTCTCCTGCTTTTTTCCTGTGGCCCATTATGGTGGTGGCATTTAACTCTGTGTTATAGGCAGAAGTATTTTGCTTTATAAATAGGTCATTCTGAAACGCTCTATAGCTTGCAGAGTGTGTAGGCTTGGAGAGCAGTGTTCTGTGTGTGCTGAATGATTATCTGCAGTGCTTTGTGAGGATGAGGGTGATCTTTTCCCAGCCTGTATTTCAACCAAGATTGCTAGTACAAATTTGCTTTCTGTTGTTCACACATTGAAACGGATCAGATGCTTCCTGGATGAAGTCTGCAATGTTTGCCCTGCTGTGCACCCCAACAAGGACAGTCACGGATGTATGATATAGCTCAATAAAGAGAGGTCTTTAAGATTTGTGGATTTTTTTTTAATATTATTTTATTAAATCTTCCAAACAAATAACATAACTTCTGCACCTGGTTATTTCAAATAGCTCTGGGCAATGTGCCCTGTGAAGTAAGAACAGTTGATTGAAAATTCTGCATTTCTATTGACGTGGGCACTCTTTGTATTTTGGGCACTGGGTAAATGCCTCCTCTGGATAGATTCATTATCCTGTTTTTAACATACTGAAACAAGGAGCAGCAGCTAAGGAGGAGGAGTGGCTTCTGGCCAATGTAAGGACATCAGGGAAGCTGTCTGCCAGGTGCAATAAGAGAAGAACAATTTTTTTTCCCTTTTCATTCCTCTGGTCTTTTCCAGTTCTTCCAGTCCTTCAGATTCGCTCCTGGAGAGAGGCACTGAATCAAGCTGAATCAGTACTTGCTCCCTTCAACACAGCTGTCAGCAGAGCAGATTTATGTGTCGTGACTGGTTTTGCAATGTGGGAGCACTCGTGTGTGCTGCGTTGATAGGAGCAGGCTTACAGCCCCTTCTCCTTTAGCCTGTTCAATGCAGCATGCATGCTGCAGACTACTGAGGCTGAGATTACTTGGCTGTCCGTATCTTCTATGAAATGATTTCTACTGCTGTTTCTCCCGTAAGGATATTAGAATATCTCTCACACCATGCCTTTCAGCTGAATATTCTCAGAGGGATGACTCCACTTGTATCACCTCACCAGTTATCTGTATTAAGGCAAGGCAAAATAGCTATAAAAACAAACAAACAAACAAACAAAAAAAAAAACACGGAACACAACAACAAACCAATAGCCCCATGTTACTAAGCTGCCTATCAGCTGGTCCAGCTTTGCAGCATGTGCCAGTTACCTCTACTCAAGAAAAGCATCAGTGACTGGAGTAACAGCATGAATGGGAGATTCAGGGGTTCAGCCAGTACCATGGGTGTTGCACCGGAGGTACCATTTTGCCAGCAGCATTGTCTCAGATGCTGCAGTGCTGGTGGACATGAGAGTATTAGATGGGACAAAAAATGAGTTCCCTGCTGTGCTATTTTCCCCGAGAGTAGGGGCTGTCTAAACATGCAATTAGTGATCCATACATTTCTGTGGCACTTATTACTAGGCGCTGGTTATATCCTGCCTTACTCTGAATTTCCCTGGCACTCTTCATTTGTAAAATCAATCCTCCCCATGTCGAGCCCTGGACTGCTGCTAAATAAGTAGATGTATTTCTGTGTTGGAGGAAATTCACCCTGGATACAGAGCAGAGGGTATGTTGGAAATGGCCAGTGTCAGCTGGGCTAACTGGTAGAATGATGAAACTCATTCCAGTTGTTCAGATAGGATCATTCATGTGTGCTAAACTATAGTGTAATGGTGGAGCATTAATCCAGAAAGAGGAACTTCTCATCAGGTTGGAAATCCATGTACAGCTGGTGAAACCAGATCTAAAGATGGCCTCTTGTTCCCCCTTAAAGTTTTAAGTGCACTTCAGCTTTTGAAGCTAAACCACCCTGCTGGAGGACTGCCCGGTCTTGCTTTGGCTTGCCTTTCTCTGGACTCCCGCCATGTAAGAGATGTTAGCTACTTTGGTTGTGTTTCACAAACATGGAAAATGTGGCTCATGTTACTTTATGTTAATGCATTGCTGGACTTTTCAGGCTGAGGTTGTCTTTTGCATTCTGCATGTTATGCTCAAGAAGGCAGTTTCTTTTTCCCTTTGTCTAAACCTCACGCCTGTTGATTGTGTGCAAAGAGAGCTCCTTTGCAGAAGTGGCAGCTTCTGCTAGGAGCAGGAAGGGAAAGACTTTACCAGCTACCACATGGGTGTGAGGTTTTGTCTGCCTGATTGGAGCTTTGCAGCTCTTTTCCTTGCTCTTTGATGTCCTCTTTTGCTGTACTTTCAGCTGGTGGCTGTTAATGCTTAATCACTGATCAGCAATGCTTGAGCTGTCTCACAGCTTGCTGAGGTCCACTGATGGTGATCGTTCAACCTACAGCAGCCTTGCTTTTGTTGCAGCAGGGTGGGAGGAAGGGTGTCTAACAGAACCACTTCTTGCTGGAGCTTTCAGACCGACAGACACCTCAGCTTTTATCTCATTGTAGTTAAAGATATGCTCATGAGTTAACAGGATTGCAAGCAGTTATTTGTTTGCTAAATTATGATTTGCATTTACCTTCAAATTTAGGGACTATCAGTCGGACTATCAGTGATCATCTGCAGGACCACTTTGCGGTGAGGCCCTTGGGCATATGGCAGGTTTCTCTCCATACGAC
Source organism: Alectura lathami (assembly GCA_013399715.1). Taxonomy (NCBI): domain Eukaryota; kingdom Metazoa; phylum Chordata; class Aves; order Galliformes; family Megapodiidae; genus Alectura; species Alectura lathami. The sequence continues at coordinate 133,420 of VXAV01010325.1, forward strand.
AAGACACAGGCTCCCCACATCCATGAAGGCTTTCTTGTGTAAGGATGGTTATTGTAAGGTAAAGTGTGTCCTCACTGTTTCAATTTCCCTCTTCTTGCTTTGGTGTGATTTCCCACCAAGGGTATGGCAATATCACCTTGGCATCAGGATGGCTCCAAGGAAAAAGGGTTGGCTTGACAACTGCAGAGTTGGCTTCTGAGACGATTCATTTTTCTTTTGTCTGTCTCATACCTCATGTGCTTCAGCCAATTATTGTTTGTAGGACAGCAGCAAACTTCTCATGTGGATGGTGAGAAGTGGTGAAGTGTGCCCCTACTATGCCATGCAGTGGCTCAAATTGGTCTAAAGAATTACATATTTTGTCAAGTCCTGTCTTCAGTCTATTTTCCACCAGAAGAAAGTGAAGGTGAACTGCTTAATTTTCACAGCTCTTGGAGGCAGAAAAGGGCAGTAATAGGACAGTTTCTGTAACAGATTTCTCTGTAGCTGTTGCACAGATCAAAAGAGACCTTCAGCCCATTCCTGGGAACAGTGACATGAAGGCTTGGCCCTCCTCTTGATTATAGCAGGGTAAATCGGGAGTGAATCTGCTGAAGTCAGTCAGTGCACTTGTTGTGATGCAGCAAAATGGAGGATACAGATACATCACAAAGGAAAGGGACAGCCCTCAAGACCTAAAAATACACTGAAATGACTGGCCTCAGAGACAGCAGGAGTGCAGTTTCTTCCCACAGCACTATCCAGCCAACCTTGACCTTTAGGGAGAGTTGCTAAGTGAAGAGGACCCCTCTGCCCCCATAGTCCATTTTGGCCGTTGGCCAGCCAGAAGGCTGGTGTGAAGTGCCTGGCATCAGGGTACCCAGCAGGGCACCCTGCTGTTGTCCCAGTAGGGACCAAAGGGTGCCAGTGGCACTGCGAATGACCCTGAAGGAGCAGTCAGCAGCAGTGACTGGTGAAGTCCGCTCCTTGACAATGCTAAGGACAGGCAAGGACTTGCTGGGATTTGTAGTGTTAAGTCTCGTTTGCTGCTGTTTGTCTCAGTACTGGATAAAATCTGCTGAAGTTGAGGTTATTTCTAGCCCCTTGGGCAAATTTTTACTTCTGCTTTCTAGCTGATCAGTTTGGTGCTTTCTTTTCCCGCTGTTGGGCATGGCAAGTCTGGACAGACAATGCAGCCCACAGCAGAGCTGCACATCCACAGAGCAGCGCACCCAGAGCGAGCCCAGGACAGCAAACATTACTGGTTCTGCTTCCACAGGCAATGTGTTATTCTCACTCAAAGGAGAGCATCTGGCACGCTGGTAGGATCTTTTTGGAACGGATGGCAAAGGTGATACATTCTTCCCCTCACCCAAATATTTGCCAAACTTCTTGGGAGTCTGGACTTGGTGGGAACCCGTTGGCACTGTGGTATTGTGCCCCTCCACAACACTGGTTAGCCTTCATTGGCCTAGCTCTCCACTGACATTGGCCTCCTACCAACAGCCTCAGGGAGAGTTAGATATAGTGTCACTTTTTTTCCACTGCTTATATGGAAGAGTTGGTGATAGAGCTTGGAAGAAAGGCAGAGCTATGAAATTTCTGCTTGCTCTCCATTTCCTTTCTCCACTTTCTCCACTCAGCAGAATAGTTCATGTTTCAGGATTATTTTTCCAGTTTTAATGGAAAATGCCTGCTGGTATTTTCCAGTTGACTGCATTTATTTCAGAGAGCAGTATTATAATTCTATCATTCAGTGTGGCCTTCTGTTCCCTCTAGTGGTGACTGGGCTTTCTGTAAGGCGTAGCTACACAGTGAGGTAGTTTAGGTCTGAGCCTACTTCCAAGATCTAATTTGCCCTCCATCTGTATTGTTTGCACATAGATATTCACTAAGAGGGCTTGGAGGCATTTAGCCCAAGCTGTGGAGCCTGAGTATCATCCCAGTGTGGGCCTGAACCTTACACAGCCTCACGGGTCAAGCACCAGCAGGTGTCCCAGGAGCCCCGTGGTTTCCTACCACTGCAGGTGCTGGGTCTCTCCTCCCTGGACTTGGATCTTCTGAAGGGCAATGTAGGTGCTCTGCAACATGGTGCACAAGCAGGATGCAGTCAAACACAACATGCAAAAGGAAGGTGCGTGGATCGTAGGACATGGTGTACTTGAGCCAAGATCTCCACCTCGCCATGTAGATAGGCTCCTTTTAGAGGCTGAGGAGCCTGCTGTTGCCTTGGTGACTGAAGCTGGCTCTATTAGCGCAAACAGAGAAGTTTAATCCAGTATAGTCCTGAGGATTAAGAATGAGTCCCTGCAGCTCTATGCAGGAAGGGGTGATTTCAAGGATGACGTGAGGCAGATATCATTTTTTGTGTTGTGTTTAGCCAATACAGGAGTACTGGATTGAGTAAGTCATTGCCTTATCATTCCCCTACTCTGCAGAGAGCACGTTATCTTTCCTATATTCCAGAAGCCCTTCATCTTTGAAAGGGGCAAGAACTTCGCTTGGGGACTACCAGTGCTCTATCAGCAGTACCGTCAACAGACAGTAGTTTCTCAGGCTTTTGCAATGGTAATGAAACTCTTTTCTAAAGGAAAGTCAGTAATAATGTTGTATTAGGCCCTGACAAATGAACAGGAGCATGTGCTAGCACCATCTAGCCAGGATCCCCATCACTGCATCACCAACTGCCTCCTCCCTTTTTTTCCATCTTACAGCTCAATGCAAGTAGTTGCATTGTGTTTTAAGATCCAGCTCTCAAATACTGCCTTATATCCTTTGTTTTCTGGCATTTTCACACATCCTCCCAACTCCCCACTGTCTCTCGGGGGAGGATGCAACCTAGCAGGTGAAGCCATCAACCATGTCCTAGTGGTTCAGGGTGAGGAGGAAGGGAGATGTTCTGGTGCTATCCCAAACATCAGACCCCTCTGAAAAGGCTGAAGCCAGAGTATTTCTGCACTCTGCTTATCATAAGTGCCTGAAATGTTGAGAAAATGGCTACAGAGCTTGTGTTGAAGCTTCTCCTGGGAAAAGCACAATCCGTCAACCCTAAAAACAGGGAACTATCAAGTCCCCTTGCTACCTGCCTTCTCCAGGTGGGGTAGCCTCAGGCACGGGTCAGCTGGACCCAGCTGTCTGATTTCAAGTCCATGTGTCCAAAGCAGCAGGGGAAGGGCCAGAGGAGCAGCAAGGAATCACCTGAGGCAAGTAATCACCAGACATTAAGCGATGCTATGGGGACAGCCATCCCTGTGAGCCGTGTAAGCAGCACCACGTTCCGTGCTGCGGAGGCTGTCCTGGCAGCCCACTCTATCCTGAGGCTTGCACAGCTCCCAGGCTTAGCTCCTAGCCCCCTTTTTTGGGCTGTACTCTGCCTGGCCGGTGACCTGGAGTTGGTACAGCCACGTGTGAGAAAGGGCCGGCTATCCCTGCAAGCCCCTGGTCCTCATCCCCAGCAGCATGTGAAGGTCACCAGCTCCCGGGTAAATTTCCATTGGATGCGGCACTCTCCCGTTGCGACTCAGCATTTCTGACACCCGACTGCAGCTTCTCTTTTTCATTTGATCGTTTTCTTGGTGAGAGGAACTAACAGCCGTTACTAGAGCGATCTGGCCACTGTCCAAGAGTGTGTGTATTACTCACACATTCCCCTGCTAGCAATAGGCTTTTCTTTTTCTCTGTCTGGTTGCAGCCTCTTCCTATCTTCATCATTAGATAGCTGAGAAGGTCAGTGCTAAAAGAGGCTTTCTTTACAACGCAGAGTAAGGGCCAGAGGGAGGGTGAGCCCAGCTGAATTGATTCTTCGCTAGGATTCTCTCTGATACAGCTGAAAACACGATCCTGGAAAATGGGATATTTATAGAAACTCTACTGCCCCGATGGGGTAAATCTCAAGGTCATCTGCTGATCACTGCAAGAGGAATGGACAGATATGGCCTCTGTTGCCCCAGCATCACGAGACTGTAAGACCTTCAATTCACCACTGAAATCTGCATACAAAATGGGATCCCTCTCCCTAACAACCATCTCTCCTGAAACCACATTAAGGAAATGCACAGCCCAGCAGCAAGGCTGCTCAAAATGCCTGCATGGCTTTGTTGGTTTTCCTTTTTTTTTTTTTTTAGTTGCTCTGAGAACATTAAGCTATTCACTCTAATCCCCTCGGAGGTGGAACCAAGCTTGTCCACAATTCATTTCACATACAGGGCATCTTAGGAGTTTGCCTGAACTATGGGAGAAGGATCAAGTGCTGGCCTGAAGCCAGTTCTTTGATTTGTGAGCCCAGCCCATCCCCTGAGGGATTGATGCCAGAGCCCACGGAGAGGAAAGAGGAGGAGAGCACTCCTGTTTTCCCTGTGTCTGTAACATTCCTGCACAAAGGCAAGTCCTAACCTCTTCGTCAGGTGAGCACAGTCCTTCTGCTGCCCTCATGTCCCAAGAAGTGCTGGCTGCCAAAGAAATCTCTGCTAATGGAGAAAGGCGAGGGCAAGGTTGTGACCACAGCTGCTTCACGCTGACCAAGAATGTGTGGCCCATGGGAAGTAATGGAAAAGCACTGGAAGACCAGGAGGTTTGGATACAGTGGCTAACAACCTGAGCCTGAGCCAAGCTGGATGGCTCATTAAGCTCAGGAGATAGGTTTTTGTGGGTCAAGGGGAACCGCATAAGGAAAAACACTTGTGGAAAAGCTCAGGTTAATGCTGCAACTGAAGGTAAATGTTCAGTGTGAACATGCAGTGCTGCACAAAAGGGTATGCAGATACAAAAAGGAGATACAGGGCAAGACAGTCCAAAGCATTTGATGAGTGAAATCCAGAGCAAACCTCCCTGGTCTGGGAAGGAAAAAATTAAGGATTATATAGGTTTAAAGGTACATCGTATGGGAAAAGCAGTGGTTACTTGTCTCTGATGAGTAGAGGCTGTAGGGGGATATGAATTCCTAGCTGGGATGGTCTGTCTTGCTAGGACTTGCATGAAATGGAATCCACTGTAGGGGATTCAGACCAGAAGGGCTGCAGCTGATACAGGACATTCTCAAGGATTAGAAAGATGATTTTTTGTGGGTCAAATTACATTAGAGATCTTGGCACTGTCTTATCAAGGTGAATCCTCTTACCCATCTGGGAGTACACATAACAATTATGAGAGGAAAACTGGGGTATGAAATGTAGAGGCAGCTTAGTTACATGGGAGGAGATGGTGAAATGCGCTAGTGAGAGAGAAGCTTATGAGTATACTGCTTATCTTGGTAAGCTTTGAAAACTGGGGCAGAGCTTGTCTCTGTCTTGCGTTCAGTGTTGCCTTAGCCGTATTTTGGAGCGTGTAAGGTTTTTTCCTTAGTGAGGCCCAGCTCAAAGGAGGCAAGTGGTGTGTGAAGCACCCAAAATACAGCTCATCATAGGAACTCTAGACTACTTCTTGGCAGAATGTTTAGCTTTTCATTTGAATGCTCTCGGAAGGGAAATGTGTTGCACTGACGTGCCAGATACCTCGATCGTTAATACATGGCTGAGGTGCTAGGTGTCGTCAGGTAGCCTCACAGAGGTGTGAGGTGAACAAGAAAGGCAAAGCTGTAGCTCAAACATTGTTGAAGCCTTTGTATGCTCTTTTGTCTCTTATTTATCATCACTTTCTTATTAAAGTAGAACTTCAGTGAGATCAGTTACTTTGCTTATGGCCCAATCCATGTAATCAGGGGCCCTACAGATAGTGTAAAGGTAAAGGCCATGCCAGGTAAGAGGGACAGAATCTGTTCAGTCACTGCCTCTAACACTGTGCTGTGCTTCTTAAATTCTGCAAAGTCAGAAGAGGCTCCTCCTGCTGCGCACATATTTGAGAGACCTGCAAATAGAATGACCTCCTTTTCTGCTCCCTTGGTGAGAGGACACCCTTCTGCCTACAGTGAAATGAAGCAAATAATAGCATCTGCTGGTCCAGGGGGCATCTTTCAGCAGTGGAAGCGTACAGATTTTGCCCGGTATTTCCCTCTTCCTAAAGTGCGTGTTAATGGTTTTGACCTTTCAAGTAATTTAATTCCAAAAATGGTGTTGTGGCAGCAGAGCCTTAAGCTGTCATTCTGAAGCGAAGATTATTATCGCTCTGAAATCAAAGTAAAGGGCTGCTTGTTCAAGCCCTGTGTGGAGATCCCCTCACATACGAAGATCTTCCTCTCACTCTCCCAGTGCCCTCAGCACTGGGCCTGCTGTCAGGCATTTCTCGTCTGCTTGGCCAATGTGAGGGTACATTTGCTGTCGGTCCTTTGCATCAGTGTAGTATAGAAAAGCTCTAGGAGGGCCAAGCTGATTGAGTATTTTAGTGTGATGCCAAAGGGATCCTGTACACAGGTACCTAGGATGAAGGTGTGTTCACCTGTGAAAACATCTGTTCTTGGTGTGCAATGGTCAGAAGAGCATTTAGGCTGTTTGCACTTAGGCCGCGTTAGCCTGAAGCAGAAGCTGGCTCACGCAAAGAGCCTCCTTCCAGATCTGGGTCTCCTTGGCTCCTCCCTCGGTGTGAATAATCTGTAAGATTTCTGTGACTCAGTGGATTTGTGATGAAAATTCATGGCAATATTTTCCAAGTCCCAGTCTTATACCTGAACCCCGTCAGGATCTGTTCCCCCACAGCTCTGGCATTTTGCATAGTTACATAACACATCTTACTCACAGCACCAAAATCCATAGTATGGCCGTGTAGTGGGGAACGCGTGACATTCAAACTACGATCCAAGCCTCCACCTTGGTTCAATCTTGAAAAGCTCTTCATTCATGTTTGATTTTGCACCTTTTTTTTTTTTTTTAGTGTGATTTTTAGTGGCTTACATTTGCAGATAGTTTGCTCTGCTGGCAGGAATAATTAAGGTCACAGCTTTATTTTTAACTTCTGCTTTTGCATTGCAAAAGTCAAATTACTGTATAGAAAGGAACTCCAATTAGCTGCTTCACAAGACTAACAGCCACAAACCTGGCAGTTTCATCCCCTCTTCTCCCATTCCCCTTCCTCCTGTTCCCTAAATGCTTATTAAAAGCAGCAGTTGGAAGACGTACAAAAAGAGAGGTTGTCTCACCCAAAGAAGCCCTTAAGCTCATGGCTATGCTTCTTGTATCAACTGAACAGAAAGCTGCTGTCCTTGGCAAACTGGCAGTAAAAATCATTTGGGAGGCTCACTGCTCAGTGCAGAGCAACGTCTGTTCTCAGTGCAGCTTCTGGCTACTACTTTTTGGAAAGAGTCCTTTTTGCTGTGCATGACAAAGGTTGTTCTTCCAGAGCATTCACAGTCACATGCAGACACCGCAGAGCCTTGTCATGGAGCAGGTACACTGGGGAACTGCCACAAGAGGACTATTCTGATGTTTTTGTGTCATATTCGGAGAGGGGATTTTACCTGGCTAACTGAAAGGTAGAGATAAGCCTCTTTGCAGTGAGTTCACATACATGGATGCAAATAGGATTGGGAAGTGCCAGGCGTAACCCTCGCATGTCTGCAGCATCTGCCTTCTCTGGGCCGTGATCTCTGCTGACTGTGCTGCTCATATATTCATACAGCCGTGGTCTCCCACAGCAAAAGCTGCCTACATTAGGGCTACAGCCTGAAAGCAGCCCCACCTGCAGATTGCTGTGCCAGCAGCTGGAGAGCAGGTGGGGAAGCCAGGGCCAGGGAAGCAGTCACGCATCACAGAGGCGCTATCAGGCTCTATTTCACAGGTGGACAAACTGAGACAGATGGAGGGAAAGCAAATTGCTCAAAGCGGCATGAGTAATGTCACTGGCAATGCCCAGTCTCAAAGCTAAGCCTGGCTTAGGCCAGGTTCTGTGCAGGGCGCAATAAGCTGGGCTGCCCCATCCCTGGGCTGCCCTGTCTAGCCCCCAGAGACTCACTGCAGGCAGCCGACACTGCGATGCTGCAGCTGCGCCTGTACTGGCTCTGATCCCACAGTGCTCCTGGGGGACCTTCCCATTCCTATGGTGACAGTGGAAAAAAACAAAAAAAACAAATACACCAGTAGCTGAATCTTCACACAATAGGTGCTCTGTCTTAAACCAAAGTAATCCCCTCTGGGTTCTGATCCTGTTTAACTCAGTCTTCACTTTTTGGGCACACAACGTAATTGGGTGACTGAATGTTTTATGGGCACCACCTGGCAGAAGCAGAGACACCGACGTTTGAAGAGTCAGTAATGATGAAACAAAGGCTTTGTTGTTTGCTGATGCTCTAAGAATAGGCACGCCTCTTGTTTTACCTCTTTCCTTTGTCCCTTTGCCACCACCTCCCAGTCCACACCAATCTGCAATTTCCACTTCTTCCTTCCCTCCTTCACTCCCTACATTTGGTTGCCTGGGTTTTCTTGGGGGAAAGTGATGCTCACGTGCTCCATGCCCTGGTTGCATAGACGTTTCAGTAGACCGTGGGCAAAGGTTGAAGCTGTCCCCTTTTTTACAGTCAGGTGTGTTGCAGTGTGATAAAGCAGGACGCTCCACATCCTCTCCCAATGGGAGCCCAAGTTAGACTGGCCTGCCCTGTTCCTTGACCTCTGAGTAACCCTTTTCTGCCCAATTCCTTCTTCCCATTTTGTCTAGGTCTAAGCATCTGCTCAACCCCTGCCTCTGCCCTGAGAGCATTCTCACCCAAGAGCCGCGTTCTGGACTTTGACCTAGCTCCTAGCCCTACAGCTTGGCCAGGAGCCAGGCTTGAGGAGGCTGATAGGTGGCAGTTTGCTCTGCAGGGAGAGAGGGCTGCAAAGGAGGGATGTGCTGGAAACCGTCCCAAACAGTATTTGCCATTTTTGGCAGTTGTCCTTCCAGAGAGGTGGTTTAATTACCCGTGAGGTGGTGTGTACCCACCCTGGGCCACCTCTAATCCACCAGTTCTTCTGTTCATGCAGGAGAAATGCTGGGATGGAAAAGAACCAAACAGATGAGCTTGTGTTGGGGCTAGGACTTTTATGGCTTGTATGGCTCTTTCATGGTTCGTATGGCTATGTCATACAAAGCCATGATTCATTGACTTCTCTTGTTATTCAGACTTTGCCTAGCTGTCCATCATCCCAGGAACCAGCTGGTTTCCTGGAACCTAATTCTCCCTGCTGACACTTCAATTTCAACCTAGGATCTCTGGCAATCCTAGGACATTTCTCACACTTGTTTGGTAGGCTTGGACCTGGCCTAGGTAAGCTAGGAGATGTTGTTATTACTCTTTGAGCAGAACCCTCTTTTCAGTGATAAGCTCTTAGGATAATATATATGAATACTCTTGGTTATGTGCTTCACTTTTAAAAACATAAAGACAGAGAAGAGCAGAAATGCACACAGAAAGCTTTCAAATAATGACAAGCAAAGGTTTCTAAAGCTCTCTTTTCAAGTTGGGAAAACCACGACAGCCATCCAGTGCTAATGTTGTACTGCTTGCATCTCCAGAAAAGGTAAGTAGAAGGAAGAGAGAGGTGCACATTTCAGGAGCAAGATGTGTTGGAAAGGATGAATAGCTCCATCCCATAGTGACACCAGCCTGTCAGGCGTGTGCTGCGTGTCACTCAGGGGAGGAGCACTTGCTCCACTGCGCACCATCTCTGCCAGTGCTGACAGTAGGAGCTTCAGTCCCATGCTCCCGCCTTGTCTGCCCACGGTGACATGCCCCTACACCTTCAACCCTTGGTATCAGGCTGCTCCCTGCTCCCACATTACAGGTCTGCTCTGGGAGTACATCCCTTCTCCAGCTGTGCTGTGCTGTCTGTGCTTCCACAGCTTCTGCAGTCTCACGTGCTGATCGCTTTCACTATTTTAATCTCTTTTATTTTTTTCCCTCTGTTCTCTCCCCTTCTCTTTCCAGAATTATAATGGTATTTGGCACTTCTTTGAAACACATTTTTTAGCCATAATCATGTTTTATTCTGGTTCATACAGTTTTAGCCATCTCACAACGCCAGTGGGGAAAGAGAAGCTAAACACGCATCCCAGAAATGTTCATGTCAAAATCAATAACAGACTTCAAGGTGCCCCTGTTCCAGTGCATGGCTCTGGCTCTCTTGCAGGGCACGGACACCAGCTGTTCTGGATGTAAGTGCCCTGCTCCAAGCCACTCACTGGGTCGCGGTGCTTGCTGTCACAGATCAGCCAGTGGCTGTGCCACTCCTCCCAAATCTGCTCTGGTGCAAAGTCAGCCAGGAAGCCAAGCTGGTGGGCTTTGTGCAGGTGGGTGAGAGTCATTCACGAGATCCCATCACCAGTGTTGTTTTGGGAATACCAGCAAACAGCTGGCTCTGCAGGATTATTCAAAATCTTATCCAGATCCTTGAAACATGCACCTGAAAACCAAGGACTGAGCTAGAGGGAAGGGTGTGATAAGTCAGATTGATCTTTTATTTGCCCTTTCTGACCTGTATGATAGTATCATTATTTGATGCTGTGCTCACAGAGAGTGAGCAGGCGTTGTGTGAGCCTCAACAGTGAGCATAGATCAGCTACCTGGAAGGACATAAGTGCTTTGATTTGCTGTAGGGAGTGTAACAGAAGGGAAGAAAACTAAACATTTTCCCATTTATGAAGGTTTGCTCTATGTGTGCTGTGTATTTTCCCCACTTGGACAGGGATGTCAGCATACTGAAGGTTTTTAAATATAATAGAAAGCCAACCTAAACTTCCCTCATCTGGACTGGATAATCTGACTGATCTCACCATTCCTGCAGAACAATGGATAATTGCCTGAATATTTAAACATGTATTGTTCTTAGGGAAACAAAATGTTCAGCTAGTTTGGTTGCCTTAGCAACATCCATTTCTAAAAATACAAAAGAGACAATCTACAAAATAAGCGAACACGTAGAACAGGCAAGGAGAGCAAATGCTTCTTTCTCCCTGACCCAGAGCAACTGGGTCGTGGGCACAAAGTGCTTTCATTTAAATCTCTGTGAAGGATTTAGGGTGTATTGTCACACATGAGATTGCACAAGTTTAATTTTAAATAGTCTAAAATGTGACTGCTGTTAAACCCATGCAAGCCTCCATGACATCTCTGTAGTACTGGCTCCAAAGTGAATTTTGTCAACAGTGCATTTAGAGTGATGTGAGCACGGAAAACACAGATCTACCAGTAGCAAGCAGCAGCTCACTGCTGTGGTTGCTGGCAGGCAATGGAGCTAAAATGATAGGGATTAATTAAGAGTGATCAAAGGGCATCCTGATATAGACCTTGAGAAGGAAAGGAAAGAAACGACCAACTCCGTTATGACATGACATGGAAAGGACCTACACACATTTGGGGAAAGTAATGAGGAGATTGTAGGTGCGACCCGAGGAATAAAACAAGTACTGCTTCAGTTTTCAGTAGTTGTGACAAGGGAGAACACAGGGCAAACACTGCATGTGTAGAAAAGGAAATGACTGTGTTCAGGATGAAACCAGAACATAAGCATCCTGATCAGCTCCAGTCACAGAGACCAGAATATCTCAGAATATCGAGATAGCTGGCATATGAAACGTCAGGTCTTCTAGGGTGGATTTTTAATTAATCTCTCAAGTTGGTGGTGGCACTGTCTGACTGCAGAATAACAGGTGCACTACTTCTGTTATCTCTAAGAAAAGGAAAAGTGTAATCTAGGGAAATGCAGACCCACCCTTCTGACCTCCACAGTACATACAGCTTTAGAGCCAACTTGTAGGAATGAATAACAAAAAAAACATGGAAGCAAACGAGCAACGATGAGATACAATGCAATATTAGGGTGTTGAAGGTAGAGCATGCCAAAATAATTTGATATCTTTCTCTGATAAGCAACTATTTTGGACAGGGATAATGATATTGATGTTACCTGTACAAACTGCAATAAAGTATTTGACACAGCACCATATGCAAAATTAATCATTAGAATAGAAGTTACAAAAAAAGTTAGAAAGCAAATAAAAACACTGATTAACGCAGAGACATCAACCAGACAGAGAAGAAAAGTGTCAGGTTGGAAGATGGCCTTGCTAGTGCATTGGCTTTAACATGCAGAAATGTGTTGGCATCCATGACAACAACACTGTGGTGGCCCAACTGCTGGCAGTGCCAGAGAAGCACAAAAACCTGCACAACCTGTAGGTTGTATCGTCATCACAGTATGACTGTGAGCCCCAGTGTGTTACAATCATGAAAAGGCAAATAGTACCCTACAATATCTTGAGAGAGAGAGGGAAGACTGAATAGTTTTATACAGGGCTCAGGAGACATCTGAACTGAAAAATAGTGTGCACTTCTTGTCACCTACTTCCTAGAAATATGTATTTCTGTGGGAATGGGTGAAGGAAAGGGCTCGCAGGTGATACGGGGAACGAGGATACTCCTAGCCTAAGTAGAGAGACGAGGAAAAAGTGGCTTTTTCAGCCAGCAAAATGAAGAATGAGAAGGGATCTATTTCCTCTTTATGAATGTATCAGAGCGTAAAGATCATAAGAAGAGGAGATCACTGAAGCTGAAGGAAGAGTTTATCCCACGAACAAATGGGTATAAACGGACCATAAAGGAATTTAGCCTGGAAATTAGAAGAAAGCTTCTAGCAATCAGAGCAATTAGGTTTGGGAGCAGTCCTTAGTTGGGGAAGCAAGGAAAGGAGCCCAGCTTTCTTCAAGAGGAATTCACTCTAACGAAAGACATTTTGTGCCGTGGTTGCCTGTGATAGCACTCAGTGACCCAGAATTTTCTAGAGCTGTATTTGCCTAACGGTGGGTCAGTTTGGTCACCACTTTGCCTAGACTTAAATCTGTGCTGTCAGTCACACCAGTATAGCTCAGGGTGCAAACTGATGATCCACTGGGAAACGTTTGGTGGGGAGAGAGTGGCAGCAGGGAAGGGCAAATGCTAAACACAGCAGACAGCCCTCACCCTAGTACCGAGGAGCACAAGATTACTCCACATTTGCCAGCTGGAGATGCAGCCCTGTGATGCTGATGCCTACAGATGAGCCACAGGAGCTACTTAAAGGTATAGACCCGTTGTGGAGGCAGACAGAAACAGCCCCCACTCTCCTCCAGTTTGTGTTCCTGTCTGCTTTCCCCATGAGCTGTGACTTTGCTGAGGCATTCAGATGAAAACCATCTTTTTTCTGGATGTTATTTGGCCTGGCTTTTATCACCTAGAAGGTGTTTCCCACTCTGTATTTCTGCTGCCTGTTGCATTTTGTGAAAGTTCCTCTCACAGAAACTTTTGACAGAAGAGGAACTGATGTTAAAGGTGACAAAGTGACTTGCCTAAAGCTGCTCGAAGCCCGTGGTTGAACAGATTACCTGCCAAATCCCTGCTCCCTACCTAACCACAAAGCTGCCATCTCTGCTACCCTTTTTTCCTTGTTTAATTTTCATGTTCCACTTTAGTCTACTTTTCTCAAGCTCACTCATAACCCTCACTCATCTCCTTGCAGCTGAAGTACAAGACTCAGGTGCCATGTGGCAAGCAGCTGCCCTTTGGTGTCTCTTGGTTCTCCATTTGCTCCATCCATCACTCTCATGGTTGTAGATAGCTACAACAACAGCACAGGGGTGGTAAGGAGGAATGTAAAAAACATGAGTTATTGTGACTGTGGTCAGGGCAATATGCAGCTACCAATGCGAAGGATTGCTTTGGGAGAGTCTTGGATTATGCAGATAGATGCTCACACAGCAGACTTGCCAGATCCTGCTCACCGAGGGTTAAACCCATGCAATTAGTTCCCAGCTTGTGCCCCCCAGCAGGCAGCTTTTGCCCTGAGTTTGTTCTGCAGCCTTGCAGCCTCTCTCCATAGTGACCCCCCATGCCAGGCACAGCTGGTGAGCATCATCTGTGATCCCCTGAGGAGTATCTAGGGACACTGGGTGTCCCAAAGCTGGACACAAACCTGTTGTGCTGTGAGCCAGTGGGCCACACACACTCCTGTCGGTATAATGCACGGAAGAGAGAAAGAGTTGGCAGGGAAGAAAGCAAAGGCAGCAGATACTGCAGTTGCTATGCAAGGCTGCTGAAATGATCTGAAGTGACTGTTCTGGGGGGATCTATAATGCAAGGAACCTCACAAGTGGGCATGTTCCAACAGGCAGAGAGAGCTGCAGCTCATCTCTACATGTGCTTCAGTTTGGAGAAACAGCTAATTATATGTCTTTTACACTCAACTGTAATTATTCTGTCTACAGAAACAAAATTTATGTGCTGTCGCGAAAGGGTCTGTCTGTTCTTTTACAATAAGGGTGGTGAAGCACTGGCACAGGTTGCCCTGAGAGGTTCTGGATGCCCCATTCCTGGAGACCTTCAAGGTCAGGTTGGACAAGGGCTCAGGGCAACCTGATCCAGCTGTAGGTGTCCCTGTGCACTGCAGGGGAGTTGGACTGGACGGCCTTTAAAGGTCCCTTCCAACTCAAACGATTCTATGATTCTATTCCACTGCAGCCTTTGAGTGAGCAGGCTTGTGAAAGGCTGGTGTTTTGAACTGGGAGATTTTCTCTGAAGTATTGTAACTTCCATGTGTTTAAGTTGTGATGAGAATGGAGAACTTTCTCATCATGAGTGTAGCTTTTAAATCAAGCAGTCTCAAAAGCAACTGTGATATGGTGAAAATGATATCTGACTATACGGCCAGTTGCAGAGAATCCTGCCTTTCACAATCTTCCTGTCACTGTCCCATTTGTATGGGTGTAAATTTTGATGCAATTGCAGCAAGGAAAATGACTTAGTTATGTGTAATAAATGGGGTCAGTGCCATAAGTGTCTGAGAAATTATTAATCTTAAAGGACCAGATTTTCAGCTGAATCAAGTTAGTATTTTTCTCAGAGAAAAGTGTGCAGGGCAAGGTGACTTACACTGACATTTTACTCAGCTGACCCTTATCCTACAGAGAGATTAAAATGGATCCAAAGAAAATTTTATTAAAAGGAGTTGAGGGTTTGCTCTAGCTATGCCAGAGGTTTATGTTCCTATAGACACTGCTGTACTGGCCAGAGATTTATGTTCTCCCATGTCTGTTCCTAAACAGCAAGAGAAGCAGGAGACATACAGCTGGGTGCTTCAAGTCAGTGCTTATGAACTCCTTGTCCAAAGACCAGAGGTGCTTGATAAGACATTAAAGGTTTTCTAGAAAATGATGTAAACACACACACTGAAATTAAACACACATGCACATTCCTGCTTGCAAACAACAACAGGAGAAGGTAAATGATATTTTATTTATATAGAGAGGGAAAAAACCTAAAGGCATGCACAAAAACTGATCCTAATTTTTGGTTGATTATAAAGGAAAAGCAGCGAGCTCTGTCTTTTCTTTCATAATAACTGGATTGCTAAGAAACACAGCTCCACTCTTGCTCAGTGCAGATCTGTTCGTTGGCTTTCTGCGTGTTTCATATCACAGACTCTCTGACAAAGATTCATCCCGCTCTCTCATTTTCTCCCCATCCTCCCTCCCAGCTAAGAAGCTCACATACTACAGTGAAGACTTAGGGGCTTAGATCTCACTATCCCACCACCACACCTCAGTCTTACCCCCTAGAGAGTTTTCTCTTTCCTTGTTGGCAAGAAGGTTGAAGGGAAGCCACTTGTGCGTGAGCTTCTACTTTGCAAAGCTTCATGCAAAGCGTTCTTCTTTGTTCAGGAGGATTCTTCTTCTTCCCCTTCCCCCCACCCCCATAGCTCCAGTTCATGATGAGCCGAAAGAATGATATGGACTCTTCCACTCTCCTCTGAGGCATCACATCCTGCTAAGAGCAAGAGATTCTAACACTGTGCCTCACAAGTCGAAAACAGCGAGCCCATGATGTGATCTCTCTTCCCTGCATATGCCGTCCTGCCTGGCCTCTTTCAGCAGGCTACCTGCTTGTCACATCTCTTTCTCTGACAGCGAATTGCAGCTGCTGGTTTCCTGCCACCCCTTCTCTGAACTGTGGTTAAAGTAGCTGTGGGAGTTCACTGGCTCAGGGGACTGTCATCACAGGCTTTTGTGAGTATGTGGTGATGTGGCAGTGCATCACCTTACAGTATGGGGACACAGCGTAAGAAAAAGGAAGGGAGCATGCAGTGAACCAAACTCCAGCAGAGGTTGTTCTGCTCAAGGGCACGGTGGTAAGCAGCCACGACATCTGTATGTGTTGGTCTGTAGTAACACTCAAGTCATCTGTTGTGCTCTCCTACACTGCTTTCCTCCAGGTGGGAGAATCTGCAAGGGTATGAAAGCTCATCTCAGTGGGGAGACCCCAGGATATTCTCTTTTGTCGATTACAAAACCTACCCAGCTCATCCTGTCACCAGCATTTTGCTTGTAGCTTTGATGGCAATTACTGACCTGTTCCTGAAACTGGGGGCAGATATGAGTAAGACAGTAATAATGTCTTTACTACAGTTCCCTCTGTAGGAAGGAGAAATGGTCTTAGACTTGGAGATCCAACTGGGCAAGGCCAGGAGGCGAGTGGGTCTCCCTGTTGAAGAAAGATGATCATGCCCCACTGCTGCTTCTGCCCTTTCATTGTCAGAAAATGTCCTGCGCCCAGGAGCATCCCTGCAGACAGACACTGGTTCCTGCTGTTGCTTCTGCTGCACAGCCCCTGCCTGGGACCTGGTAGGAGTGCAAAGCCAGATTTCCATTATAGAAGAAGCATGGATCATGAAACTTGGGCTGGTGCCTGTTCTCAGACATGCAAAATGCTTGGCTTCAAGATATTTAAGATACAGTTCACAGGGCCATGGGGAGAAACTGGGGAAACTTTGCCTGTTCAGCTTTTCTGTCTGAAGCCAAAAACTCCCCCAGGGTTTGAGAGGTTTTGGGTATGGGATGCATAATGTAACTTTATAGCTAGCAGAGATTTTCCTCGAAAACGATTCTAGGTG
The DNA here is from genome assembly GCA_013399715.1 of Alectura lathami. NCBI lineage: Eukaryota > Metazoa > Chordata > Aves > Galliformes > Megapodiidae > Alectura > Alectura lathami. Next base: position 150,216 of record VXAV01010325.1, read on the forward strand.
GCATTGAAGTACGTGGTAGAATGTTATGAATATACTGCAATATTTATGTTTCAGGTGAAAAAAAAAGCAAAAGGAGTGGATGAAATTCTCATAAAATCTTCCCATTGCCATTTTTTTTTAAGGGACCAAGTGTCATTTTGTGCTTAACATAAGAACCACCTCCTGCAGAATACCTTATTGAATTTTAGCCGGCAATGAAAAAGCAAATGGCTAGCAAATTGCCACTTGGAGTTCGTCACTAAGTGTGAGGTAACACACCTTGCTCTTATGCATTTGTTTAAATCAATTCTCTGTTCACTATGCTCAGGCCGTGAGCAGAGTTTCTGCATGCTTACAAGCACAGCACATCTCCAAAGCCAAATGCAGAGTCCTCTGTAGTCAGCTGAAGTCCTACTCGGTCTTGGATTTCAACAGAATTGGGATTTTGCCCCAGCACCTGTTTTTTTGTTTGTTTTATTTTTTATCCTCCATGCTACTCTTTACCCACCATATGTCCCAAACCATCCATCTGAGCAGTGACTTCTTGTTTCAGTCCTTGGCTGTCTTCCACAAGAATCACTTAATATGAATTACTACTTTTTTATTATGAAGTTGTTTTAGATATCTGTAAGGCCTTCCGTAAAATCTGTCTAGCTATACTATGCCAGCTTACACTGAGTCAATTTTACTTAACATGTTTGTTGCAATTCCGCTCCCCTAATGTTCCTCAGTGATTCCTTGCGCCTCCGTTCCCCCTGTGGCCACATTCTGTGCTTCTGAGGGAAACTCATCCTGAGGCACTAAAACAGTCAGATTACCCCACCAGAAGGCTCGAACCCACAGCTGCCTCTAAAGGGCAAGTGCCCCCCTCCAGCTGATGTCCCCACCACTGTGTGCACCCACAGAGGCATCCCACCCAGCCCTTTGCGTTCCTTCCAGAAAATCTGGCGGGGTCACAGCACAGCCGTGGGCACAAGAAAGACTGCCCTGAAGGTTGCCTTTAAAGCCGTGAACTGATGACGTTGTCAGCACATAGTGTTCATTCCCAAGTCATGAAGTATATTCTGGGACCACTTGAGAGCTTCAAAGGTCCGTCCCCTTGCCAGGAAAATATCTGTACTGTTGAGCACTCCTTCAGATTCTCTCCACATGCCATAAAGGAAATGTTCAGAAACCTAATCTGAGCAGGATCGGGCTGAGAATTCTTGTCTCCGTCGACATTTTGAAGCACAAAATCTGAGGGTGCTGAAGGAATCAGGCGGCCTTTCTAACGCACATCAGCTGTGCCACATGCCTCTGGCAGAGAGGCAAGCTTTCTCGTGTGTCCCTGTTGCCTGAGACTGTGCTGGTACCCTGTATGCTTAGGAAGATGGACAGCCTGTAGATAGAACTGCTACCAGGTAAACAAATAGGAGTGACATGTTTTTCCCTTGGGGTGATAGTGAGAGATGAAGGATTGTCTTGTGACTGAGGCACTGAGCTGTGACTCAGAAAAATAGAAATTTCTGTTATCATCACTGTTGCTCAATTCTTGAGTGACCTTGACACATCACAATTACTGTTTCAGTTCCCATCTTTGAACTGGGGAAGGTAATGCTTTCTATATCCTGTTTTCCCATGCATAGCCTGTGTCAGTCCTCAATGTTTTCATAGAATCATCGAATGGCTTGGGTTGGAAGGGACCTCAGAGATCATCCAGTTCCAACCCTCCTGCCGTGGACAGGGCTGCCAGCCACTAGCTCACTAGATCAAACTGCCCAGGAATCCATCCAGCCTGGCCTTGAACACAGCCAGGGATGGGGCAGCCACAGCTTCTCTGGGCAGCCTGTGCCAGCGCCTCACCACTCTCTCAGGGAAGAATTTCTTCCTGATGTCCAACCTAAACCTCCCCTCTTTCAGTTTTAGCCCATTCCCCCTTGTCCTACCATTATCCACCCATGTAAAAAGTCAGTCCCCCTCCTGCCTGTAAGCTCCTTTCAAGTATTGGAAGGCCGCAATGAGGTCTCCCCGGAGCCTTCTCTTTTCCAAGCTGAACAATCCCAACTCCCTGGTTTTGTGCCCAGCTGTCCTCCATGGTCTGTTCGTATGTCATCTAGCCCAGTTAGCCCTTCCCTGTGGGCAAGTCTTTAAATGCTGTTGTGATATCCCTGAGTAGGATCAGCAGTGGAGCCTTGAGCATGTATGGCCACTGATCCTTACAGCTTCTTGCTGGCCCAGTTCTCTTGGTGCATTTCAGCTCAGCAAAGGCTGTCAGAGTCTCTTGAGCATTGAACCCCTTGGTCTGAGCTACAGATAACTACCACAGCCTCCAACAGGTAAACACCAGATGCTAAGCATTCGCTGTCAGGTGCTGCATTGTAAGTGAAGGCAGATAGTTAACCTACTCTGGGTACCTCATCCAGGACGTCAAGATGTGCCCTCAGTTCTGCTGACACAGACTTGAGGAGATAAGTCAAAATGCATAACCCTCATGAGAAAGGGCTTATGTGCTACGATTTGAAAGGCCACAGAACTGCCAAACGCTTTGGAAGGGAGACAACTGCAGCAAAGGCAGGGCTGATTTGGACATGATACTTGAAATGCCAGAAATGGTATAGAAAGACATTTGAAAAATGGAAGTTATTCCCATAAGACAGAAAGCACACACTAATCAGGTGGGAGAGAAAGGGAGAACACGTATCCTTGCAGAAGAGACATTTCCTCAGTAGTACGTACCTTTTTTTGGGCCATACAATCCCAAACTAAGTCAGCCATTGAGAATGACTTGTTGTCACCAGAAGGTGAGCAGAGTAAAGCCCTGTATAAACAGACATCAGAAAGAAATCCAGTTAAAGGAAAGGATCTTGTAAAGTCTTGCTTCAGAATGCAAACCTGGACTAATTCTTCCACACCCTAAGCAGAAGAAGAGCTTTGGGATGGGATGAGGTGAATGGCAAGGGAAAAATTGAGGGAGGATGATAGAGAAGAATCTGATGAAGAAACTGGATGGAAAAAAGGAATGGGGACAAGGAATTTGGGGAGAATGGGGTGAAGGAATGAAATAGGTGAGTTAGAGAGGGGGTGAGAAAGAAAAGATGAAAGAAAACTGGGAGGTGGTGAAAGGAGAGAAGCTTTTCAGTGGGAGTGTGGTGATGCATTTGTTGAGCCAGGTGTATTTTGGAGCAGGCTTGTGTCCATGTATTGCCTTGAACAGTGACCTGTGACCCTTCTGGTAGATCTTGAGCAGGAATGTCATATCCTTTCATCTTGCCTTTTGATCTGGATGGGGAGAAGTATATTATTAAGGCTGAGGCCTCTTCTTTAGGATCCCTCAATATCAGAGCAAGCTAAAACTAAAATGTTTTGCAAACATGCTTATAAAGAGTGACATTTTTTCAATGCCTGGAATTCCTTAAAGTCTTGTCTGTGATTTGAATAATCCCTACAAAGCTATGGGATTTCAGGTAAATCTTGCTGACAGCAAAGGCAGATTTAGGGGATGAGACAATTTCACAGACGTATCCTAGGCCCTCGAGGGCAGGGTCTTTTTACATTAGGAAACTGCTTTACAGGTTCCTCCTGTTATTTTTACAGGTCTGTCTGAGGCTCAGTTCTGGCTTGTATCTAGGGTGAAGCTCTCTTTGCTTCAGCCTTCCTCCCATACCAGCCAGTCACTGACTCCTCAGGAGCAAGATGTGGAGGCTGCTGCCAGGTTTCCTTGTTGTACTGGGTGTGTATTTGTGCAGTCGTGTGGTATATTAGGATTTGAAGATAGCTCAGGCAAGGAAAGTGTGATATATACTGTTAGATTAGTTTCTTTCAGTGTATTTTCTTCCCCAAATTGTTCACTTTGGAACACAGTGGCCAAAAAAGTGCACAACTTTGCAAAAGTAACTTGTTAATAGAAGTGAAGCTTGGGGCTTCTTAGCCTGAGGAAATCTGCATAAAGTCTGGATTGCAAAGTTGTCAGAATGGAAAACACCTGGGCAGAATATCTATTCTGGCATTTCCATTGGCACACCTCCTTCATTTAAACAAGATTTAAAGCATTGTGGTATGCTTGTCAGCACGTCAGAAATTGTTCTGCCCAGGCATGGCAGTCACCTTTTCCTCTGATTCCTGCAGACTGCCCTGGTAATGCACACTGTTGCCCTACGCATCCAGGCATTTAGCTTGACCTTCCAGAAAAACAACAAAGCCCAACCCCAATTATGTATTCCTTAATTTAATCTTTGGCTGTGGTAGCAAAACCAGTCAGACCCTAAAATTACTTCTGTGACTAAATAAGCAACTTCTGTTTGCAGTTTCTTTTACCACAACATAATTTGTTAATAACTCTTAAGAGCCTTTTCTCTCAAAGCACCCCACTGGCTAGTACAGGCAACACCATAGAGAGATTACAGATATAAAATTGCAGAACAGACAAGCTTGCACATAGCTTGAATCCCAGCTCTAACCACCATGCCTAACACATTGAGTCTGTGGCTCTAGACAGCATCTAGGAACTCTCATGGACAGACGACTACCAATAAGGAAATCATGCTCAGCGCATCAGTTTCCTATCTCACCCCACATACACACCAGCAATCCCACCAAGCCCTCAGGAGCAAACAGCCTCTGGCTCCTCACCTGCCTGCAACCTGCCAGCAGCCCAGGGGAAGTTCTCCTATTGGGTCTGGGGGCTGGCACAACAGAGGAGGCAGGGGTGGCCTAAACAGAGAGAGAGGAGTGCAGTCACCCAGGCCTGGAGAGAGGGAGACAGCAGCAGCACCTGGAGGGAATACAGAAGCCTCAGTAAAGAGAGGCATAAAGAAACTGTCAGCAGCAGTGTAGGACTCTTGAAACACAGAATTTGTTATGTCCCACAAATAAGAGAATGGTGAACTCTTTTTCTCGTTTCCTTGTATTTGCATAGACTGTATATTATAACAAGACTCTCTTTGGCAGTGAATTTGCATGAATAATGTGGCTGTACTGCACCCAAATAAATCATATTTTGTTCTCAAGCATTCCCAAGTGTTGTTTGTGCAGTCCTGGAGTCTCAGAATGCTACCTGCCCAGCAGAAGTTTAATTTCAGTAATCGAAAGGAAGTGTTCACCCTGTAGGACAGGAAATCCTCTTCAGAACTGCAAGTATGTAGAGATTACAGGGCTGCACACACACCAAAAAACAAACAAACAAACAAAGCAAAAAAAAAAAAAAAACCCTGCTGCTCAGCTGTAGCTGTTTGAACAGCAGCTGTTAGGTACTGCATGGCAGCATAACACACCTAATTGGTTCAAGACTTGGAAGACGTCCGTTTGTCAAGTACATGCTGCTAGGATGCTCAGGGAGGGAGAGCATACTAGAAAATTTGATTGAGGCACATCATTTCCAATAGCAACCCTCTAGAAAAGGTATCTTTAAAGACTTGGTCTATTGTTGCTTTACAGTGCATCAGAGAGCGCCTTCAGAAGTCTAATGGCTATTGCAAATGGGGTTACATCAGGCTGCCAGCCAGTCAATAGTGGAGTTCCCCAGGGCTCCATTTTAGGGCCAGCTCTCTTTAAAGTTTTCATAAATTGATTGGATACAGGACTTGAAGGCATGCTAAGTAAGTTTAGTTAGTAAGCTAACTAAATTAGGAGGAGCTGTTGGCTCCCTTGAGGCATTGCAGAGAGACCTTGACAAACTGGCGGGCTGGGCAGTCCCCAGCTGCATGAAGTTCAACAAGAGCAAGAGCTGGATTCTGCACCTGGGATGGGGCAGCTGTGGATCTCTGTGCAGACCTGGGGAGGAGAGGCTGAAGAGAAGCCTGTTTAAAATGGATTTGGGGGTTCCGGCTAATGCAAGTTGAACGTGAGCCAGCAGGGTGCCCTGGAGCCCAAAGGGCCAGCCATGCCCCGGGGTGCATCAGGCCCAGCACTGCCAGCCGGGCGAGGGCAGGGATTGTCCTGCTCTGCTCTGTGCTGTGCGGCCTCACCTCGAGCACTGGGTGCAGGTGTGGGTGCCACAATGTGAGAAGGGCATAAAGCTGTTAGAGAGTATCCAAAGGTAAGGGTCTGGAAGGCAAAAGATATGAGAAGCAGCTGAGGTCCCTTGGTTTGCTCAGCCCAGAGCAGAGGAGGCTGAGGGGAGGCCTCATGGCGGCCTACAGCTCCCTCCCAGGGGAGCGGAGGGGCAGGCGCTGAGCTCTGCTCTCTGGGGACAGCAACAAGGCCCGAGGGAACGGCATGGAGCTGCGTCAGGGGAGGGTCAGGCTGGGGGTTAGGAAAAGGTTCTGCTCCAGGGAGTGGTGGGCATGGAACAGGCTCCCCAGGGCAGTGGGCACGGCCCCAGGCTGCTGGAGCTCAAGGAGCGTTTGGACACCGCTCTCAGACACAGGGTTTGGATTTGGGGTGGTCTGTGTGGGGCCAGGAGCTGAACTCCATGATCCTTGTGGGTCCCTTCCATCTCAGGATGGTCTGTGATTCTGTGAGGAGTTTGTGATGCTATGTAGAGTTACTGGTTCAGCCCTTGAGCAAGGGTTTCTTTTATGTCTCTCATCCAAGTACTTACAGGTGTAACTCAGGTTATTGAGAATGAGTAAGTAAGAGCACAGAAAAGTGGAGTAAATAAGTATTATTTAAAGTCAGTAAGAGAAAAATTAAACACAACGAGCTGAGCTCCTTATTTCTAAGGAGCTAACTGTTATCTAACTGTTATCAGCTTAGCCAGAGAAACCAGTCACCAGGCAGCAAAGACCTCATAAGCTGAGGATCTCTAGAAAGAGAAACACAGCATAAAAGCTGTTTGTAACTAATTAAACTGGGAAAAAAAAAAAAAAAAAAAAAAAAGATTTTTTTTTTTTTAATTAAGGTTCTTTCATTACTAACAGGAAAAAAATAGAGAGGATGCTGTGGTAACTTGTAGCTGCTGGTGTGACCGAGGTAATTACAGCAGCCCATATGGATTTCAGACCACCCACCCACCTCAACCCTTAGTCAAGTCAAAACAAAGCATTAATTTTTTGAAGAGTTTCAGCAAAGGAAACGTACAGACCTCTAAAAGGTTTGTTATTAGACACTGCCAAGATAATTTCTGATGAGTATTTCTGTTAATTTGGCAATGTAAATAGGACACCAGGGAGTTTTATTATGGTATGTAAGGCAAGGTGGAAGATCTTTGGCAGATGTTTCCCTTCAGGGCTTGTCTGTCATATGTTGGAGATGAAGGTGGCAAGGCATGCTAGCATTGTCTCAGGGTTGCCATTTTTTTTCACACATTCATTTCAGTAAGCCAGGTTCTCCTATCTGTGGTAATACAGGATGAATTTCATAGAAATAGGTGGTATGCAGTGAGCGTGAGATCATGACAAGAACGTGAGGTCACAGCAACTCCTCTGAGTATAGCAAGGCACACCTTGTGAGGTGAGCCACAGGTGGGCCAAAAAAATCCACAGTCCTGAGCAGTACAGATGTCCCACTGTGAAATTTTCCAGCTCAAATGATCTAAGAACGTAATTGCCATTTACATGCAAAATTAGGCTCGTCAGTAATTTGTGCCATGTCCACAGTCAGGAGTTCTACAGCTGTTAGATTTCTTGGTTTGCACATAGTGCCTTTAACGTAGCACCAAATATGGTGCATGTCTCCTATGTATTCCTATGGCTCTATCATAGAATCATAGAATCATAGAATCACAGAATGGCTTGGGTTGGAAGGGACCTCAGAGATCATCTAGTTCCAACCCCCTGCCGTGGACAGGGCTGCCAGCCACTAGCTCACTGGATCAAACTGCCCAGGAACCCATCCAGCCTGGCCTTGAACACAGCCAGGGATGGGGCAGCCACAACTTCTCTGGGCAGCCTGTTCCAGCGCCTCATCACTCTCTCAGGGAAGAATTTCTTCCTCATGTCCAACCTAAACCTCTCCTCTTTCAGTTTTAGCCCATTCCCCCTTGTTCCTACCATTATCCACCCGTGCAAAAGTTGGTCCCCCTCCTGCCTGTAATCTCCTTTCAAGTATTGGAAGGCCGCAATGAGGTCTCCCCGGAGCCTTCTCTTTTCCAAGCTGAACAATCCCAACTCCCTCAACCTTTCCTCATAGGAGAGGTGCTCCAGCCCTCTGACCATTTTGGTGGCCCTCCTCTGGACCCGCTCCAACAGCTCCACATCCCCTCTGTACTGTGGGCCCCAGGCCTGCACACAGTACTCCAGGATATTTTTGCTACCTCTTCTAATGTTTCCGCTTTCTTGTAAAACATTACTTTTTCTCGTGTTCCCCATCCAGATGATAATGTTCTGGGTTCTGGTGCACAAATGGATCATGCGTCCTGAAGAGGCTAGTCATTGTTTTTAGGAAAATGCCACTGCCCTGTGGTTGCCTCTCAGCAGAAGGCAGAAGAGGAGAAGGCCTTCAGGGGATTGCTTCGATGCAGCAGGCAGCACCTTTGTTCTTCTGCCTCTTTAGCTCTGGAGGTCCCAGTGCACCATCTCTCCTCACGCTTCTGCTGGGGCTGGCTGTCCTTTTCGCTTTCGCTCTTATGGGATTCCTCTTTCCTTAGCCAGAATATTTTGGATAAAATCAACTCTGAGGCAGTATGCTTCACATTCAGTCTTCTTTTCAAGTCCAGGCTTGGCAAAGCTGGACGGGGGGGGGGGGGGGGG
>VXAV01010325.1:158811-231369 GCA_013399715.1 Alectura lathami
GCATTTCACAAACACACTAGTAGGACATAACAGCTAAAAAAGAGTGAGGGAGAGAATAGAGATGTTAGGTTTACAATGGTAGTCAACAGGATAAGTTATTATCTGATGCCTAAATATTTCCTGTGACTTTTGGGAGAGATACACAGAGGTGTTTTTCTGTCTTTGGAATCAGTCATTTTCAAGTTTCCTGGTGGCCCTTGCTGTCAGCTTGTAGCAATAAGGCAGAGCGGATCAGTAAGGTGAGTCTCAGCATAAAAGGAACATGGCAGTAACTGCTGCTCTGGTCACTGTGGAGAGAGATGGCTGCAGCTAACACATCTGCCCCATGGCTAACAAAGAGCTAGGGGGAGCAGATGCCCTCGAGCTCTTCCCAACCCTTCTACTACTCACCTGCTTCCAGCATTTGTCCCAGGCGAGCTCCTCCCCAAGGCTGTGGGACAAATTCTCAGTAGATGGAGGCAGCAGAAGTGCCATTGCTAGGCTTGGGTTAAAGGATCAGAGAACCTGGGAGCAGTTTTGAGCCATCGGGACTGGATTCATTGTCTGCCTGCTCGAAAATAACTGATAGCATTGCAAATTAGTATTATTCTCTCTCTGCTGAGAGGAGATTAACATCCTCCACAGACTGTCAGGCCTTTGAAACCCAGTGGGATTCGTTCCTGCTGTTCACCACAGAGACAATGCAAGTCCATAAAGGGGTCATGACAGGACACAGTTTTGAATCTTTCTTGTTAAGAAATGTTATTAAAAGTGGAGCTTTTTAGTTCTGTCCTTTAAGTTGCATGAAACACTCTGAGATGGATATTAAGACACAGATAATGACTCAGGAACATCAGGCAGACAGGCAGAGCGAGCTCCTCAGAGCAGCTGCAGAGGGAGAGAGAAAGAGTAGCTGCAAGTACATATCAAGGTCAGCTTTATGAAAGAGAAACAAAAGGCTGTAGACTTTGAAGGCTGGTGGCTCCTGGGGGGAACTGTTGCCTGCTTTTATGAAGCAGAATTTCTGCAAAAAATCCTGCATATTGTGGCAATATTTCAGGACAACGAGTTTTGGGAAGCGCTCCAATACTGTGACAACCCAAATCTCAACAACTGTGAGAGATGAATCTTAGAGGGAATGAAATTGTGAGATCTGTCTACACAGAGAAGTTGCAGTGGCTTTAAATACCCTGATGGAGTTAAAGCTCTGTGCTCTCCTTTACTGTGAATGAATGTTATGTTTGTATAAAAGTGTATTTTGCCAATATACCTATTTTTGTATGTGAAAAAAAGACACAATCCTGACTGAAGAAGTTATGCCTTAGCAAGATGGGCTTGGAATTACTTAACCAGAGTATGTGGATCATACCAAAGCACTCCAAAACACTGTGCTAAGGTCATTAGGAGATGGTTTGTATCTTTTGTAACTGTGGCTAAGACAAGATTTGAGACTGGAGTGAACTGATTCTGTACCTCCTCCTGCTAGCTGAAGGGGGCTGAAGGAAATGGGCCTGGAAGAGGGATTGTTTCCTAATTTTTCCAGTCCCCTGACTGGGAAATCTAAGACTGACAACCTCATGTATAGTAACTTTGTTTATTCATGGAAGTGGATTTCATTAGGTTGAAAATTACCCAGATAAATTCATTAGCATTTTTGCCTGAGTTCCTTGGCTTATCATGCAAGCATGAGCTGATTCTGGATTTTCTCAGGTCTTCTAAACCAAAACAATTTTTGTGGGGATGGAAGGTGTTACTTTCTACAGGTACGTAACTTTTGGTGGGTTCCTGTCTGCTAGCCAGTGACGTGAAGGTAGGAGCTTTGGCTTGAGCTGGACTCTGGTGGAGGTGGCATATCAGTAAAGTCCTGGCTTAGCCTTAATTGGCTTCATTTGCCTCATGCCAAATATAATTCAGAAAACATTATTCTAGGTAGCAGCAACATGAGGGACTTCCACATGCAATTGTCTGGGGAGAATGTCTCCTACAAATAGATATCAGAGTTAGCTGTCCTGGAAAGAACAGTGCCCCACGATGACCTAGCAGAGGGGAAAAAGCAGATGAGTGTCCTGCTGAGTGACCGAATCCTGCTTTATGAGTAGATAGGTTTGAGGTCCCCAAGTAGGTAATTCAGCTGGCACAGTTGCTGATTTTGTGATTTTTTTCTTGTTGAGCTTTGACTGACTGACTGCCAGTTTCCTTGTCAGGTTAACGGATGAACAAAGAGTTTCAGTTTTGTTTCTCCATGATGTTTCTTCACCTTTTGTAAAACCCGCAGTTACATAAATACACTAAATATTCACTAAATCTGATCGTCCTTACGCCTATATTACTTTAGCAAAGTTGCAGTCAGTTTACAGTAATGCTATCAAGTCTATCCCATACCTCTCCTCTAGCCTGTGTAACTTAAAAGGATGCTAGGTATCAGCATGAGCACAGAAGCCAATAGTTGTGCATTATTCTAGCTTTATATTCAGTAACAAATGTATTTGTAGCTCGGTAACCTACATGCTGTAAAAGGAATATAGCTGAATTCTCCCACAGGTGTGCTGTGTTTTACAGTAGCATCTGCACTTCAGTTTCTTGCTTGTTATGAGAACAAGGCAGAACCTCATTCTGTCATGTGCTTTCAGCTTTCTGAATGACAGACAGCTGCTATAATTGTTGAGGCTAAGAACACCTCTCTTCCTTGCACTAGGAAAAGGGAAGTCCACAAAATAAGCAGCTCATGATGTGAAATATTTATATGTTCATCCCAATAAAAGGACCTACCCCATCTGCAAAACTACAGTGAAGAAAAATACTTGTAGCTTAGAATGGCTATTAAGGGCTTCCTAATTGCTTCATGTGAATTTCAACTTACATTCTTCATATTTCCCTTCTCTGTATCGTCCATCTTTGAAGAGCGTATCAGTCCCCGTGGAGCAGTGAAGACAGAACATATTATTTGCAGTGCATAAAAACAGAATTCACTGTAGAAAATTAGTTTGAATGTCAAAGACAGTGATTTAAAAATGCCTTTCCTGTCACCCTTTTTACTCAAGCTTACTCTGATTTCTGAGGAATTTAGGAGAGTAGAACAGCAGAATTACACAGATCAAAATCTTAATGCATTTTCTTGGACTACTCTGTGCCACAGTGGGAGTTTAACAGCCTGAATTAGGGATGAACAAGGAAGGAGGATAAGGTAATTGAAGTAGTAGTCCAGGATTCAGGGACCAGTCAGTTCTTAGCTGTCATGGGGTGTTAGTCTCTTCGTTCTCCATCTGTAAAACACATGTGGCAGCTGTAACCTTTCTTTTTGGGAAGTCCCATGAAAGTGTATGCGTCAGCATCAAGAACGTGTCTAGGTACCATGCAGCTGCGTAAGCCATCCAGGTAAGCAGGCAGAGCAGTATATTGAACAAACCATTTTTTTCGTAGGTCATATATTGAGATGTGAGATGAAGTTTGATGGACTTCTGATCAGCTGTCTCTTAGGTTGCTTCTCCTTTCTCTTCAAAATAATTGTGAAGACAGCTTCCAAATTATGTGACTAAGGAAGGCAAGATTAAATGTGTTGAGGTGTTTATGTGTGCTAGGGCTCAGTTATGGCTCAGTTATTAATTAATAGTCTTAAAAATTGTGTGTTTAGAAATTATGAAATAATGTGATTTTAGCAATTTCTGTAGCCTCAGTCCTTTCAGGCTCCTACTCAGAGGTTTAGTCAGGTGTGCCTTCCAGGCTGAATGACATGGTGAAGAGGTGGTGTGAAAGTATTGCTCAGGCCCAGGAGGGGACAGAAGATTCCTCCTGATGCATCTGCCCCTTCCCCCGGTCTGCTGTAGGAAACCCAGAGCATGGACTTAGGGGAGATGTTTCTCACTTTGAGCCTTTAGGATCTTTATGGAGCTTCTCTCAAGCCTCTTCTAGCCTTAACTGAGATAGCCAAGAATGCTTTCTGTGTTGGGAAGATAAAGACAGAAAGCAATAAGTGGCAAAATAAACTTATCTTTAGAATCTAGTTGGAGTTGGTGATGCACTAAATTCGGCTCCTCGTTTGCTGCCTTGCAATTGTCATCTGTTTCTGCCATTACCCATTAATCTAGTTGAAAGGCTGACTACTTCAGTCACTGAATGACTGCTCGTTTTTCTTTCCTCTGTTTTATACCCACTATATATTTTCATTGTCATTACAGTGAGGGTAAATTTTCTGTCCTTTTTCTCGGGACTAAACGTATCAGAAAATAAAGCCACAAAAATATTTATAGTATCACTTGCAGTGTATCTGGCTATACCTAGAGTCTAAAAATACCCATTTTAATTAGTGACCTCTGGGGGCTGAGCTGAGAGCTCTATTTTTAGTTACAAGATATTGAAGGAGGTGGAACTCCAGGACAGTTTCAGGACAACAATGTAGCACACATTTGGGTAGCATAGCTCCTCAGGCAGCAGAGGAGTTGGGAAAGTTTGTGATTGTGCTGTCCAACATAAGAGCCCGCCTGAGCTGTGACAGCAGTGTGACTGAGATACCTTTAAAGTCACAGTGTTCTGTGTTAAAAATTGCTGCATTAAGACATGGGGGAACAAGAACTGCCAGAGCCCACTGTGATGGGAATGCAATTGAGTACTAAATTCCTAAATACAGATAGTTTGGTGGAGGGTATTGGTCGATGGGATACATGGAACTTGTCTTGGAAGGAATAACTGCACATTAATCAGTGGTGTAAGTTAATCTTTTTACACAGTTGTATTAGAGAATTCACCTTTGAGTTTTGCTTGTGTGTTCCCACTGGAATAAATGTGAGAGTACTTCTCATGTGGAAGGCAAAATAACAGTACTGTGTTAAATTATTTGCCAGATTTATAGTCTGTCAGTTCCTGATGTCTGACTAGCCCTGTTGGGCAGGGTTAATAATGCTGTGGAAAACTGAATTGAAGATTGTCTGATTTACTGGATCTCGATCTTAGCTAATATTATGGTACATAAATGGGAGGACAGAGGGGGAAGAACTTGTCTTGCACAATGCAATAAAACAGTAATTGTGATTGAAAAGTGGCTGTGTCTTGTTATGTTTACTTTTCTTATTTCAAAATAGTACTGGCAGTAGACTGTTTCCTTGAGCCTCTCTTCACTTATACCTTTGTCTCTAGACACATGCAGATGTTAGTGCATGGTAGCTGGGGAAGAAGCTCAGTTGCTAACAGGAGTTCCAGACCACATGAATGCTCTCACCATGGAGTAAATTTCAGCCAGCTTGCTTGCTTTTCACTGAGGAGTAAGCTGCTTCAACCTCTTTTATTTCCTGCTGCATAAAAGCATGCAAGTGTGCCAACAGGTAACGCTCACTTACTCCTGTGTGGGCACAGTAATAGCGCTGCACTGGCCTTGGAAGAGCAATGCATGGCCCTGGGCGTAAAGCGGGTCAGACTGGCACACATGGGCTGGAGTTTCCAACAGGGCACAGAGGAGTGAGGAGAGTACCCACTACCTCACGAAGCTCCCATGGACTTTTGTGAAAGTACCACACGTTGTGCTCACCTCTGTGTTCCTAGTTATGAGCTGCGGCTGTTTAATAACAGTGAGGTGATTGCTCCAGGCTGTGACTGGCATGATGTGCTGTTCATGTGCAACCGGCATTGGGTATCTGCACATATAACTTTCAGCAGTAGTTAGATGGAGAACGTGAGCTAACTCTGCTGAAACCAATGGGAGTCTTTCCCATGACCCTGATTTGAAGCTAGAGAGATCTGTATTTTGGCATGAAATTTATGCATACTTCCTAGAAAGTGTCCCCAGTGGACAGTGTTGAAACGCGATTGGAGGAAGATTTAAGATAAACTTGTATGGCTGTGGTCAGAGTTACACTTGAGACTGTTCTCTCGGCTGTGCAAGCTGGCCTCTTCCAATCCCATTTACAGCGAGCCCTCTCTTTTGTCTGAGACAGGTGGTAGTTTTGGTGGTTCATCCTTTCAGTTGCCCTTCTTCCACCAGCTGTTGACAAATAACATCTAATTGTTATATGACTGCTGCATTTGTTATGCTGTTATATGACCATGCTTTTGTAGGGACAAAAAGTCTAGTGGGTCTGAAATGATTTCCCTTTCTTGATGGTAGGAGCTGTGGCAGCAGCAGCAGGTACATGCTAAGAATACCTCTGGAGGAGAGAGCAAGGATGCATGTAGGTATCCCTGTGCACACTGACACTCTCCTCCCAAGGGAATTGAGGAAATGAGCCAATTAAGCTGGAAAAAGGCAGTGTTGATTGAAGATCTTTCAGTCTGATTCTGCAATAAACAAGTGCTTAAAAATTCCTCTTATTTGTCTGCTGTCAGAGTCTCAGTCAGCTGTCCCAGTGGTAAACATCTACCTGCACACTGTGTGTGTCTGCCTCTGTGTCCCCAGCACTCAGCCAGCAGGAACTAACACTCAGGAGCTGGCATGTCTTTAGTACTGGGAAATCACACTACCTGTGTTCAGATGTTGCTGTTGTTATCTTGAAAATCTGCCTGTACAGCGCTGAGAGCCAGAAATATTTATCAAGATGTGTTTCTCTTCCCAGGTCTGCTGCTGAAGGTTGATCACTTGACTGTACTTGGCGGAGGCTTCACAAAAGATACACCAGCAAGACCAGCACAAACAGAACCCTCAAAAGAAGTGAGTTATTCAGGTGAGCGGGAGGAGCTGCTCTGGGGCATTTATTTCAGTTTAGAAGGTGCCCTTGAAACGAAAAGCTTCTAATTAGTCACAGAATAGGTGCAGCAGTGGTAACAATTTCTACCAATGTGTTCAAGCTCTGACTGTCAGGCAGTCTCCATGTCATAGCCTCTGTCCTTGAATTCATCCCTACAGGTTGTATTGATGTGGTTCTGTACAGATAACTCTCCACCATGACCTGGATGAGAACTTGCTCTACACAGACTTCTAATTGCCTGTGGAAGTTAAAACAGATTTTGGCCGCAGTACCTTGGACTGGTCTTTCAGCCAAAGCGTGGAGGGTCTCATTTACTTATATTAGAAGAGCCGGGAGGAACGATGGCTATGAGGTAGTAATGTTTGCAGATCGTTCATTTGTTTAGGCTAGACAGGCCTCCAAAGAATGAAGAGCTTCACAGGGATATTGCCAAGGTGGGTGAATGGGCAGCAGGCTGACAGATCTGTGCAGGTATTTATAGCTATTAGTATGTACTGGGGAGCTAAAGGCAGGTAAGGACAAGTAATACACCTCAGGGGAGTGAAATGCAGCCACAGAGCCAAGATGCGTAATACCACTGCCTGACTAATGGCTAGCACCATGTTTTTGAAATACATTCTACCTGTTAGGGATGTCAGGACAAATTTATACAATTTTTTGTATTTTGCTCAGAGACGGGCCTCTCAAAGAGGAAGGGCCTCATAGAGTAGATGAATCTTTCGTGAACTGGTCGCTGCGAAAGACTATGAAGGATGAAGGGCTCTGTAGTCCATTACCATTCTTCTGAATCTTTCATGTCATTAAATCAATCTCATTATAATGCCTCTTTTCAACAGGAGGCTATCAAATGGGTCCCAAGAATGTGGTCATTCTGACACAGCTCATTCAGACTCGCTTATCTCACGATAAAAAGCCTAGCTTGAATACGCCAGCTGTACAGAAGAAGATAAGTAGTTCAGATGTCTATTTGGAACCACTGTAAGTAGATCTTTTCTCTCCAGTAATGTAATTTTGTCTTGCTGGATCTAATTGCGACTAATTGTTGACTCTAACGATGAGGCTGCTCTGTTTTCTATCTTAATAATGTCTCTGAAGCCCGAAGCTATGAAAAATCAAGATTACTTAAGAATGTCCTGACTGTGCCCACAGAAGGATATTTTTCTTGGGCTTTCATGGGTTTCATAGCTCAGAACTATACTATATTCTTTTATAGAAAAGAACTTCTAAAACCTGCCGTAAAATGAGAAGTTCTGTGAATCGGTTCAGTAGTCAACCCTGACATGTGAGACAGAGGCTGAACTAGCCAAGTGTTCTCTCAACCACATCACACCAGGAAGCCATTTCTGACATTCCTAAAATGTAGAGTTATGATGTGATGCTTCTGTTTCTGTGATACCTCACTGATTTACATGTGATTTGCATGAGAATTTCCCTCTGGGGCAGCAGAATAACTGGTTGCTGTGCACTGTGAAGACACGACAATTGTCTCATACTCATGGCCAGTGTTGCACCTGGAATACAACTTCAGATGCCCCTTGCCAGCCATAGTCCTCCCACGCATGAGTAAGAGCTGTCTGTCCATTCTGCTGAAGGTGTCTGCTCCACTTGTAGCTATCCCTGTCTTTGAAATTCTTCAGCAGATTTGATCCCTGCACTAGAGGGCAGTCAGAGTCAGCTGCACCCACCGATAGGTACATCACAGCAGCCTCAGGAAAACTGGAAAAATCTGTGAGCAGAAGGGGCTCCCAGGTCTCGGGACTTGCCTTTTGGTCCTTCAGCTCCTTAGTGTTCATTCCTTTGCCAGGCCCATAGAGGAGCAGCACAGACACCGCTGTTTCTAATCACGAATAAGAAAATGAAGTGTAGTGGCTGCTGGATCCCTCTCCTGAAGGTTTTAATGTGAGTCAGTCCCTCTTCCTTGGCTGTTCTTAACCCCAACATTGCATGTACTTGGTATTTTTTGGGCTCACCTCATAAATATGCTGTGTAGTTAAATCAAAAGGAAAATAACTGGATAGTAATGAAATGATGAAAAACATTGCTGAATGACACAGTTCCAGTGGGACAGGACTTGGGCAGCTGTCACTAATGTCAATCTAAGTGCCTGAGTTTGTCTAGAAATTCAAGAGTGATATGTCTACGTAGTCTGTTAAACCACTGTGCAAGCCATCAAAACATTTCTGTCTCCTCCAAAGCATAGTGCTATTGACAGATCCAATTGTCTTGCTCCACATCACCTTTGGGAATGGCAAAGTTCTCTTGTTTGGAAGGTCCTACAACATTTCAAATCCTGTTTGAATTGTAAAACATCGAGAGTACCCATTCCCTCACCTGCTTTCTCCTGAGGGTGGATGAATGTGCCTGGCTTCTGGCTGCAGTTTGCTATGGGCTCTTGGGCTGTGCCCTGTGGTATGTGGCATGCACAGGCAAGGTATTTGGTAGATCCTTGTTAGACAGACAGTGGGCTCCTGTGGGACAAATGGCCCATGAGATTTGGAAAGGAAAGCTGTCATGGCTGGGGAAGCATATGTGAAGGGCAATGAAGCTGGTGAGAGGCCTGGAGCACAAGGGAGATGGGGAGCGGCTGAGGGAGCTGGGGCTGCTCAGTCTGGAGAAGAGGAGGCTCAGGGCAGACCTTATTGCTCTCTGCAACTCCCTGAAAGGAGGCTGCAGTGAGGTGGGGG
This sequence comes from Alectura lathami, assembly GCA_013399715.1. Lineage (NCBI taxonomy): Eukaryota > Metazoa > Chordata > Aves > Galliformes > Megapodiidae > Alectura > Alectura lathami. Next base: position 168,146 of record VXAV01010325.1, read on the forward strand.
TCGGCCTCTTCTCCCAGGTAACAGTGACAGGACGAGAGAGAATGGCATCAAGCTGCGCCAGGGGAGGTTCAGGTTGGATGTTAGGAAAAACTTCTTCTCTGAGAGAGTGGTCAGGCATTGGAACAGGCTGCCCGGGGAGGTGGTGGAGTCTCCTTCCCTGGAGGTGTTCAAGAAATGTGTGGAAGCAGCACTGAGGGACATGGCTTAGTGGGCAGAGTGGTGTTAGCCTGGCGGTTGGACTAGATGATCTTAGAGGTCTTTTCCAACCTGTTTGAGTCTATGAAGCACAAAGCAGAACAGAAGATGAAGTTTGATAGCAATAGATCTGGGACACCAGGTAGTCATTTTGTTTAGGAGAAAGGAATTTTTCTCCTTCATGGCCAGCACTGCATTGTCTATGGCATTCTGAGTTTGCCTCTTGAGAAGCAGGCACTGCCTGCAGCCTCGGGAGATGCTACACGTCAGAGTTACTATTGCAACTTGGCCTAGCAGATCTTGCAGCGTGTTGAAGGGAGAGCCCTGGCAGCCACCTGCTTGGAAATTCCTGCCCTCGTGCGCAGCCAAGTTTACAGCACCGCAAGCATGAGGAACCCGATGTAAATACCGCGCTGATGAGTGAATGGCGGGTTTTAGTAAAGAGCAGTCCTCTTTGCAGGCTGGCACCAAATAGATTTTGGGTAAGCGCTATGCTTTTTCCATCAAAAAGCTGACCAAAGGCAAGGAAACAGACAGCTCTGTTACCAGCCGTGGCTGAGGGACCGTGCCACCAGGCCATCTTGGTGATTCCTCCTCCTCCCCTTGAACCCCACATACACCAAGCAGGCCTGTCTTTAGCCTTCTAGCAGACAAACCTTGTTTTGTTTTGCACCATCTGGGGCTGACAACCTTTTGTTTTGGCTTGCTGCTGCTCTTCATGGCTCTGTCATGGCAAACACAGATGCAAGTATTACCAGAAGCAGAGCCCCATATGGAGGTGATACTTTGCATCTGGGATTGATCCAAATTGATTAAGTCTTCCTTCTCCTCTCACATGCTTAAGCAGGAACCAGGAAATATCTTCAAGGGATTTTTCTTTCCTAATTCCTGCTTTCTCTTTTCGTGAGGGCTGGCAATTTGTAAACATCCCCCAAGCATAAGGCGTGTTCTAAGCATTTCTTTCTCAGGTTTCAGGTCTGTTTATGCTATGATAAGGTGAGTTAAGGGAGGGGTAATTGCAGCATCTCTCTTCTTTGTTTTCTGCCTGGCATTCCCAGTCACTCTGGAACAGCTGAACCCAGGAAGGGATTCCCACTGCTGTCAAAGACAAACATAGGCTAGTAGTCCTCCATTTCTTTAATTTTCCCTACCCTGAAATCTTACCAATTTCACTGGATGCTCACACTGTTTGCCAGTGGCAGCATCAGATCTGCCAGCGGGATATTTATGTCTCATTTCTCTGTGCTGAGTGTAATGCTATTGCTGCAGAATAAGGACATAAGGAGTACAAGGTCCTGCCATTCTGATTTCATAGTATTTCACAACACCTTTGTACTCTTCATTTCTGCAGGAGACTGTTTGGGATGCAGGGCAGTAAGGAGGGGGATTGCTAGGGCTTTAGGAAGTGCTTGTTCTGATTACTGAGTCTTCCTAGCTCTTGGGCATGAACCGATTAGTCCTGTGAAGATTTTCTTTTTCTTTTTCTTTTTCTTTTTCTTTTTCTTTTTCTTTTTCTTTTTCTTTTTCTTTTTCTTTTTCTTTTTCTTTTTCTTTTTCTTTTTCTTTTTCTTTTTCTTTTTCTTTTTCTTTTTCTTTTTCTTTTTCTTTTTCTTTTTCTTTTTCTTTTTCTTTTTCTTTTTCTTTTTCTTTTTCTTTTTCTTTTTCTTTTTCTTTTTCTTTTTCTTTTTCTTTTTCTTTTTCTTTTTCTTTTTCTTTTTCTTTTTCTTTTTCTTTTTCTTTTTCTTTTTCTTTTTCTTTTTCTTTTTCTTTTTCTTTTTCTTTTTCTTTTTCTTTTTCTTTTTCTTTTTCTTTTTCTTTTTCTTTTTCTTTTTCTTTTTCTTTTTCTTTTTCTTTTTCTTTTTCTTTTTCTTTTTCTTTTTCTTTTTCTTTTTCTTTTTCTTTTTCTTTTTCTTTTTCTTTTTCTTTTTCTTTTTCTTTTTCTTTTTCTTTTTCTTTTTCTTTTTCTTTTTCTTTTTCTTTTTCTTTTTCTTTTTCTTTTTCTTTTTCTTTTTCTTTTTCTTTTTCTTTTTCTTTTTCTTTTTCTTTTTCTTTTTCTTTTTCTTTTTCTTTTTCTTTTTCTTTTTCTTTTCCTTTTCCTTTTCCTTTTCCTTTTCCTTTTTTTCTCTTTCTCTTTTTTTCTCTTTTTCTTTCTCTTTTTTTCCTCTTATTTTTCTTTTTTCCTCTTCTTTTTCCTCTTCTTTTACTTCTTTCTCTTCTTCTTTCTTCTTCTTTCTTCCTCTTTTAGTTTCTTTTTTTCTTCTTCTTTTTTCTTTATCTTTGTCTTCCCTTGATCTTCNCAGCTCTGGCCTCAAACAGGAGCTGATGTACCAAAACTCTGTGAGATAAATCTATTCTTATTGTATTTCTGGCCTATTTTTTTGCTGCCAAGAGAGATGCGTGCCATCTGATGCTCTGGGTGGTATCTAAAATTCTGGACTCCTGTGGCACTTCTCCAGAACACGTACTCTGTTATACTTGAAGTACTTCTCCACTCACAATGGGTAAAAAAAGTCACTACAGAAGTAAGCTGCTGTCAGTTTGGAGAGCAGAAGGGTGGGAAATATCATACAGCATGCGATATGAAAAGAGCATATCAAAACTTGACCACCTGAAGGACCCTAGGAGTAACGGTCACACTTCAGGTCAGGTTTTCCCCCATCTAGGATACGTTACCTACTTGATGCATTTACTTTACAGTGATGTTAGTGGACAAGGTACTGGATTTACTAATAAGAAACTGAAAGGCAGAGCGATACAGGAGACATTTCCTCTACAACACACAGGTGATGGGACTATTCCCAAGGAGGCAATGCTGTCTCTTAGAGGTGGACCTAGGCCACTTTAAAACGAAGCACTGGGTACTCTATGGTACTGCTCTATCCAGCCGATGTTTAACCTGGCACTGACAATAAACCCTTGGGTAGCTGTGCCGTTTTTGGAGCTTTGTTGGCCTTTTTAAATCTAGCTTGGACATATCTGTGCAGGCTGATGCTGAAAATGTGACCTGGGTTGTGAAAGAAATGGCAGAGCGGAGAACTGAAGGATGCTCCTGGGTGCTCCACACCACCTCTCTTCCATGTGTTGCTGAGTGCTACATCTTCTTGGCAGGAATATACTGGGAGTTTTTTCTCGCTGCACTGTGCCTGGCCCTGAGGTAGGCAGAGCTTCCCTCTTGGTGATGGGTTACAGTTGGACTTGATAATCTTAGAGGTCTTCTCCAATCTTAATGATTCTATGATTCTTCGCCAGAGCTCTCAGTCTGTCAGCTTGTGCCAATAGTGACACCGTGTCAGAATCATTCCTGGAATATCACTCTGGGAGCACAGCAGCACAGCCCTCTGCCACTGAACTGTGTATAGAAATGAGATGCATCTTTAAAAAAAAAAAAAATGTTGGCAGACTTACAGTCCTCTCAAATCCCTGGTGGACCTAAATCAGGTCTTCTACATAAATGTCGTTAAAGGCTCTGCAAGTCAAACCCTGCCTCCTTTGTCGTGTCCCAGCCACGACAGCTTTCCTTTCCCTGTAGGTTTTGGTGTGCCTCAATAGACAAGGCTAGCCTGGAAGGCAAACATGGTAGTGACGATGCCCAGAGAAGGAGGAAAATCCAGTATATTACCTTTGTGCTGCTGTAATAAATGTAGGCAAGGGTGGAAGGGACGGGGAAGTGACAAACCCCACTGTGTTGCACTGAAGTGAGACGAGTTGCTGGAGAACGATTTCCATGGCAGCAGTTCTGTTGAGTTAGTAGTATTTTTATATAACAGTTTTTCAGATTGGAGCTGCAATAAAAAACAAACAAACAAGCAAACAAAAGCCTTAATAATAATTCCTGAGTTTAAAGTAAGTTTCACTTATGTTGTGTCCTTTCTATTTTCCTTTGGAAAAATGTCAAGTGGAAACTATATGTGTCAGTTCTACAAAGCAGTACATAAAATGAGAACTTTTCTGGAATCTTTCTCCTCCTGTTTTAGAAGTTGATTCAGGCCTGCAAACAGATGCATTCTTCGCTGCATTAGCGGTTTATTCCATTTTTAATCAGCCACATGATGCTATCCAAATATCATTTAACCTATAATCGTCTTTTGTCCAGAAGCCCAAATATTGCTTATTAAGGTGGCATTCTCAATTTTTATTTTTTCCCTGAATGCTGCCAAGTAGTTAAGTTACAATATACTCAGAGATTTGAAAGTCTGCAGTCCGAGTGCTCTCCCTAACTATAAAATAGCTATTATGAGAACTCACTATCCAGTTAGTGCAAGTAATAATTTCTGGTAACAGCAGGCCCAGCCTGGTTCAAAGGCCAGATAATGTGTAACGTCATAGCCTATATGGAAGCTCCTTCTGAGGACAAGTACAATCGCCCCAATGTAAGTACATGAAAAATCCTTGAAGGTCTGTACTGAGTGTGGTGTTGCTAAGAATGCTGCTTTTCCAAAATGCTGATCTTTTCCTAAAGCAAGAAGCTTGTGGCCCAATTTTCTTCACTAATAAATTGTGGCAATGGGTAAGGCCGGGGGAGGTCATGCTGAATTCTGACAAGCCTGACCCAGCAGAGCTGAAGGGAGGACCGTGCATGGCAATGAGGATTTGTGTACACAAGCAAATCTTGTGGTACCATGGGCATTTCAGGTCTGAAATGCATGCACAGCCTTTAGATCAAAGGATCCCTAAGTGTTTTATTATGCTGATCTATCTAATAATATTGTGCAAACTCCAAAGTACCAGTATTTGGTAAACATTCACTTACCCACCTCTGATATGCAGCAACTGCAGGAATCAATCATAGTTACTCTCTAACAGCATGCAACAAACTAAGCTACCATCTGTGGCTAGGGGAAGGGAAGCTTTTCTCATTCAAATGACAGGACAAAGTCTTGAGGCTGATGCCCTCGCTGTAGGTTTATGTGTGCTTACCTTGATCTTACAAAAGGAGAAAAAGAGATGGGTGCCAGGCCAGGGGCAAGGCCTTGAGTTCTGCTGCAGGGATTGCCTGGGGGAGCTCACAGGATGTGCACAAGCCCTGATCCATGGAGGCAGCCAAGATCTCCTTGGAGATGGCCAACAGAGTGACCAGGGAGAACAGCCCTTTGGTGATGGGTGGGTGCCTTCGGAGAAGGGGTGAAGGGGAAGGCAAAGGGGCCTGGGCTTTTGGAAGACACCTGGTGGCTCCTCACTCCAGTTCCTCCTGGTGTTGCACAGGAGGCTGTGCAGGCTCCACTGGGTGCTCCAGCACCTCCACAGGTTTTCTGCGAGTTTCAGCTGGGGAGGGTACCCTCAGATGGCTGGCACTGACTGTGGGTACACAGCACAGGCTGGGAAGCAGTGTCAGTGGTATGAAATGGAGCTGGCTCAGAACATCACTGCCAGGTTAACCCCCGCTCCGCTCACACACAAGGTGGTACAGCAGTGGTTATATGCTTGTCCTGGCAGGTCACTGCAGAAGACTAGGAGAGGTAGCACGCTCACTACAGAACAGGAAGCCTGATCTTAAGATGGAGAAACAGCATGAGACTAGTAGAGGAAGAGAGGAAACACCCATCCCATACCGCTTGAAATCTTACTGACTTATCATTCAGAAGGCTTCGTGGTATCGCCTTGCTTTGCTGGCATCTGAATAGTGACAGGTTTAAATGATGTTCTCCTGTGATCAGCAGCAATACTGCAAGTCAGCTAGAATCACTTTCTTTTGTCTCTGCAGGCATGGCAGAGCAGAATGACAATTTTTCCTAGGGAGAAAAAGGAGTTAAGCTCTTAGAGCTAGGGAGATCTTTTTCTCTAGGTGTGGCTGGGTTTGCCTTGCTTGTTTCCTCCTCCATACTAAGCTTTTTCAGGTTTGTGTTATTTTAGTTAAAACATACTACTATTTCAATCTCTCATGAGCACTAACAATTGACCTAATGCATCTTCTGAGATAAAATGCATTCTTTGATACAAGAAAAGTTGTGTTGGTTTGAAAACATAAAATGTGTTCTCATCAGAAAAACAGTGTCTTTACGGATCAGGTCTCAGGTTCTGAATTTGCAAGTGAGTGCTGATTCAAGTAATCCAGTATTTTATAAGCTAGTCAGCACCCCACAATGTCACATTGAGGCTCAAAATATACTTGAAGCAGCTGTGTACACGCTAACTATGATCATGTGTGTCCACCCATTTGTTTATGGTACTATCCTAAATACAAGGTCAAAATTTTACTGTAATTTAACTAAGATTCTGTAAAGAAAGAAAACTCACCATACTTTCCTTCTCAAATTCAGAATATTATGTGTTAATTTAAATTTTTTCCTTTGTAGTGGAGAGCAAAACATAATCAAAAAGTGAACCTGGTATAGACAAGATGTGAAGATAAAGGCCCTTAATTTTTCTGACCCTGCAAAGAGCAAATCCCAAGCACATAAATCATTGTTACTAACAGAAAAGCAAATCAGGTCCTTAACGTTCTCACAGCTATCTCTGAGTCATGGCATTTTAATAAACGCCACTGAGAATGCTATTGCCAATTACCTAATTATTCAAGAAGAAAATCCCTGGCCTAGGCTTTCTACCAAATCTTGTCTTGCCATTGCTGTAGGATTACTCTGAAAAAGGATGGCCTTACACTGGCAGAACCCTGGTGGAAGTCTATGAGAGTTTGCTTTAACCATGAGCTGCAGGAAACGGTGTAAATCTGAGTCTGGTGTTGGGCACTGTCGTGTGAATGGCTGGGTCAAAGAGGGAATACAGGTGCCTAGCTTTTACTGATCTCCATGACAGGATGGGGCTTAGGTATATTCAGGGAGTTGGTCCTGTATCTTCCGTTGTCTTTTGGGATAAATATAGCAAAGCCCAAAAGCTTGTTTAGAACAAAGAAAGCAGTGTGTTTTCAGGAGTCATGGGTAAACTGGGCAGCAGTACAGAAAGGAGAGTCCTGGCGAGGTGGGTCAAAAGCCAAAGGCAGTCTTAGGTTATCTGACATGCAGATGGGTGGTACTGTGTTGCTGGGCAGAGAATGACAGTGAATGCTGACGTGTGTGTGGTGATGGCCCACAGCTCACTGCTGGCAGCAGTGCCAGTGGTGCAACAGGCACACCCGAGAGATACACTAGGCCCAGGGAGAATGAAGGAAGAACACTGGTGGCCCTGAGTGTCTCCCACAAGCATCTGAGGTGGCACAGGTTTCCTGAAGAAAGAGCATGGAAGGAATGAAATACCAGGGTGAGTTGTGTCCCCCAGTTACCTTGTGTCCTTGGAGAAATCCCAAGAGGCCACTAAACCAAATGCACATACTTCACAATCCTTGGGTCAAGAAACACAGTCTCACTGAATATGCTTTCCATTAAAGAGATCTAAGAGTGTGTCACTTCCAATGCATCGGTGAAGATGCTACTGAACTGCAGCATGTATTGCTTTGATTTAGAGCTGGGAAGCCAAGATTCCATCAGTAATCCACCGGAGATGTTCTCCAAGAGTCAATAGAAGCCGAGGGAATGAAACTGCATCAGGAGAGGGTCAGGCTGGGGGTTAGGAAAAGGTTCTTCCCTGGGCAGGTGCTGAGGGAAGAAGATTTATACCACCCCTCTTCAGGTGTCTTGAAGGCTAGTCTTGATGGCAGTGAAACCCAAGAGCTGCACTTCGCTGAATCTCTCTGTGATCCACACTGGACTTTGTTTTGCTTTGATACACAGGCTCCAGGGTTGGGTCAGCAACCAGCCCTTCCAGCTGGTGCTCACATCCCGCTGTAAACAATTTTACCTCCTTAGCATAGCCCTTGACTTCACCTGTGGCTCCTGTGAAAGAGCCTGGCTGTGAACCTAGCTAGGAAGGCTGGATAGTTTTGCTGAATTTAGACTAGCAGGTTAAAGCCTCAGTTAGCATCTAACTTCCAAAGGTGGATGTGCTCCAAGGACAAACAGAAAATTTGTTTTCTTTGTGCAAAGGTACAGTAGTACTTATTTCAGTATAACATGCCAGGATTTCTGTTAGAATGAGAAGCTTGGAGAGGAATACGTACTTCGAGAGAGAAGGAAAAAAAAACCAAGGAAAAGAAAGAACCGTCACATATGTACAGCTTCTGGAAAACTGTGAAGGAATATCCTGCATACATACAGAAGATGTTACCTCGTTGTAAACATTTTTTGGGGTGACCGATTATCCACCACATTTTCATGTGTAGGAAAATTAATAGTATTGCAGTAATTGCAGGGTTTGATCAATAGATGAGTCATTTAATGAAAAGATTGTAGCAAAGAGCCCAAACCTTTTAATTCAAATGCATTTTACACTCCAGTCCTGTTTAATTATGCAGCTATGGCAACTTGAATGGAAACTGACAGAGACTGTCTGTATCACCTGTCTTAGCAGGATTTTATTTGTAAACAGTCAGTGAAGAGGATGGTAAGTAGGACTAGACCCTGTCCTCTCCTGAGTGGTGTTGCATTTACTTAATCCAGCTGAAGGGCGTGCATGCAGAGTTAAAAGGAGTTCAGTAAAACTTCAGTAAAACTGGAGAGCCATCACACTCGGAAAGGCAGAATGAGGAGTATGCGACAGCTTGCATTATGACCTAGAAACTAAATCTCTCCACTTCTTATATCTGTTCTGCACCAAAAGCAGAAACAAAGCCCTGCCCTGCTCCAGGAATTATAAAGTGCAGTCACACAGCTTGTAAAAACGTACAGAAAATACAAGTGTTCTCTGAACTTACTGCAGGTCTTTGTTTTGTTGTACTTCACATCTGCTTTGCTTTTCCTAGTCTTTGGTGCTCTGTGTTTCCAAAGCTATTCAGGAGTGCAGTGCTAAACAATGCCCTGTTACAACTCTGCTGCTTTTATATGGGAAGGTAGCCCCTCTGCACTGCTCTTCCTAGGCAGTGACAGCTACCTTCACCCACAATCAAGATTCCACAGTCCTTTCCATTACAAGAGTCTTTTTTTGTTTGTTTTTTCCCCTAAGTTGCTTACAACTTTCCTAAATCGTATTGTTGAGGCTGAAATTTTCCTTGCTGGGTGTCTTCCTCAGACCTCTTTTACTTTCTCACACCCTCAATTATCTGCTTTAACTTCCGGTTAGCCCAAAAATGGTCAGGCAGTTGGACTCAATGATCGCTGTGGGTCCCTTCCAACTAAACTATGCAATTCTGTTTGTGTTCAGCACATAGATTTGAAATTCCCTGGCAAACTAGGTGCTCATTTGTTGCTTCTTAGGGTAAATCTACAGAGACGAATTCTCTGCCCTGAGTAGTTTCTCTTTTACCTCAAGTGGTGAAAGGCTGATGAGGGGCTGATGTTCCAGCTACACGTAATAAACCTTGTGAGGACTAGGGTGAAATTCTGATGTTGCCATTCTTTACTTTTCTTACCTTTAATACTTTGGAAGCTTCATGGAACCTAATTCACACCACACCATGAACGCTGCAGCCCTTCAGAACCCGGGTCTGACCTTGCAACTATATTCAGCCCTCCCTTATGGCAGGAGAATGGTATGGAGAATAGAGGGAAAGGATGATGTCAGGGTGACAGGCTTGAGAGACTCTCCTCATCAGAATGTCTCCTCTGGGACTTCTGACTTCACTAAGAAGCTTCAAAGAATTGCCATTTTCTTTGTATTTAAGAAAATAATCTTTGTACTTCTTTGTATTTGTATTTATTTGCCATTTAAGGGTTTTTCTTCTAAAATGCAGAACACTCACCTCTAGGAACGATCTTACATATCTGACTGAGGCTTTGCCACTCGTGGGTAATGCAGTCATATTGAGCTCAAGCCGTCTCATGAGCATCACACCATCATACATGTTCTTTAATTCTCTCCCCCACACACTTACATAAAAAATTATATTATATGCAGAGACAAATGACATCAAGAAATAATATACATCTAACTTCTTTTTAAGTATGTAAACAAAACCAGCAAAACAATTTTCTGTATTCTCTAGTCAAATTTGCTCTTGGTATAAATATTAAAAGATGAACGAGCCAAGCAGCTTCACTCTTGACTTGTGTTGTGGGCTTCATCAGGACTGATCACCAAAGCAAGATCTCAAGGCAGATCATCAGATGCACTCAACTTTAAAAAAAAAAATTGCAATGAGTTCATAAAGTTGGAAATGATCATGTTTGAGAAAGTTGCACTGCTAGAGTGGCTTTAGTACAGGATCTCTGATACGCTATCGATGTTGCTTAACTCTTAGTACAGTGAGTTAAAGTGGCTTTGTTGTCTTAAACTGCTCTCTCTAAGGGCTTAGACAGATTTAAGTAGTTTAGCTTATAGTTGTGCCACTCATGGTTCATAGGGTTGACAGGTTCTGATTAAAGCAGTATGTAGTCAGGTATTGTCAGCTCATGCAGTTCAGCTCTGATGAATGTTCAACACTTTGAAAACAGCATAATTTCCAGGCTTTTTTTTCCTGATTTTTCATTTAAATAGAGGATGACCACATGTTACAATAGAGGCTTTGCAGCACTGATGTTCAAGGCAGACAAAATTTTGCAACAGTAAGAATATTCCCAAATATTAACACTGGAACTAAGAGTTGGTCTGAAATTCTGAAACAATATTTCAGTGCTCTTTGGCATCAGAAATTTGGCACTTTCTTGCTTTTTATTTGTCACTAGTTTCTTGGGATTTTCCCCTAGGAATAGATTATTGAAATAATGCTTAGCTCTTCTGCAATGTTTCACACCTGCTCAGGAAGGTATCTGTTTGCATCGCCCACTCCATTTTGAAGAAACACAGTTGACAATCCCTAGGTTTGCAACAGCTACTTTGTTTTCATCCTGACACAGTAAGAAGGACACCAGTGCCTCTCCTTTCTCCTTGAGGAGGGAACATGCTGTTCCCTTGAAACAGGATTGGATGGAGGACTGGAGTTCAAGACCCATCAAACTAGCAATCTGTCTGGAAGCATTTATGTAAGAGGCAAAGAACCATCACAAGCATCAGGAAGAGGTTAAGGGCATGCAGAAGAGAAAGGAGAGCAAAGACCCAGGTTGGGCAGGGTCCACAGAGGGCCCCAGAGGTGATGACACTGGGTACAAGCCCTACAGCTGTGTGATGGAACTTGTCGGCTTTGCTAATCATCATCGGCAGAGTGTAGCTTTTTCCAGAACCAAGTGGTTATAATGATATCCTGCATTAGCACTGTTCTGCTCAAAGGCTGTCTGGAGCTCAAGCTACAAAGGAGGGCTACAGCCCTGCTTTTTTTTTTAGTGTCCCTTACATTAAAGGGTTCCATGACTGGGTGGTCGGCCTCGTCTTACTATCACAGCTCCTCACTCCTGCAGAGAGTTTGTGTGCTTACTGGCAGTGAGCTCTTCTAAGGAGGGGTTGCTCTGCCATTAACTCAGTTGGAAATGTAAGAATGGACCTCACTGAGTGAATATTTATGTCTGAAAGATGCTTAAAGTTCTTGGCACACTGCTTGGAATACTTCACTAATAATAGCTGTAGTAATGTCTCTCTAGTAGAGATCTTTAGAAACACAGAAGAGAAAAGAAGCAAGAGGTGTAAAACACTACAGCTGTCCTGGAGCATTTTTGGGAAAATCCTTCAACAGGGTCATCTTTGAGTTAAAAATTGCTTTGGCTGCTGCCACAAGCTCCAATTGGTGAAAAGAAAGGGTCTGTTCACTTCATTTTGGATGAAGAGATAATGTTATGTGTTCCTTGCTTTCAGATAATGTCACAGAAACACTAAAGAGGGTAAGAAATAGCTGAATAACAAAGAATACGAAAATGGCATTTGTGTTCCTGTGGCCTTTAACTGTTTTTTTAGAGCATACTGGGCGCAGACACATTAGCCATAGGCACACATGGTGTGTGCTTTGGGCTCTGCCTCACTTCTGTCATTCTAGGGTGAGGCTTGGAGCATTCCCCTGCTCCCCTTTCACCAGTCACTCCCAGTCCTTTAGCACCATCATCACTTCACCTCTTTACATTATAAATACCTTCACCAACTGTCTGGTGAGGAAAGAGACTGTTACTGTACCCGTGGGACTCATGGGAAACTGAATGACAAGGGTATTACATGGTTTATCCAAGGATATATTGAAAATCTGGGTAAATCGGGGAGCTGGGCCCACATCCCCAAGTTGCAGCATTTTCCTGTGGCTGCAGGACTTAGCAGAGGATGTCTGCACTCTCCTAGCAAGCACACATAGACTACTGACCCTTTGTGTTAGACCAGAATTTGGAAAAAATACATTAGCTCTTTGAATCTCAAAGGTTAACTGTTTCCTTTAGATAGGCATACTTAATTTTTAAAAGCCCTGGGTTGTATATCCAAGTTTACATGACATAGCAGTCTTGAAACAGAGTACGGTAGCAATCTTACTGCATGTAGCAATTTCGTAGGAAATCACAAAACAGCTTATAAAAAGGACAGGAGATTATTTGTGTGCTTGTAGCTTCAATCAATCTTCTCTAAAGAGCTAATGGGTGAGAGGGATCAGAAATTGAAACTGCCTACCCAGTGCTGCTGATTCCTAATTGTCCCAGCAAGATCATTAATTATGGGAAGTTGTGGAGGAACCTAACAAAGCCACACAAAAGACTGCATCTGGATCGCAAAACAGAACTGGAAAGCACACTGGGAATCCAGAGAAAATGCCTGTACCAATGATGTGAAAGAAGAAAATGTAATGCTCAGAGATGTTTTTCTGCTCTATTGTTAGAAACAATGGGGATGTAGAAAAGAATTAGTCTCCATCAAAGGGTGGAGGAGTAAGACTGCTGTCAAAGATGGGAAAGACATGTCAGAGCCAGAGTCTTTACTTGCTCTGTGATGACACCCAATCTGCATGAAGCTGTGAAGTCAGTAGTGAGATCAGCACAGTGCCTGGTGACTGATCAGACGTGGCTTTCTTTGACAGAAGAGCCTGTGGAAAATGAGAATAAAAGGTGGCTGTGCAGTATTCTGAACTACCTCCCTCAGCACTAGGAGGAAATGAGTTTCCCTGGCAAAGAAAGTGATCAAAAGGGTTTTCTAATTGACACCTGGGCTAAGAAAATACAAAAGGGCAGATCTGTTCTTAAACAGACCTTAGTTTGGGATTGAGAAGATTTGAAAAATGGCTGAAGATATTTAAAGGTCATTCCAGTTCAAAGAATGGATGGAGACTGAAGGCACTTGATAGGTGTCAGAAGGATAAATACAGAAGACTTGTAGATCAGAAGAGTGCTTTTTGTCCATGTCTGCACCTGAGACAGACGATACCTCTTGTTAAACTTCTGCTTCTCATTTGCAAATACTGGATAACACCCCTCACCTCTTAAAGCTGAAATAAAGTGGAGCATCTTCCAGAGCAGAGTGATCTATATTATGCCCTCACATCTACTTACCAGGCAGTCATTTTAAGTCTGATGTGAAAGTCAGAAGAGAGACACTTGGCTGCCGTGAAGTAAATCCTCTTTTTAGCAAGGGTTCCGAACCCTTGCATTCGTTAAATTTCCTCCCTGCAGACATCGGACAGGACTTCTCTCTGAGTCTCATGGGTGAATTTTTTCATGGCAGATGTATCCTCTGTTGTTTGCAGTTACATTTCAGCAGGTTAATGGGGAGGTATGGAGAAGAAAGGTCAGACCGTCAACAGAGATGTGAATGCCAGGGGCTATTTTTTGCTGGTGCAGTCTCACCTCAAGCACTGGGTGCAAGTTTGGGTGCCACATTATAAGATTGTCCCATAAAGCTGTTAGAGACCTTCCAAAGGAGGGCTATGAACATGGGGAAGGGTCTGGAGAGCAAGAAGTGTGAGGAGCAGTTGAGGCCCCTTGGTTTGTTCAGCCAGAGCAGAGGAGGCTGAGGGGAGGCCTCATGGCGGCCTACAGCTCCCTCCCAGGGCAGCGGAGGGGCAGGCGCTGAGCTCTGCTCTCTGGGGACAGCGACAGGGCCCGAGGGAACGGCATGGAGCTGTGTCAGGGGAGGGTCAGGCTGGGGGTTGGGAAAAGGTTCTGCACCAGAAGGTGGTGGGCATGGAACAGGCTCCCCAGGGCAGTGGGCACGGCCCTGAACTGCCAGAGCTCAAGGAGCGTTTGGACACCGCTCTCAGACACAGGGGTTGGGTTTGGGGTGGTCCTGTGTGGGGACAGGAGCTGGACTCCATGATCCTTGTGGATCCCCTCCAACACAGGTTATTCTGTGATTGTACGATTCTATGACTAGTCCCACAGTAAGCTCTGAAAGATCTATGCCACAAATCATATCAGAAGAAGCAAAAGCTAACCTCCTCATCAGTTTAACGCTTTCAGCTGCAGAGAAACAAAACAGAAGAGAAATGATGAATGAAATCCAATTGGCCACATGGTATTAAAATGGTTTCACCTGCTCCTGAGACCCTGGGCTGACACAGCTGTGAGACAGCCACACCAATATCCTAGTCTGAAAAAAAGAATTGTGTCAAAGGAACAGGTGTGGCTGATGGAAGTTCTGTGCCAGATAAATATATGAGAGAAGCCATAATGGGCTGTTTTTTTTTTCCTTAAGGAGTTCCACTTTGTGATATATAAAAAACTGCAGTTGGCCAGTTGTAGTGAACAGAGAAGGACTCTGGAAAAAATAGCTTCATTTGGATCTTAGATTGGCTAGCCAATCTAGAAAGAGTTAGAGCCTTTAATTTCTAAGATTCAATCCTGTATGTGTAGAACAGAGTTAATATCCTTTCCCCACCACTTCTCAGGGTTGTTCTGAGGATACGCCCATTAAAGCTGTTATAGAGAAAAAGTGTGTTTTTATGGCTGTAGGACACATGCATTGTTCAGAGCTGGCCCCAGAAAGTTGGCCTAGCACCGCACTGTGCTGTGGACAGAATGGTACTGCACTGAGAGTGGTGGGGAGAAATATTGACAGGGAAAATACCAGTTGTGTGTTCAGTGCAGGATTCGTCTTGTGTGCAGGATACAAGGTGTGCCAAAAGGTGTGGAGCAGGGATGGTAAGAATAAACATGTTTATTTATTTGACCTATGACTTTATGAGATGGTAAGTCCAATTCTTGGACCAGAGCAAAAGTACCGTGGCCACATGATGCACTGTACCGAAATGGTGCATACTTACTCTGCTGTGTTAGATGGTGTTTAAAGAAGTGAAGGGACACGCTGTTCTGGCAGACTGTACATCATGCAGTCTGCCTGTGCTTCACTGACTTCATGATGAGTCAAGTGTGGTCTGTCCTTCCACAGCTGATGTAAGTTCCCTATACGAATATAAAGCATCCTAAATGCCATCTTGCGAGCTTTGGCTGAAGCGATTGCTGAAATGTGCTTGTATCTGTTCTAGATAAAATTTGTAGCACTCAGTGACCCGGTAGTGCAAGGCCACATATCAATAACTGTAGAGTTCAAGTTCACCAGTTCTCCACGCAGAGTGTGGTGCAGGTTCCTCAGACAAAACAACTGGTGATCCTGCAATTGAATAGTTTATCACAGTGCCCTACCTCCAACAAGGAACAAAGGTTTCATAGGCAGGTTTCACCCTGGCATTTCCTACCTGTGGGTACACGTTTTTGTGTCCTTGAAGATCTTTTTGTGTGTCATATGATCGTAAGTCTACACTTGTGAGCGTTTTCCATGTGGTACTTGGGTACTTTGTCTAGAGCTCTTTAACAGTGTGCTTTTGTGTCTTCCTTTGCAGAAATTTTGCTACTGCTCTATTTGTAATCCTCAGTGATCAATTCGACTATGAAACAAAGCAGCCTAAGACATGATTGCTTAAGCATCTACAATAATGAGACTAAATATTTTGGCATTGAGGAGCTGCTCTAAACAGAGCTGCTTTTGTGATAGGTGCCCACTGGAAGTTACTGAAATCTCATATCAGTATAAGTTTTAAAACATACTGCTTCCTTTATTACCTGCATCCTTAGCAATTCTTTTTGTCATTCAACAAACTAATAACGTAGCTGTGTTAGAAGCCAGTTTTGCATCTAAACTTGAGGGTGACTTTCACCAGAAGGCAATTCAGCTACGTACTGTGCCAGATGCCAGGTGCTGGGGCCAACCTGGAACAAATACCGGGCTTGTTTGTTACTGGGCTCTTGGAAGCAGGGCTGCTTTCACGCCTCTGCCAGGAAGGGATGAGTAGCCTTCCTCGCCGTGAGGCTGCTCCTGCCGTCCCTAACCAGAGGCTGCTGGTGGCACTTGTCCCAGTAGGAGCTACAGCAGCTAACCTCAGTTTTAAATGGGAGCTTGCCCTCAGTGAGATCAAAAACCTTCATGCTGAGCACTGAGTGCACTTTTAAATAGATGCAGCACCTCTCCAGCGCAGTGTCAAGATTTCCATCAACAAAGCAAAAGTGAATGTAGCTGCTGACGTTGTGAGGAACAGATACTGAGATCCACTCCTATGACAGAAAAGGGAAGGAAGTAGTGGGAGGAGTGGTGGTGACCCTGCACAGAGAGCAGAGCATGAGAGGACAGATCATGCTGCTAGCCCTGCTGCTGGAAATAGCAGCTGCCTGTGCGCTCTGAACCCAGTGGAGCAGAGGTGGTGGCAGCAGCTCTCCATCACTCTGGAATAGGCAAAATAGGCAAAATGGGCAGCTAGGTCATATCTGGTTTGCATGCTTTGGTTTCCTCCTCTAGGAAGGAGCATCTCCTCTGTCCCTGGGGACAGATGGCATCAGCTCTAACCCAGAAGATGTGATGAGAGGCAGCCATAGTTTTGTCTGGACCTCGGGACGCTGCCAGCTGTGAGCCAGGGCAGTACTTCTGCAGGAGAGAGAGAATTAACAGACAGAAACAGAGAAGGTGTCATACTGGGGAAGTCGCTGGTGTTCAGGAATATTGTCCTGAGGGCAGTGCTAGCTTATTGAGGGCAGTGGACTGGAGATTGCAGTGTGTTCTGTCGACCGAAGGTTAGAAAGAATATTAGGCTTAGCAAGTGCAGACGTAAAGCAGGGAAGTCAAGCCAGCTCACAGAGTATAACTCAAGAGATAGTTTAACATATCATAGATTTATACAGAGTTGCTTACAAAATTGCTAGGCCTTGCTGTTGAATATGAGTTGCAAAGCTTAAAAAAAAAAAAAAAAATGCAGCTTCCTAACCTCTTCCAGTTTTCTGATACACAAAACGTACAGCAGGCTTGTTTGGATCTCATAAAAGGCTGGAGGGTGACATTTCCCACAGTGAGCTGTGGGCAGGCTGGATCGGAGCAGTGCCTCTGCTGACCTTGCACACCAGGAGCACTATACACTACAAAGCTTCCCTTACAGGCAAGGGTTTGCTCTGGTTTAGAAATTGGGGAACAGCTCAAGCTGAACTGAAAGAGCTCTCTGAAATCTTAGTGGTGTTCACCTGGCCCTTTGCACTGGATTAAAACTCATCTTTAAAACTTCCTTACAAATGTATTTTTTGAATGCATTTTAAACTGAACTAATGCAATTTTCTTGTGGCAGCAAAGGGAAAGAGAAGAAAGGAAGAGAAGGAAAATGAACCAGTTGGGTGTATATGTAAGTGCAGCCTTTGAGAGCAGACCTGGCTCAGGCATTTAGGTACAGCTGTTTCTTTCCTCTTAAAAAGTAAAAGTCCAGAAATGTTATCAGCTGCCAGCTATTTGAAGTATACCTGGCTGGGACAGTCTCAGGTTGGCTGCTTATTTGTCACCTTCTCATTGCAATTTCAAACAAGAACAGCAAAACAGAAGCATGTTTGGAGTTAAGAGAGGGGATAAACTGATGTCAGTGTGTATTAAAATTTTGCTTTCTCTGCCAATAACTTACTCCTTTCCAGTGAACGTCTTTCATCTTCTCCATGCCTGGGATGGTGCCTGATGACACAGTGTCTTCTTTGATAGTACTGTTTTCAGGTACTGCTCCTTCACTTCCCAACATCATCCACTTCTTCCCTTTCTTCTCCTTCCAAAGCTCATTCCTGCTTCTGCCGCTGCATGTTACTGCCATGTTCATCAGTCAGCGTTTGTCCAGCAGTATTATCAGTCTGGTAACTGTCCAGACTGTAAAATATTAAATAATTTTAAAAAGCTTTGGGTGGCTTTTTGGTGGGGCAGTCACACCATCTGGTTCATAGAGCAGTGCACAACTGAG
This sequence comes from Alectura lathami, assembly GCA_013399715.1. Taxonomy (NCBI): domain Eukaryota; kingdom Metazoa; phylum Chordata; class Aves; order Galliformes; family Megapodiidae; genus Alectura; species Alectura lathami. The sequence goes on from VXAV01010325.1 coordinate 186,351, forward strand.
GGTCAGCCTGCTGGGAGGTGGCGGTGGCGCAAGGGGCACGTGAGGAAGAGGCAGAAGCAGCAGACACTGAAGACCTTGCTGCCACCACAGCCTTCATGTGGACAAATCACAGCCTTCATTTTAGCCCTGAACAGCAATGAGAGGAGGTGCTGTGAGTCGTGACTAAAGGATGTTTGTGAAGTGTTTTGAGATCCTTACAGATACCTTGCAGAGAAATGTCCTTGAAGAGCAGAAATCACTGTTCTCACCCTGTGAGGTTTGTTAGGTAGACAGTAACAAGCAAGAACTATTGCAGGTCGTGGCTAGCCATAGAACATGAAATCCTGCTTGGGTAGAAGAGACCTGGATCGTGTAAGAATCGCATGTTTTGAGAATGAAGTGGTGGAAGGTGAGGGGGGTTTTAGGTTGCAGACACTTTGAGGTTGTCTGATTGCAAGGGTGCAATCAGGGTGGAGGGTGGAGACAAGCCTCACAGCTATGGGTCAGGCTTTTGACCCTGTTCAATACGTAGTGGGCTGAGCAATTTTAGTCTAGCAGGCTGCAAATGTTGAGAGCAGTAAGGCTGTAACTTGCAGTTACCTGTGTACATGTTCTAACTCTCCCATTCCATCACAGATGTTTACTGTCATTCTGCCCCAGCTCAGTTGTTCTCTGTGTGGTGCTGGCACAGGTTGTAGTGCTCTGAACCCGATAACCATTTTGAGGGGAAAGTTATTTTCACCCTGAGCTAATTCAGCAGCCAGCTGCATGAACACTAGGGTTTGTGTAAGGAAGGGTGTGGGTGAGGAGCGTGAAAGAATGGGTAAAGGTGTGGAGCACCAGCACTCTTTAAATCAAGTTAAGCAGCACTGGTGTCTAAGTCTAATGGGAGTGAAAGAGGGAAATGAGCTCTTGCCTGTCTTCAGGAAGCCTTGACTTTTGCATTTTCAAAAGACAAGTGAGCAGAAAATGTGCACCAAGACTTGACAGTTAATTACAGCCAGGAGGGAAAAGAAAGGAAGGGAAAAATTAAACAGGTTGGGCAGAAAGATCTTATAAAAGCATTTTGTGTTGCAGAAATCTGTTTGTTAAGGAACAAACACAGGCAGCCCTCTTTCAGCGGGTCCCTTGATTTGGCTGCCAGTTCACTGCCCTCATGAGATTCTTTGTCCCCTGCTGAGGTACTGGGCAGAGCCACCATTGCACCCACACAATCTCCGCTGCGCAGCCCAGCTGCCACGTTTGGCCACCCAGCAAGGTGGATCACCTCGCTGATCTGGCCAAAATCTTGCCCAGCAGAAGTCACTAGATCTACCACAGAGGAAGGGCTTAAAACATGCAGCAGGGGTTGAGGTGTTCAAGCCAACCGTGAAACAATTAGGGGGCAGAGCAGGGGCCTACCTTTCTCCATCTGATTGTCTGTTCACTGGCACAGGCTGCCCCACTCCTGGAGGTGCCCAAGGCCAGGCTGGATGGGCTCTGGGCAGCCTGATCCAGTGGGTGGCAGCCAGCCCACGGCAGGGGCTTGGGGCTGGGTGGGCTTTAAGGTCCCTTCCAACCCAAACAATTCTGTAATTCTGTGAATGTGGGAGCAAGACGGTAGTGTCTAGTGAATACAGTTGGCCTTGTAGTGCACTGTATGTAATGCTGAGCAGATGGTTACAACCAAGGAAAAGCTGTTTTACAGAGCTCTAAGATTAGGTCGCTGCTGCGTTAAATGTTTTGTACGTGAGACCAAAGTAGAGCAGGTAACAACTCCTCTGCAGTAACATTGCTGCTGGGTTTTTGGGGACTTGAGATGGGAGTTCAGTGAGGAAGGAGTTGCTTTTATGACGAGAAGAGACAAGGGGGAGAGTGAGGAGAGAAGAAGGAGGTGAAGTTGTGAAGATCAGTTGTGGAGGGAGGCTGGTCTGAAGAAAGCAGGAAGGGGGATGTGGGAGCAAACTGCTATTTGAGAAGAAATGCCTGATTTAAAGTTGTAGAGAACACGGATGACATTGTGAGTACAGGTCTGAGCTTGCTAATGTGATTCTGTGTCTGTTCCGGCCAGCCTCCAATACAGTGGCGTATGTACCTGGCTCTTTTTTTTTTTTTCACAAGCCTGAAGACTGGGTTAAAAGACTGCCCATGGTTCTTTGTAAAAGGAGTTGGTCTTGCATAGTCGCCAGTGTTGAAGAACATTTGTTTCAGGGGAGCTTTTCCAACTAGGGGCACAAAACAAGGGAGGACAGCAAAAATCTTTTTTTCCTCGCTTATGTGCTGCTGCAGTACACTGCTAAGCTGTTAGCCCAAATACGGCTGTGTTTCAGGAGTGGGAAAAGACCTTGCAAAGCCCTGAGGGATCCCGTGGGATGGGATGCGCTAGGCCAATGTGAAAATTGTGCAGCACTTGTCCTTTAATTGCCAGCTCTGTCCTTGCTCATGGAGTCAGCATGCTCCTCTGATTGGACTCCCCATAGGCTTTTTGCCAGCCCACTTCTGCAGAAATTCTGTAGAAAATGTAATGATTTTGTATGGTGGTTTTTGCACGGCACAGCTTTAACCATTGCAGGCTGGTTCTCCTTTTTATTTTTATGTATTGCTTGCTTGCTTTTATTCTGCCCTTTGTTCCTTCCACCGTATTGTTCATTTATGTGCACTCCCTTTGTGCCTTGTCTCAAGGCTGTGAGCGGCGTCTCAGTGCAGGGAATTGATTGCGCTAAGACGTCATAGTGCAAAGAGCTCCCATTCACACACAGGGGTATTTTTTTAAAGGGGAAACCGTATTATCCACAGCTTCATGTTTGTACAGTGCAATGTACAAAGACTGTCCCTTTCGGTATGGCTTTATCTCCTGCTGCTTATAACAACGGAGTACAAATTGAGGAAGTAGTGACAAACGAGCTAGCTGGAGCCTGTGGAAGGGAAAGCAAGAGCAAGCAGGGCCAATGTCGAAAGCCACACAGGGATCCTGTGGAGAGTGGTTGCAACTTGGTGCAAGACATCTAACTGGCAGGTGGGAGCCCAGAGCAGGGTCTGGACCTCCGGGCGAGGTGTCACACTTCTGTTCCTGAGCCACTGCCGTTCACAAGTGCACCGCATTTATCTGCTCTCAGTTAAGCTTGCACCCAGATGTTCCGTTGTGAAATTCAGCAGGTGAAAAGCAGGTACATATCCCTACATCTGAATGGCATACTACCAGGCAGCCCTGCAAACTCAGTTCCTGACTGTAAGTTAGTGCCTGGGGTTCCTGTAAGAGGTTCTAGACAGTGGGGCTATCAGAGAATGAAGTTGCCATGTCAGCAGTGAGAAGCTGACTCCAGTGGATGTGATAAAATGAGGGCGAAATGAAATGACATGCTCACAGCTGGCAGAGTTAGGATCTGAACAGAGATGCCTGGAAGGGGAAAAATAAGGATGCCTTTTTAACTGCACAGTAGGACATGGCAAGCATGGGACCTTCCTGAGCCTGGGCTGCAAGGTGGGCAATACAGACCCCACTGGTGCTCGCTGTAGTAGCTTAGGCCTTTGCTGGGCCGGCCTGCTAGAGCTTCTTTAAGAGGTGGGAGATAGTGTGGAAAAGGCAATGGACACAGCTGGTGCCTGTGGGCAAGAATGGGGGAGAAGGAAACTGAAGGCCCTGAAATTAGGCAAAGCCATAGCATAAAAAGCTGTATAAGCAACTACACTGATTCCTTGTTATCTTCTGTAGCTACTTCTGATAGCAGTGTGCAACCTCTGCCTCAGGTAGCACTCAGCAAGCAGCACGTGCTGCAAGGCAGGAAGAGAGCATGGTTTGAGCTGGTGCCTGTAGTGAAAGGAGAACTTGCAGAGCTGCTTAATACAAGAGGAGTTTGATGAAAACACAGCTTCCTATCTGTGCTCCCCTTATGCAAGTACTTAGCAGCAGCTGGCTCACGCTGTGACTTGGTATTGGCCCTTGGCAAGACTGGGCCCTAGGGCTGCTCTCGTGTAAACTCACACGCTGACATTCCCACCTGAACAGCTACACCAGGCTTCCAAGCACAGGTGCTGAAATACTGCATACTTCACGCTGAAAGAAGACGTGTGCAGATACCCATCTACTGCACCTGAACGAGCTTTTCACATTTATCCTTCAGATGGTGGATATTTCTTTGCACCTTATGAGACTCAGAGACTTCATTTCAGAGATCAGTGTAACTTCTAATAAGCAATTAAGTCCATGGCAAGTCAATCACTATAATTAGCTCCCATCTGTGTTCCCATTAGCTACAACATCCTTTACCTGCCATTGAGCAGCCAGCAGTAAGAGGTGTGAAACTCCTTGTGACCTTGGAAGTGCACCCAAAAACTTAAGCAATCCCCTCCAGTCAGTCTTGCAGACAACTGAGAACACACAGGAGGAGATGCCTGCTGGAGAAAACACTGCTGAGGAAATCCTCAGTTGTTCTCTTTAGTAAAGCTTACTTCTTTTTATTAGTCTTGAGAAACCATGACAGGTAATTTCACAGATGGGACAGTGAGGTTAAACAGAAAAGCAACACTATTCTGAGGGTTTGGCTGCAGTATCAACATTTTTCGCAGTAGCCATGGTCTTTGGTCTCCCACACACCTCACCTAAAACTCACTGTGGGTCCACTAGCACACCAGCTGGTAGAGATGACCCAGCTGATTGTGCTCCTGACTCAAAGGTAATGTCTACACCAGGCTAGCAAAAGCTGTGTGAGAGCTGGTGTGGTCTGATTCAGTAGATCCAGCAGCTTACCTATCTCACTGGACTCTGTGCAGGAGGCAAACTGTCACCAGGCAGCTCCAGCCCCTGCCTGCTCAGCATCCATGCTGGAAGGCTGTGGAAGAAACACAGATCCTGCCAGCTCCTGGCTGTTCCTCATGGCCCTGTGCCCAGGTTGGTGTCTGCAGGGGCAGTGGAGAACTGTCATCACAGCAGTCCTCACTGAGGTGATTTTTGTCTGGATGTGTATCACTGTTTAAAGAGCTCCAGCTTTACGGGCAAGAGCAGGTTTTTTAAAAGCAATACAGCAATGTAAAGACACAGGCATTTAATAGGGTTTTAGTGCTACCAGGCACTGCTGGGAAGATAGATGCCTTATTTGCACTAATCCCTCAGTTGGGTATTGTGTAAACCGGATTGCAGCTTGTGTTCGGTTCTCTCGCTGCTGTACCTTTATGTTGCATCTGCTTTGAGTGGATCCTATCTAATATGCCACAGTGCAGGCATAAATTTGGAAGCTAGCATCCATTCCAGCAATATGCTCTTGCTTTTCTATCATCTCATGGTATTTTAGCGTGTGCATTTTTCATCAGATGCAAATGACAGCTCGGGGTGCATTGTCACGGGGAAGACAGCTCTCCCGTGTTCCAGTTAGCAGGTACCGCTTAGGGTGTGAGCAAAGCTGAAGCTGGGCAGGGCTTGAAAGGAATGGTGTTCCTCGTCAGTGCTTTAATGGCAAAAATTACCACAAATGGAAAGAGACTAACAGTGAATAGTCTGTGCAGCCCCATCAGAACCATTCGATAGGTCTGTGCTGAGGGTAACTGTAGTCAGCTTGTTTTTAACTCTGCGTGCTGATAGCAGCATTATCCTACTAAGAGAAAAGCTGTTCCTCTGCAGAGCTCTCTGACATCCCAAGCACTCCTTTGCCTCCAGGTATCTGCCCTGTGCATTCCTGTGGTTTGCCCGTCCCTGTCTCTGCACATTGGCTGGGGCTGCACAGAGAAGTTGTACGGAAGCAAAGGGCCAAGCTGAAAAGGGGCAGAGGCTGTATATGTACGGGGGAAACCTTTCAGGCAGGACAGGAAGATTCGTGTGCTCTTGTGGAGACAGTGCAACGTTTTACTGTTCAGATGGGGTGGCTCATGCAGCAGTGGCATAGCCGCTGCATACTCGGTGCACCCCAAGCTCTTTCACAATGCTGCTCCTCACCAAAGGTGCTAAGTAGATGCTGCAATGGTTACAAACTGGCAGAGTTCTCAGCTGTTCCCAAAATTTTATGCCTGAGGGAACATAACCTGTCTCCTTTCACCAGGCAAATGGTTTTCAACCTTCTTTCGATTTGCCAGCCACTAAAAATTCCAGCAGAGGTGTGATTCCTGTGGGTCAAGTAGATTTCCTTTTCTTGGTCTTCATTCATGGACTTCTTAAAAACAATTCATGGACCCTTGGGATCCATGGGATGAAAACTACAACACTAGATCAATAAACAGATCCACCAATGAAATGAACAGGTCTAAGCCCAGATGCCAGGACTGCAGAAACAGGGTGCAGAGTTGGTCCTGCTTTATTTGTTTATTGGTATGTAATGTGCTCTTACGGATAAAGCTCTGGTGTAGCAGTCAGGAGATGGGATAGCAAACAGGACCTACAGATGTGCAACATGCTCTGCAAAGCAGAAAGAATGGTTGATGCTTGTGGAGGGATGGGACGGGTACTTAGATCAGTATTTCAGAGCCATAGAGCAAAACTGGATAGAAAATTGGCTTCCAAAAAGGGCAGGTAACCACGCATCGTTGTTGGTTGCAACAAGTTCTGAAAAAGGCTTTTCCTGTGGTGCTGTGTTACAACAGAGAGACCTTTTTCTGGAACCTTACCAGAAGATTGTTTCCTGGGGTGTTTGACATTTCATAGCGGTTAAAACTTTTGTGACAGAGAGAGTATGTCCATGTCCTGGTGCGACCAGAAGGAATTTCCTCATCTGTGCGTGAGCTGGCTGCGATTCAGCCTACTCTTTCAAAATGCCATCAACCTTTTAATTTTGCCAGCCGGCGTCGGACGAGCATCACATTCAACTAATGAAATACAAGGACTCAATCTTCCATTCCACAGATTGCTGTCAGATCTCAACCTGCTGGTAGGACATCATGTAAGACGTGCATCTTACACATCCTCTGTAAGTTACTTTGTGAAAGGTCATGAAAGTTTTTTGCAAGAGTTTTGTGAAGAACTGAATACAAAGGGATAGAAGAATGTCTTGTTTTCCTACTAAACATGCCTTCAGCCTGATGTGTAAAAATGTAGGGACCATGTAGATACTGCTTTTTTTAAGCTGAGTAAATGAGATGTGTACTCATGCTGTTTGGATGCGTCTCCAAATGCTAAGGATGTTCCCGCAAAGCTGTGGCTAATTCTTGATGTCTCCCAACACTAGAATGTTTTAAGTGGTTCTTTCTGCTGTTCTGAACAGCTGGTTCTTGATGGTGGCTGTTTGGAAACCAGAGAGTTTGGTTTTACTGATCAGTTTTAGCCATGGACTAAACAAGAATTTGTCCCAAAAGAAGAGACATTATAGGAAAGTGTTAAATGATTTCCATGACTGGAAATGAAAGCTTCCAAACCTTCTCAGAAAGCATATTCTGAAAGAAAAAAGGTACAGGGAAGAGAAGTCTATGTTCTATTCTCTCCAAGGAATCAGTCCTAGTTTGGTGGATTAAGATAACGGCATGCTTGAGGTTTAGCTGGTGAGAGGTCCGGAAATAAGAGATGCAGGAGCATCCCTTGTTTTGTAGGTACAGTGAGTATTTCAAGTACGATGTCTGCCTTCTGTCTGTTCTGCAAAAGGATAAATCTAAATTCTTTCTACTACACACACAGAGACAGAACATCCTGTGGGTTAGAGCCAAAACTTCATGTTCAGAGTTGATTGAGGACCACTCTGGACAATTGCCCGTGACCTGCAGCGCCTGTATGCAGATTTTACTCTGCATCTGACCTCACATTCCCTCCATATATCTGCTAAACACTGCAGCTATCACATTGAGTCCTAGGATCTGCATGGAGAGAGTACTTGTCTAGCAATCTTGTTACTCCTGGAAAGCTTTCCAGGAGCAGAGTGTACTGTTCGGGTCTGATACTGCCTTTAGCGTGCCTGGCCCCCACCTCTCTTTAATCACACGTACCGATACAGCATTAGGCAGCTGCTTCACGGCCACTCCTCTGCTTTCACTTTGGTGTACGTCTCTGCTTTTTTGGATCAGAGGCCAAATACAGTGACGCTTGGCATTTACAAAACACTCTAACCTATGCAGAGTGTTGCCTGGATAGAAGGCTGCTGACCCACATGCCATCTGTATGAATTAGGGCACGCTGGCTGTGTTTTGCCTTCATAATACAGATAAGGGAAATGATTTATGCTTCTGGAAGGAGAGCTGTAAGTCAGCACAAGGATTTTACTCCCAGAAGTACTTGTGGTGTTGGATTTACTAACCCTAAGTGGGGATAATAAAAACAAAGGGGGAAAAAGGTCATGAAGTGCAAGGTGCATATTACGCCCCAGCCGGGCTCTGCCAAAAAGGGAGAATATCTCTGTACTGTGTCTAAATAGAGGTCTCTCTTACTGTAGTGGTACTGGGAGATCCCAGCAAGAGGCAAGCCTTATTTTACTGATCTGCATGTGAATGCATAGCAATATGCCATCCTTGCCCCACAAGCATTGCAGTATGTTTGCTGGGAGGCAAGCAGCGGAGGATCCAGCTCACGGAGAGCTGAGAGGAGGTATGACTTTTCTCATGTCGCATTAAAACTTGTGGCAGAGCCAAGACTTCAACCCCTTCCTCCTCTTGATGCTTAACCATCCCCTCTCCACATGTCCCTCCGCCGCTGTGCCTGCAAAGTCGTCATTCTAAAGAGCATTAGGATCTGCCTCCAAAGTGACTTCAGCATGGTTTCTCTCTTCCTCACCCCCGCAGCCCTTCTCATTAATTTGAAAACTCCTATTTATAAACCTGCTCGAGCCTGCTTGTTCGGGGAGGAGGAGCCGAAACACTCAGCACACAGCCTAGGAGACTCAGCAGAGACGCAGGCAGAGCTCCGTCTCACTCAAAGGGTAATAACCAGATGGAACAAGTCAGCAGGAAGAGTGCCTGAAATGTCACAGAAATGAGATCAAGCAACAGCTAGAGCTTTGTGTCTGCAGGCAGAAGGGGGAGAATCACAGGATCTCAGGAAAGTGTAAGAAAGAAGGGCTGAGTGGAAGGAAAATATTTAAGCGGATAAGCAATAGCACTAAATGGCCTAACCATTTCCCCAGACCTTAGCGCTTCTGTTAGGCATTTTTTGACGCTCTCTGCCAGCCTCTCTAGCAGTGATGAACAGGAAGCCTAAGGAGCTGGCATGCTAACAAAAAAAAAAAAAAAAAAAAAGTTGTTAAACAGATCACTCCCTCCCTGCATCTCATGGAGATGCTGTTCACAAAGCCTGTTACAGTCGGGCCTGCCCACAGGTTCTGTAGCACCTGGTGACTTTGCGCTGGCAAGCTAGAGGACAGGCTGATGACAACGTGAACCCTTGTGACAGGAGAAGTACCTAAATAGCTGTCCTACATTGTATGGCACTGTATGCAACAACCTGACTCCCCTTAACTTTCCTCCTGACTGTATTTTGTGGTAATGATCCAGGCACAACGCAACCGCCTCTGCTGTGCCGGAGGACTGTAGGACAATTTTGAAAGACTAGACAACCAGAGAAGTTCGTCTGCTGTGAAGAAAGAGGGGGTAAAGAAAAAAAATTACAAAACCCTCGCTTCCTAAGGTTTATGTAAAAAATGAACAAAATTGCAGTTAGCCATAAGAAGTCACATTCATGGGAAGAAACAGAACCACGTTGCTCACAAAATCAGAGGAGAACAAAGAGGTTTAATGAGAATCCAAGACCAGAGCCATTTGTGCCAAGGGACTGGCATCAGCATGCTGAACATAACCTCACCTCTTCCTCTTCCACCTTACCAAGTGTTTCCCTGGTGCTCTCCATGCTGGCGTACCGGCGCTTCCCCGAGCTGCTCTTCTGCCCTGGGCTTGTCCCAAGGAGGGCAAGGGAGCTGCTGTCCTCAGCACTCTGCTCTGCTCTTCTCCAGCCTGGATTCCTCCCATCACTCTTGCTAATACCACACTGACTCTCCTTGCCGTCTATGCTGCTAGGTGATTTGTCATTCGATACGTTATTATGTTACTTAAGAAAAACATTTTAATGCCCAAAGTCTCATCAGCGTAAAATCCCAATGTATTAAGTGACTGTTTACGGATCTAGTAAAGGACAGTCACAAGGTGTCAAAGACACAACCAGGGGATGAAACAGACTGAGGTAATGAGACCAAGAGTTAGGGTAACGGAAGTAGCACAACGTACACAGTTGCAGTTTATCTTGATAATTTTAATAATGGTGTGCTGGACATACCAGAGTACTGGGGCACTCATGATAACACTGGAATGTTTCTAAAAGTTACTGAATTTGTCTGTATGTACTTGCTCTCTTTGCTGGAGAAAACCTGATCCAGTTTGTGGTATCATCTGACGGACCTCGGCAGGAGCTCTCTGCTAATACCTGAGAGAAAAATGTCTGCCCATCTATAGCTTGTCTCTGTATGAGACACAAACTGAAGTGAGCAGTGAAAATGGTCACAGGTCTAGAGAACCTGGTGAAAATGGGAATGACTGAAGGAATTGGGTTTTCTGGTTGAGGAAAAAGAAGATTGAGGGGGAATGTAGAAAACTGCCTTCTGATGGTGTTCTAAAAGGAACAGGGATTAATTGTTCCCAGCTTCTGTGGCAGAAGGGTTATACAACAAATAGTGGGCAGCTTTGTTTGCATAAACAAAGATTTTGGTTAAGTATCGGAAGTAGATTTCTTCTGAAAATTGGAAGACAAGGAGCAATGAAGCAGTACTGGAGGCTGGGAAGTCCCTGTTCACAGTGTCTTTTAAAAACAAAGCTGCATTAGTCAACGGTGGTCTAGGAATATTTACTTTGTTAAGAAAGGATCAGTGAGGTCCTTACAGCCCAGTATTTCTATGATTCCTACTGAGTCTGTAGTTCTAACAGCAAGGCCGCAAGCTATCGTCTTGTCATGTAAGTAAAGACAAATGGAAATCTCCACTGGGGTCCCCATGACTAACCCTGGAAAGGGAAGCAGGAGGTTTGGGGAAAACAAATGCTGCCAGAACCCTTATAGCTTTATAGGTGTAACTAGACCCTTTAGTTTCAGCAGCATCTGTGACTTGGCTACAGAAGGAAAAACCGTGCTACTCCTAAATAGAAGGCTTCAGAGCTGCCAGTGGGATTCAGCCTGCATTTTAAGTCACTGCACTCATAAATGTACAAATAACAGAACAAACAAGTCACAGTAACAAAATGATGGAATTATCCTGACATAGCTAAAGTGGCTCACTGCTTCAGAGGTGGAATAGGAGAGAAATTCAGAGAAATTGAGATGCCTGTATTCCTTGTCCAAAGTCAGGGGGGAAAAGCTCAACAGCAAACAGGTAAAACAAATTTAACCTGTGGTAGAAGTTCTACATTTGAAGTGGTTGAGTATTTTTAAACAGCATCCATTGGGCTTGAGTTAAAACATTAGATTTACTCAACTGTATATTTTCTTTCTTAATAACACTACCTGTGAGTTGTCCCTGTATACACGAAAATCTAATATGTTCGCCTTGAGCTGGGTTGATCTAACTTTGATTAGGTTTTTCTCTTCACCCCATGTCACTTGCTGATCATTTGTATTTCTATGGTCAGTGCCTTTGGTTTTGCCTGATTTTTTTAAAAGGGTTTCATTTTGTCAAATGCAGACATTCCTAGACAGTGAGCCATGGTCCTACCTTAATCTCTCAAGCATTATACTTGAAACACTGTGGGCTTAACTCTGGAAGATGACAAGAGCTGTGGGTGCTGTTCAGCACTAGGAGGGAGAGCAATTAAATCAGAGCCCGTTGAGATAAAGAGACATGCTCTGGTGCTGATCATAGCAATGGTAACCCCGTTAACTTCAGTGCAGGTCCTCTGATGTTTGCAAGGGTAAGGAAAGTGGGTCCGTAAGATCCTTTCTCCCTTTAGACTGCAGCCCACAGCGTGATCTGCTTTCACCTGGAACAATATCAGTTAATTGAGATAATAGATCCTTATCACTGGTTTATGACAGGAAGAAGTTGCTCAGGTTCTGTAAAAATCCTCTGAGTTAGCAGAACCTAATTAGCATGCCTCTTCCAAGAAGAGTAAGCTTGGAGGATCTAAAGCCTTGTCTAAAGTCCTCTGTGGTGAAAGGAGCAGACTATGTCATGCTCCCATTGCTGATGGCTTGGAAGGATGGGCTGTTGGGACAGGTTGGTGTGAATTGGTAAGTCCTGGTCCAGCTCATGAAAGACGGTGGGGGAGCTCCAGGTGAACACCCTGCCTGAAGGAGGGACTCCTTCCAGAAACCTTCTCAGGCAGGGAGATATAAAACTGAGGCAGTGCCTAAGGCTGCTGGCCTGCTAAGGATTGCGGCCTTAATTCCAGCTTCCCTGCATTATTATGTGATTAGACAGACAATCCTGTTTCTGAGAATCTCCTGAGACACGGCAGGTTGATGTGACTTCTTAACCTGTAAAGGCATGAATGAGGAAAATACTTCATTAGGGCCTTCAGCAGACATTAGTAGCATAGATCCGACTAATTTGGTAAACTACATTGTTTGTAACTAAGTTGTTTGACGCCATTTGCCTGTTCCCTGCATCCCCAGCCAGCTCAGGTCTAAAGGCTGTAGCTGCGGCCCAGTACATAAAGGTAGCCATGCAGCATCCACATTCAAACCAGGTATATCAGTGCAGCAGCGTGCTGCTGTGATCTGCAGGGAGCCTCGCTCAGCTCAGCACTGCCATAAGCATCTCCGTCCCATGCACAGTGCAGACATGCCCAAAACCTGATGGGAAATCCACAGCCCAACCTGTTCCAGAGGTCAAATCCATCCTAGGGTCTAGACGTTTGTCACTTCTCTGCCGATTGTTCAGTGTGGCCCGGAGATGAATAATGCAGAAGACTATTTGAGCTGTGTGGCCTCTGCTTTCTCTCAAGTTCCTTGGATGAACAGAAGTTTCTCACAATGTGCAGCTGTACCACAAGTGCACTTAGGGCTACCTTTCATCCCTTTCTTACTTCAGAGTAGCAGTGCTTGGACCACTGAACGAGTTTAATGGAAATGAAAGGCAACATCAAGTGCAGAGCTCCTGGCCTACGGAAATGGACGCTCTCCTGCCTCTCACGTGCAAGCTGCGTGGGAGCTGAAAGCAGTCAGCTGGCCTCCCAGTCAGCTCTTGGCAGTTATCAGGCCAGAAAGACCAAGCCTGGTGCAGAGCTAGAGGGCCACATGCAGATACTCAGTGGTGTTTCTTGTCTGTTGACAGGAGAAGGCAAAAAAAAAAAAAAAAAAAAAAANAAAAAACAACCCACAAACAAAAAAATTCACAAGGGTGTTAAAACTGCAGAATTAAAAGAAAAATACTGTTCCTTCACATACACTTCTGATTCTCTGCTGTTTGCTCTCCTTGCTGTTCCCTATGCCTTCTCACAGTATATAAAATATTCTTGCTTACACTGCATAACTTACAGTGTTGATGTCACTGTGGAATTCGGTGCTTGGCTGATGGATTGTTTTATTAGATGCAATGATTAGAATTGAAGCAGTTATAGCTTTAAAACTTCTATAAATCTGTACTTGTTTCCAGTGGGATTTTCTCTGTGTTTGCTAAATATCTGTCTGATTCAGAACACTTACCATGACATGGGAGAATGAGTGTGTATGGAGAAGCGTGGGGAAAGTTTCACATTTTAAAAGCCTCGTCAGATGACTTAAGGGTGGCAAATCTGTACTGCAGAGCAAGGTGCTTTATTTTTTAGCATGCTGACAACTGCAAAACAGCTTGCGGAAGAAACATGCAGACTCAAAAATATTGGTAAGGAGGTATGATGCATCTTCTCATTGCATTTGTGAACCAAAGCTAGCCCAAGGCTAGCGAGAACTACTCCTCTTGAACTTGCTGGGAACTGTGGAAAAGGGGGTCAGCCTCCAGTGCCTGGGTTCCTGAACAGCAGGTCACCAGTGAAGGATCAGGGACCAGTACCTGCCTTTTCTTTACCTAGACAAGATGAGGAGGGGTCCCAGGAATCACTTGTGCTGTCACATACAGTCAGGATGTGAAGAGGAACGAGGAGACTGCTCTTCAGGCAAATCCATTTCTTCATGTCTGATTTGTCTGCATACACGTTGGTGAATTAGAGCGTCCTGCTGAGGTTAGGTCAGGTAAGGAGGGAATCCCGTCCTGCCGTTTGTACCTGATTTGTTCAAATGTGGGGGGGGGGCTGCAGGAAGGACAGTCTTAAAGCAGCTGTTTTTCCCATTAGGTTAAAGTTGCATTTTCCTTGTTCCGTTTTGGAGGCTGTCTTCCTTGGCGTATCTGACTCCACCTGCGTGGGTAGTTACTTCCAATAAGGAGTGTCTTTTTCTGGTTTGAGATAAGCCACTCCTGCACTAGGTTGCAGGTACTGCTCAGCATTACCTTGACTGCCCTTTTCAGAACATTCTCTCTCCTTTTTTACAGCCTTCTTATACCTTCAGGTTGACAGTTTATTTGTCTCCTGCTCTGTGTCTGTGTAGTCCTCGGAAGAGTGGAGCCTCATCATAAAAAATACAAATAAAAAATGACTTTTTTGAGCACATGTTCATGAGCACATACAGCAGGTATGTCCTTGGGAGATACCAACTCAGAGTCCACATTTCAAAATGTGTTCTGGGACACATTGTTCACTCTAGAGAAACCATCCATAGGTGTTTCTGAGTCATACATCTCATTTATCCGTTCAATGTCACTTGGCATTTTCCCTTCTACTTTCACCAGAAGGAAAAAAAAAAAAAAAAGAAAGAGTGCACACAAAAGGGTCAATGTTTATGAAAGGTCAGTAATTCCAGATGAAATGCAAACCTAAGGCTTAAAAAAAAATCTCCATTGAGCAATACAGCACTTAGAGTTTGACTTTGTTACACAAGAGAGAAACTTTCCAGTTGGCTGGCAGCGGTTCCGAAGGGTGTCTGTGCGGTTATTGATTAATTAAGTCTATTGTTACTCACTTCTCTCATTAATCCAAGTGTTCTCTCTTCACTTGTGTCCCTGCACAACCTTATTTTAGAGGCCTGGAATCTGTCAGAGACAACTGTTCTGACTATCAGGTTGCTTATTGAAATGCTAGCTCTTCCTGTCTCAGAAATTTCTAGGTGTGGCATTTTATACCTCACAAATATAAGAAAGCTGCTTAAAGTGAAAGCAGTCCCCAGTCTCGTGTTCAGACGCGGAATGCTGTGTCCACGTGCAATGGGGAGGAAGGAGGGTGTGAGAGGCTGGGCTGGAGACCCAGCAGTGCTGTCAGCAGGACTGCGCTCAGCGCCGACACCAGACCCCAGGGGGGTCCCTGCTGAGGTGGGGAGAGAGGCCTGCGAGGGGCTGGCACTTGCTGCTTGGGATCATAAATCTCCAGTGGAGCTGTGAAGAGGGCTGGAGAGCAGCATCAGCAAGCCAGCAGTAACATTTTGCTTCCAAACAGCCTCAAACCCACCGCTCTCTGCTCGTGTTCCTGGTAGTTAAAAAGCCCGAGCAGTACTGCTGTACAGAACTGCTGCCCCGGCACTGGGAGGCTACATCTGAAAAACCAGAGAAGAGCCCATCTCCTGCTCAGCCACCCGGTCCCTGGCATCTCTGTTTGCTGCACTGAGGGTACTTTGTTCCCTGGTCCCTGGCCCCAGGCCACTGACTCATGTCACACAGGAAGCTGAACCCCGGCCAGCTGGGAACAGCTTCTGGTCACTGTCTCCAGCCACGGGTGCTCGACTGCGGCCTGTTAGCCAGGCTCCTGACCTGCTCACCTTGCAGGTCCAGGCATTTGCTTTCCCTTTTGAGCCCTTGAGACCGCAGAGTCTGTGCTGCGGGATGAATGCGTTTTAGGAAACACCAAGAACAAACTAAGCACTGCTGGGTACTGGGAATTTTTAGCTTCAAGGCATCAGTCCTGGCTGGAAGCGATCGTCAGAAACTAAGGTGGACTGAGTTCAAGCCCAAGAGCAGGACACTGCTCCTTGGTAAAGCTTCTCCCCAGCAGCAATGTTTATCAAGAGATTCTTTAACACAGCAGCCGTAGTCACTCAAGCTTCCTTCCTGCATTATGCCAGTATTATTTCCAGCGAAATACAGGGAGCGTTTCAAGGGCAGCAGGCAGGTCAGGAGAGCACCCCTTCCACCTTTCTGCAGCAGGGGAAGGGAGGAGACTCCCAGCTGGTGACCACTTGGCTGCTTTATAGTTTTGTTTGGGAGAACATGAAAGAGGCCTGGAAATTTCAGAGGGCTATTTTAGGAAGTCCTTTACAAGTTCCTCTAGGAAATGGGCTTTGCCCTAACAATTCAATTAATTGCAATTAATCTGTTGATCCTGAACGCAGAAGGAAATTGAATCATGAATATTTCATACAGGATTTACTTGCGTTCTGGTTTTTAGCTCTTTGGCACCTGCTGCTTGTCCTGTTGCCTGTACTTTCAGCTGGCAACACCGATGCCTTTGTAGCAAAGAGCTGGGCTTCCTCTTCTGAAGAGCTCAACAATAGTGTCTGCTGGCGTCAGCAGCACTTCTGCAGGCTCAGTTCTAGTAAAAATCAGGCACATACAGAAAGTGCATGCGTTGGCCTTCCAGCACAGACAGACACATGGACAAAGTTTGTGCCTGGGGATGCCCGATTTCCCCCAGCTGTACTGAGGGAAGGTCAGCCAAGGTGATGTAAACAAAACAATGTATTTCAGCATAATTGCACTGATTATACGGGGACTCTTACCTTCCTCTGATTGAATTAGAGAGTTATCAACCTCAGAGGCTGGCTAATGCCCTCTCTTCCTGTCTTGCTTAAATCTGTTTTCCTATTGTCTGCTTTATCAATCAGTGAGTGTGCCTGAGGATTTTGCAGTGTGTCTCTTTGGTCGGATTAGAAATGTTTGTGGTGTCACGCTCTCTAAAGCCTTGCACACACAGGGCAGTTTTCCTGGAGAAGTTCCCCAGGCACCTCTCCCAGCCCCCACAGAGCTGCCTTTGCAGTTGTGTTAGAGCAGCCTGAGGTGCTGCAACCAAAGTAGGTGGAAGCAAACTCATTTTACACTGAGCTATAGCAGAAGAATCTGACCTGTTAAAGCCACAACAAGCAGTGGTATGGGTGGGAACGTTTCTAAACCGCAGCAGCGTGATAGCAGGGCATTAGCAGGAGGGTCTCCTGCAGCCTTGTGCCTCTACCAATCATTTTTGGTTGCTCTCTCATCATCTTATCCTCACTCACCCTCTCTTTTCCTCACTGCACTCTTCAAATACCTCTTTGTCAGTGTATCAGATCACCTTAGTGAAGTAGGAAGAAAAACTGCTTTTGAAAGAGCAAAGTGACAGCTGGGTGCCCAACTCTCCACCAGGTTCTTTGAATGCAAGTGCCTGGCCCCACGTGAGCTGTGGTCCCACGCAATCCTGTCTTTGTGTTGTTTTAAATTTGCTGTAAATAGGTCACCATATCTTAGAAAGACCTTACGAGAAGAATCCTAAGCGTTTTAATTAGCAGGCATTTCTGAATTGGCAATGCTCTGACAGCACAGAGCAGAGCTTATAAATAGAGCTTCGAGTGCCCATGATGTCACGAACTACAAGAGCGTCTGACTTGTGATTTATTACATCAGATCATGGCTCGTTCAGAGGCTTGTAACATGCAACCTATTTACAGTCAGTACAGCCAGTATTATTCCTAAGCCACCCATACATAAATGCTGCCTGGAATTGGAACAGTAAACAACCAATTAAAAGTTTAACCTCCTCCTTTCCAGTTTTGTCCTGTATTATTAGCTGAGGGTACTATTGCCTAACTTAAGGCTGTGTGAGATAACAGAAGTTCTTGCATTTGCCTGTGTGTATTCAGATTAATTAAGTAACACTCAAATTTGAAGTCTTATCTTTTCGGGGTTGAGGGGAGGATCTCACTCACTTTGGCCATGTTTTAGAAGAGGTCACTCTTCAGGCTGAAAGATTTAAATATAGGCCACTGTAAACCTCAGTCATAATGGATCCTGCAGTAACAACTTAAAGACTGGAAAATTCTGTGCCCCTCTGATGTCCCCTAGTATTTCTGATTTCCAGGGAGGATTTGGTTTCTCATAGCCCAGTCACAGAGAAAGGCACCCAGCGAGAAACCTTCTCAAAGAGCTAGACCTGTCAGCCTGAGCTGGTCCAAGTGGATGCACTGCAAAATAGACAAAGCCCTCCCCCAGCAAAATGCTGTGTGACCATACCCAGCTATGTAAAAACTGGGGTATGCAGGTATCTGAAAACAGGCAGGCATAACTGCATTACTCAGAAATGGCAAAATGGGAAATAATTCACGTGGCTTCTCTCAGCTGAACGTCAGTAAATATCACGGGTACATTTGCATGTGTTCTCTGTCAAAGCAGACTGC
Organism: Alectura lathami; assembly: GCA_013399715.1. Taxonomy (NCBI): domain Eukaryota; kingdom Metazoa; phylum Chordata; class Aves; order Galliformes; family Megapodiidae; genus Alectura; species Alectura lathami. The sequence goes on from VXAV01010325.1 coordinate 204,574, forward strand.
AAAGCACTCCTAAATGTAGCATTGTGATTTACTCCCCATTAACAACAACAAAAAAAAACCTCAGGGAAGTCTAAGTCCACCAGAGAACAAAAGTAATTAGTAGTACTAACTACTAACGGTGTGACTACGCCTTGAGGTTTCATAGTCTGTGATCTTAAAAGCATTGCCTGTTCTGCTGGAAAGCCTGCCTCTGTCCTGGGATCAGAAGCTCCTTTTGTATTCTCGTGGGGCAAACTACCCCAGGACAGCTAGGAGAACAAGATCAAATACTACATGTCAGCGTAATTTGCAAGGAGACACAAAGGAAATTTTTCTGTAGCCAACTGGTTCCTTCTAAATGTTCATCTGGATTAATTGAAGGGCGTGAAATGTTAGCAGCCCTTGCTGGAGTTAGGACAGAATGCAGAAAAACCTCACTTTTTGTGCCTTCTGGTTATGAGTGCCTTTGGTGTACAGAGAAGTTATGTTTTGTAGCTTTTTGATGTAGTCATAACAGCTCAAATCCCGTTTCCCTTCAACCAGAGCACCCATGCATCCCCTTGACACTGGGAACTGCAGCTTTAAGGAAAATACCAAATACTGCAGAACTTCCCTTTATAAAAAGATGCAGACCGACTGTAACATTCATCATCATGGACTGGCACGCTGCCACTGGCGCAGGGTACCGCTGGAGGCTGCTGAGGTGCCTCCAAAAAGTGTCACTGTGTTTCCTTGTCCTCCCACCCCCCATGGCATGTGGTAGCAGCCTCTGTCAGAGCCGGGCAATGGGCTAGACAAACCTCTACCCCGCTCTGCCGCAGTACTCCTCGTGTCCCGATGTAGTTTGGATTCTGAAGAGTTAATGAGTATGTACAGTCGTTTTTCCTCCTTTCTAATTGGATCCCGGAGGAAAAACGCCACAAGCCTCAACCATGTCCTTAATCTCCTGAACAATAGAAGCGGTATTGAAGACATCAGCTCTTCCTGGGAGGGGTGGACACTCCTCAGCTGCCCAGAGCCAGGATTCTGGTGTGAACCCGCTGACGCCTCCTGCTTGCCTGGGCTGGGCTCCTGCCAGCACTGCAGAGAGGTCATGGGGGAGGAGAAGCCTGGGCACGCTTGCGAGCACCTTCCAGGCAGCTACCCTCCAGGTCGGCAGCACGTTGGCCGAGGGATTCCCTCGCCAGCTCTGTGCGCTGCATGGTGCAGACAGCCTCAGCCAGGCTGGCGAGAGCCATCTCCCAGTGTTTTCTGTGTGCTTCAGGAAGGGCGCAGTCAGCTGCCTGGGACCATTATCAAAAGAATTGGGACAGAGAAGTGCACACGTTAACCTGACCTCTCCTCCCTCTGACTCAACAAGTGGTGTAAGCTGCAAACAGGATCCTTATCCAGCTAGCATGTGCTTTATTTCCATAACAAATTGAGGTATTAAGACTTTTAAACCCCAGATGTTTCTCAGAGTTATATAAACACAGAGGCACCCGGATGCTCGCACACTGTGACTTTAGAGCAAGTGGGAAAATCCCTTCAGGAGCATGTGCCTGGCCTATGACTCTGCTGGGTTGCTGAGCAGGGTTATTCAAAGTGTGAGGTGCAACAGGCTGAGATAAAAGCCCAAGAAGGATGTGGAGAAGGTGCAAAATGACATGCTGTTCATTTTTCTTTTTCCCCAGGTGGGCCTTGGCAAAGCTAGAATACACTACAGACCTGGCTCCCAAATCAAGAGTCAAGGGCTCCTGGGAACGAGCTCATGCAGAAAGCTAACTAGCAGTGCAAGAGGCAAAAAATGCTGAAAGATGTAACAACACAGGTAAATACTGAGTTCAGTGTTTTCCAGTGTACTGTATTTCATTTTCCTCTTCCTGCCTCCTTCCTGAGACAGAGAATTGTCATCTGGAAACATGGAGAAATGTCCTCTTGATTTGTTGCATTAGGGTACATAGGGATGGTTCAGCAATGTATAGCTTTTTCAAAGTGATGTTCTTTCTTTAGAACTGTCACCAACACTAAGTCCGGTTGCTGGAGGTCTCTCTCCTGGTGGGCTCAAGATGTTGAGGAGGAGCTCTTTGAGTCCTTAGAGAAGCAGCCATTTCCTTTCTTGTCATTTTAATCAAAGAGATGCTAACAAACACACAGCGTTAAAAACAGCTGCTCCTGCCTCATACTAGAGCTCAACTCCACCATAACAGCTCTGCTGAAAAGAGAAAAACAATCTCCTGGTGTGGATGCAGACCTGTGTGGGCTTTGGCTCTACTTTTCTCCTGTGAGGCTCTGTCCCATGCATGGCATGGGCAGCCTGTCTCTATCTACCTCCCGTCTGCCCTGGGATGTCCTGAGTTACAGCAATCAGCGACATGACCTAGCCTTATCTTGTACTAGGAAATTATAGAGCTATTAGGAATGCGGAAAACACATTTTCTCTCCCTCTCCTCCCTCTAGGCAACTGCAATCAGCAGAAACTTTAGCGTAAGTGCAGTGATACAGGCAAAAGCAACAACGGGAGGTTATTTGCTGGTAGGCTCATTGTTACTACTTCGGAAAATAAACTGCAAAAGCAATACTGAACTTTGCTAGTTACAACATTACACCTGTAGCTGTGCCTTGTTTGGTGGAGACGCACTGAGACTTGAAACTGGGCAGCCAGTGAGGCAGGACAATATCTTATTAAAAGCTGCAGCACCTTGAGGAGTGAAGGAACTAAGCTGTAAGAACCTAAGAAAAGCATTTGACCACATTTTGAGGACATCCATGTGCACATGAGGCCTTTCTAAGGAGAGCTTCACAATGCCACTATGAACGTGGCTTCTTGTCCCAGCTTGTTGGGGTTGGGGTGCCAAGGACAGCTTGGTATGGATGCCACCAGGCCTTTCCGGCTGAAAGGCATTGACCGGAACAGTAAGTGGCTGACTCAGTTTCAGCCTAGTGACCTCCTCAGTCTCTCAATTTGTGTCAGATATGAGGAGCTCTTCATCATGCAGGAATGTCCGAAGCACCAGATTGAGGCCAGCACACCTGGACGTGTGCTAATCAGTCCTCCGAGGCTGAGTCACCACTCGTTCTTACCAGACCCAGTTTTGGATCAGGTCAGAGAATCAGTTGTTGTCAAAATCCTTAAGCTCCCTATTCCTCCTTGCCAGTAAAGCTATTCAGCTTTCCACCACGGTTTCACAGAATTACTCAAAGTGGCCTGTGCTTGACTTCTCCCTAATACCGCTCTCCAGAGGGTAGCAAACACAGCATCACCCTGGGTCAGGGCAGGGTGCACCCTGCGCATGACCTTTACCATGCTAACCTGCCCTCTTCTTGCCCGACAGCGTTAACTGCCTCTTAGGGCAGCTCTGCCTCCAGCTCTGGGAGGTTAGGACAGACAGCTCATGCTTCCAATAGTTAGGAACTAGTAATAACCAGTTTGGGTCCTGGTATGAGAGAAGGAGAGGCTGGTCATAGCCCTGCTTCAGCACCACACTGGAGCAGAGGTATCGCCAAGATGCAGGTTAGTTTCAGCTGAACACTCTGCCTTGCCGACACTGGCCCTTCCTCTTCTGTCTCAGCTCTGCAGCACAGCCCACATAAGGAGGGCGTGATGCTGTCTGTGCTTGTTTCCTCCCTCTCTGGGTTCCCACCAGAAATACCACTCTGAGTCAGAGGCAGCGACTGTGACTGAAATGAGAGAGAAGACTCAGAAAAGCACAGATTTTAGCCCGATGCAGCTACCCCAGCTCTGTGAAGGAAAACTAGGCCTCAAAAATGTGGGAGATACTCAGCAAAACATCAGATAAAGAAACACTGTGTGAACTAGAAACTAAGCAAGCAGCAAAAAAGGATACCAGAAAGTGGCCGGCTTGTCGTAGGTAACAAACAGGACTCAGAAGAGCGCTGGAACATGGGTGTTACGTGACCTTCTACCCTCTTGTAATATCTGCTGTTTTTGTAAATTTGCTGAGAAGAATCCCTACAAGATCGCTCTTCTGCTTTATTGGGTGGTGATAGCTGGGTTTTCCAGCACAAACATAACTGTGCTACAGCGAGCAGTATCCAGCAGGGATACTCTTTTCACATGTGTTTGGATGAGAAGTCGTTTAAAAGCCTGTGCTCTGCGTTCGGCAGGTAGGGGCAGAGTACCATAAACCAGCAACAGGTGCCCAAATATTCTCGTCCCAGACATATAAATCTAGCTGCTGGCAATATGTTCCCATTGTACATTAAGCAGCACAGATCTGGAAGGATCTGGAAATACTTCCCACATCCAGATCTCCCCAGCGAGAACCATGACTTGGGCAGGCTGTGTTTTTATTGCCTGTACTGCCTTGCTCAGATGATAGCCCAGTGCTTAAGGTGAGCTGTGTGAGTAATGGGACTTCAGCATAATGGAGCCATTTGCATCTGCCCAAATGAAATGGTGTTTAATGGTCTGTACAGTTACATGACCTCTGGTTGCAATCTGATCAGATATCACAAAATAAATGAAGTGGAGTCTTGCTGATAATGGGAGGGGAATGGAGAGTGTTAAGAGGGGAAGGTCAGGATCTAGGGTATTGCCCAAAGTAGGGAAGGTTGGTCAGCAGGTGGCAATCTTATATCTGAAGCAGGAAAGGCCCATGACAGTGCTAGAAAAATCTGTTCTAATGGCCACGTTTTCCATGAGATACGTAGTCATGAAGTCTGGACTCTTTGGGCACCAGTTCCAATCTCATGGATTTATTTTTTCTTTGCAGTGTGTTAACCTTGCACTATTGCCAAGTCCCAGATATTATGACTTAGTTTCCCTTTCCTCAATTTTTCCATGCCCTCTATTTGCATATCTGGTAGGTTATACAGCTTTCTCCTTAGGCAGACAGCAGTATGTGCAGCCTTGCTAATTGCAGCTAGAAAGCTGCTATGGAATGGACATGTTGTGCAAATATAAGTCATAGATTATCCTGAACTGAACCAGCCATTCATAGGTGTGAGAGGAGGGCAGCTCGGTTCTTACAGCGGTGAGTGGCCACCTCACAGGCTTCCCTGGCCTGCTTTGTCTGTGCAAAGTCGGTCAGCTGCCCCAGTTTGATGCACACCACCTTTAGCTCAACACTGCAACTTAGGCATCTTGCTCATATAGTGCTGACTTGAGAAATGCTTTCATTTGGGGTTTTTTATTACATACAGGAAAAGTGCTGCAAACCACTTCCAGAGCACTTGACCTCATTGCAGCCTGTGAGAGAGGCCATGAAGCAGAAGGAGTGGTTGGGACCAGTCAGGGAGTACATAGGAATGGAAGCATTTGTGCTACACATTGTCCTAACAACAGCAGCCTTCTCCAACCCAAGATTTCCTGTGTCAACATCTTGAGGAATCTTTGGGTATGGCCTGTTACCTGAAAGGAACTTCACGGGAGGGAAGCGGTGAGAAAAAACAGATGCTGCTTCTTCTAAAGCAAATTTAGCATCGATGAGAGTAACTTGTTCACAGCCTGGAGCCTGAAGCCTTGTCTCATTCACATGGGTGTGGAGAACAGGCAGAGCTGGAGCAAACATGCCTGTCCTGCCTTTGCTGTAGGTGGCCATGAGAGTGCAGGTCCATGGGAGTGCAGCTGCAGTCCTGACAAAAAGGAGTGGGTTTCAGCTCCAGACAGTTCTCTCATGTGGACCCTTCTGTGGCCACTGTCACTTGTAATGTCACCAAGCCCTGAGTACCATCCACCAGTACCCTGCTGAAACAGCTCTTGCCCTGATTTCAGCGAAGCGAGGCGAGAGGCTAAAAGCTGGGCCCGGCTATGTGTCAGGCTGTGGCAAGGCAAGCACTTGTGCCAAAGTGTCCCAGATCCTTGTCCTTCATCTCGGGTTAGAGCAGCTCAGTTGCCTGTTCAGCTCTTAGCATATCTGAGCAGCTAATTTGGATCCATTGCAACCAAGATGTGAACCACTGAGGCCTAAAACTGGTTTCGTTCAGCCTGCCAGCAGTCTGCAACTGGAATTTGACAACTAAGCACTGCTAGTCTATGTTTGATTTACACTGGCGGCCTTCTCGCTGGAGTCAAGGTCAACGAGAGTAGCATTAGGAGGTGAAGAGGCTATTACAGCACACAGGGGCGACCCAGGCACTCACATGCAGCTTGGTTTCTCACCCCTTTTCATTGCCCAGTTTTCACAATGCATGCCCACAGATTTAGGTTGTAACTTGAGAGATGCTGCAACAAATTAAAGGTTGCAGCACATTTCGTCTGCAGTGCTTGCGCTGTCTGCCTTGCGAGCAGCCCGTGCTGCCCCGGGCACACCAGCAATATGGGCTGCCACAGCTGGCTGCTGTCCCATTGTAACGTAACATTACTTAAATCACATAATGAGTAAGCTCACTGGAACTGAGACCTTCGCCGCCCCTTGCCTGGCTGCCTGGGTGAGGTGGGTACGCTGCGGGAGTGCATCTCGGAGGTGCGTGGGGAGGTTGGCTCGGACAGCTGCTCGCACCCTGCCCTCTGAAGCAGTGATCCGCATTCAGGACCTGACCCAGTTTTGGACCCTCGCCAGCTTCACAGGAGGAATGCTTTGGGGGTTTTCAGAAGGCGCTTGCACAATGGCTGATACTAGGTGAGCTGCAGGCTGTGGCAGGCACATTGCCACGGCAGTGTCGCCACACGTGTTGCAAGGATGAGTGCAGCATCTTGGCATTTTGTGAAAAGTCCTCTCCTTAGTGTAAGCCTGCTCAAGGAGCTGGTCTGGGGCTCAGAGAATCACAAGCAGGAGTGGAGGAAAGGGCAGGACGTACAGGAGGGTCTGGAGCCTCTCTCATCTGGCCTGGCCCACTTGTGCTTGGTCCTTGTGGTGAAATACTGGTTGCTTCTCTCTGAAAGCCACATACTGTGTCAGTCCTCAGAAAACCTTGCTCTGGTGTCAAATGCATGGTCAAATCAGGCTTCACGTCTCCTCTGTCTTGACCTTGTCCCCAGCCAGATGCACGCTTGCCCCATCCCCACCCCTCAGCTGCCTGGAGGCCTCCCAGTGTCCAGCCAGCTCAGCATGGGGGCTGGGAGGACTGCAGTGCTGGTGTAACTGGTTTGGTCAGCACAGCAGGCTGCAGACACCACAGTGGGTGCTTCCTCAGGGCACAGCAGCCACGGAGTACCGGCATCCCCCACCTCCTCAGGCTCCTTGCCCAGGCAAGGATGGGCCACGCAGGTTCAGGAGCAGGCTCCCACCAAGCAAGGGCCCTGTGCTGCCGCGTGTGCAGTGGGGAGCCAGCAGAGAGCACGTGCTGGTGCTGGGTCTGGCAGCAGGACTTTAGGGGCCTCCATGAGGCTGAGCAGAAGGATGGAGGTGTGTGCGTCAGCCTGTAGCCCTGCGTGCACGGCCAGGCACAACTGGGTGCTGCAGGCTGGTCTGCAGGGAGCAGTGTCCTTGTGAAAATGACTCTCACCAGCACTCTTTGCTATCCCGAGTTGTTGCCCTGAGGGGAAGCAGAAAAAGCCAAGGGGGAAGTCCCGTTCTGCAGCATTTTCTCCTTGAACTCCAGAAGGAAGGTGATGTTGCTGTAAATTGCCGTGGCCTCCAGCAGCAGCCAGGCTTCCCTGCTGGGGCAGTTCTGCCCCGCCAACAGGGATCTGCCTAAGAACACTCTGCACAAAAGTGGCTGGGCCCTTTGTGTTGTGGTGGTGTGCTGATAGGCCGGAGGTGTGTGCTCCTGGCCTCAACGGCTTTTGCTGCTCCTCCTGCTACAGGGCTGCCATCAAAGGATGCAAAGAGTGTTAGGCAAGGAGAGCTAGCCCCTTTCTTCTGCCAGTCAAGGCTTCAGCAGGAGATTCTGGAGGTCACATTTAAACCAAATAAGCCTCACTGAAGCAAGAAGAAATACCAAATCCTAAGCCTGGAGCTGAGACTTGGTCTTCACTTCTGTCATACTGGAAGGGTAAAGCCAAACTGAATTATTTCCTTTTTTTTTTTTTTTTTTTTAAATTCCTTTTGTCTTAAGGCCCTGATGCTCTGGACAAGTGCAAAAAACTTCTCCTTGTGTCCCTTTTCTTTGGACTTTTCCACATGCTGCTTGTATCCCTGGAGCAGGCGATCTTCCCACTCCCTTACAGATTTAACTTTTTAACCCTATTCTCTGCAGCGCAATCCAGTGAGAGCGTTGGCCTGTAAGCTTCAGATCACCCTGCCCTCAGCAAGCCAGGGCTTGTGGAGAGGAAATCTTTTTAGGCCAGGAATGTGTTAACTGTTTGGCGCTGGCTCTCCCATCAGGGGCTGTATGTAGTACTGGGGATTTTCCACTGGTTCTGCCTGTTCCAGCTTCTCAGCTGGGTGGTTTTCCCACAAAGCTGTGGTCTCAGAAGTGCCATCTTCATTGTCAAGTCACTCAGGTAAAGAAAATGGTCAGAGCGTGGTCCTCATGCTCCTTTCTTCTTACCAGGCACTTTGTTTTATCTTGCCTTGTAACTGAGACTGAGTCTTTGAAAAACTATGTGTCAGGGCTGAATTATTTATAGTCATGTCAAACATTCCTGAGTATGTGGGTAAAAGCCAGGATAACATATCCTGGTATGCCACTGATGAGAAAGACATGTTTTGCCAGTCAGAGCTGACAAAGATGTAGTGTAGACAAAGATGGTATTTGCCAAGCAGAGGTCTTTGTTATAGTAACAAAATCAAACAACATGTCATATTTTATGATTACCTTAATAATCATATATATAATAATGTATTTTGTCAGCAGCAGACTGCAGCAGCAGACAAAAGCCACAGAATTACATTTGTGAATTGGACTGGAGGAGGTTGCAGTCTGTTCTCAGGCCATGTTTGCTCTCTTCACCAAAACAAAGTATTAGTTAAATAGAAGGCTAGGGACACTACATTGCAGTTAAAATATGACCCATGAGAAATGCCTGAGAAACCACAGTAAAAAATCTCAAGAATTTCCAAATAATTTCTCCCAAATAAAACTGTGGGGAGGGGAGGCAATTGTATTGGTGAGTCAGTTACGAGTCCAGATCTTGATATGTAGCTGTTTATTTTCTTCATAGGCTGTTTGCCCTTTTTTAAAGAATAACACAGGCCTTATATATGTGCACATAAAATATACAATAATACATTGTTATCCTGCTTGTCCTTTAATTAATTTCCTATTTAAGAGTCTTCCAGCACTTGGAATACTACACCTTGTATTCAAGAACTGCTTAGCTTTAGTGTCTGTGCTAGCCTTTTCTCAGTATAATTAAGACCTCCACATCTATATATTTTTGTCGTTTTATATTGACCAGCCCACTCCCACTGCCCTCCACTGGAGCAAACTGTGATAGATCATATCGTTCATTACAGAAGGTCGATCTGGAATTCTTACTCCCTGCTCACCTGTTGAAATGGGCTGGAAAGCTGTTAGTGGTTCAATCTCAGCCAGACCCAAGATGGTTCAAATGGATTTTCCAAGGGCAAGGAAACCATTTTGGTCGTTTCAGTCATATCGCAGCAATATATGCTTTGCCTTCGAAAGACAGTAGGCTTGCTGAAAAATTAGATCATTTGATTTGCTCTGCACTTAAGCAAAACCAGTCTTGACTCCTGGAATATGGAAACACTTTACCTTCCACCTTTCAGCTACGGAAGAGGGGAGGACAAACATTTGAGCAAGTCTGTCTGTAATAATGTAATGCTTTACATGTCTGTTTAATAGACAGCTTCAGCAGTGAGCCAAAGCTGTTTGATCTGCTGGTCATCGGGACCAACAACCCTGTCTCTCCTTGGGAATAAATATGTGAATCCCTGACAAGCCACTGTTGGGCAATCCAAGCACTTTGCATTGGTGTGTGTTTTGAGGGCTGCTCAAATTCTCTGTTGTCTTGCAGAGTAGGCAGATTTGACTGTGATTGCCTGGTGTTTTTAGGTCAGGGGTATGCATTTGTTTTCTGGTAAAGCTCAGACAGAGGTAGAAACTTCCCAGCCATAAAGGAACCATTGACATCCTCAGTGTATTGACTTCCACGGACAGACCACTGAACGGAAAAGTTAAATAAAGTGTGAGAGAATTTGAGATACTGCTATCGGCTCTTCAGCAGAGCTGTGTGACTTCTCATACTAGGGTGAATCCTTTTCCCTAGGTTTGTTTTTCCCTTAGTGACTTGGTAAGGTCTAATGGTGATACCGATAATGTGCATGCACATTAGTCTGCCTTGAAAATTTTCACTGTCTGGCCTGCGGTGTACTAGCTGGGAGAATACACATCCACCTCATATCAGTGCTGGCCCTAACATAATTTAATTTGTACTTGCAAAAATAAAAATAAAAGTGTAGAGCTTAGTCTATTTAGGTAGCTGAGAAAATAGCTCCTTCAGTGGTATGAATGGCATCTCTGTTACTAAAATATTTTTGTCATGGCTCTAGCAATATATACGTGCTGAAAACCCCCTTCTATTTTAGACGCACCCTAGAGGAATGGGATGTCCAACTCTATAAGAAGGTCACCTAGGTGGCTAACTCTCATAGACACATTTGAAATCAACGCTATCTAAAGCCTGTTTTATTTTTTTTTTAATCTGAGAGTTTACACTATTCCTCTTCCGTGTGAGGTCTCTTCCCTCAGTCCCAAACCCAAGGTAACCTACCTGCTAGTGTCCCTGCCTTCAGCATTGGCTCTTAGCCATCCCCCAGGCAGCAAAGGCAAGGCTGGAAGCCTGGGCTGGGCTGCGCTGGGACGGAGGGAGAGAAAGTGCCACTGGCGCCTGGAAGGGCACGGCTGGTTTGACAGCAGCAGGCAGCAGAGCCTGTGTTTTCTGTGGCAAATCGAGGGACATTCCCTTTTAGTGAATAGACCTGCCCTTGTGAGGCAAATGAAGTGGAAGATTTGCCGTGTTACAGCAGTGGGTGTCGATTTCACTTGTTTTAAGATACACAGATCCTAAGCCTATTTTTCTCTTTCTTTTCTGCCTCTGGAGCTAATGCGTTTAACTCTCAAAGAGGAGACAGCTGGTTGTTAGCTTCAGCTCGTCTTGCTGTTCATTTTCTTTTTAAGAGAGCTTGCATATTATTCTAGCTTAATTAGATCTTTCTGCAGATAAAATCCTTGGAAGGGGTCCACTCCCCTCCCCGCACTGTGTTAGGTTTCTGGCTTAATTCCTTTCAAATGTCCCTTCCCCAGTGAATGCATCCGAATGTTACGTGGCATTAATTAAGGATCTCAATTGCATATTCGCCTTTGCAAAGCTCGCCAGTGTGTACAGGCAGTCGTGACTGACTGACAGCGCAGAGAACAATGGAGAAACCCTAACAAGGCCTGGCAGAGCAAGACGCTGAGGAGCAAAGGGGAAGAGCTTCACCCAAGGTCTTCAGGCACATCTCTGTCTGGCAACTTTTATTTCCTTAATCAACCATAGGAAACCATTCAGCCCTGCTGCAGCTGGTGATAAAGCAGCTCCCCCAAGGCCCACCACAAGATGAAATAACCACATGGCTGGAGGCAGAACAAGCTGTTCTGTAACGCGCAGTTGTATGGTTATTCGGGGAAGTCTTGAGAAACTGTGTTTCTTCCCAGCAAAGGAGTGGAGCTGGGACGTGTTGGTGTTGGGCTCTGCAGCTGGGCCGGCATACTGCTGTGCTTGTGATGCTGACACAGAGAGGCTTCTGGATGGGAGGTGGAGAGTCCTCTCCTAGTCAAGGTCCTGACCGGTTGGCCAGAGGCTCCCCAGGTCAGCCACCTGTTCTGCTGGCCTCCTGGAGCAAAGCCTGACAAAATCTGCATTTCCCTCGCCTCACGCAGGTCTCCCATAGGCAAGGTGAGCTTCAGTGGTGGCCACCTGCCCTGCACGTCAGGGGAGAAGCCCCTCCTGGTGCTGTCTCTCAGGAAACGTCCATGGATGGGTTCACCTGTCCTGCGTGCGGTGGTGGCCACGTCTGCTACCTCTGAGCACCTCACAGCTTCCCTTGCATCTTTGCATTCTCCTCACATTCCCAGGAGTTATAAACTGCTGTTATCCCTGCTTCACAGAGGAGAAACGGAGGTACAGAGATGTTGCCTGTGTGTTTTCTTATGCAATGGTGAGAAAATATTGCCAATTCTTAACCAAGAATTAAGCTTGGGTTTCCCATTGGTATTCCTCGGGGAGTTACTCTGGGATTTCCTGCCCACAGACAGGACCACAGCAGCACATAGTAAGAAGGCACAGTGGTTCAGGCAAAGCACTAAGGCAACATGGTGCTCTGGGATCTGTGTAGTTTGGGAGCAGTAGCACAATGCAGCAGCATTAAAGCCTTTCCCTCCATCTATCATGCCTGAAATGGCATTTACGCAGGCAGACCTTGTGCCAAGGAGTCATGTTACAGTGCAGTTCTCTGTTAACCATGTTGCTGCATGTTTTTGCCTCACCTGTGTACGCAAGTCCAATCCATGTTACAGCTCAGGGGACAAATTCCTTGCTAAAACAGAGTTTGCCCTTATGTGTAATAACCAATTCTGCAGCAGGCTTCCCAGGCACGTTCAGTTTTTGTGCAGAGGGGACTCTCACACCAATGAAGACGACTGCTGAAGCGAGGTGTGCACTGTAAACTTTTGAGGGGGTGATGTGCAACCTAGGCAACTGTGCAATTATTATTTCTTGCCCATTTTACCATCTCCTCCCTACCCTGTGCTAGTCTCCTGAGCTGAGGAGCACAACAGATCAGGTGTCTGGCAGAGCTCTTGGGATGCCTGAATCAGGATCTTTGCCTGCAGCAATCTTTTGCATCTGAGCTGGGTGAGCCCCTTAAGGTATGTTTGCACCAGGTAAACTAAGTGTCTGTGAAGCTCTTCATTCTTGTAGGCCACAGCTGGGTAAATCAGCCCAGGGAGAACAAGCCATGACTATCTCCCCATTGATTTAGAGCTTTTCTCTCTGAGCTGCTGGACCTGCTCAGCTCCTTATGAAGCAATTGCTAAACCACTGCAGATAACAACTCTCAGTATTGAGGTAAATTAAGACTAATGTAAATGATTTTGTGTAAAAAATGGTCTTACTGGATCATGGTAAATGTCTGTCTGCTCTAGTGTCCTCTCCCTGTTGGTGGCTGGTAGCAGATGCTTAGAGCAAAGTGTATGAAAAAGGCAAGGTAATTCTCTGGTGTGCTGTACCCGCCAGGCTGCACGTTCCTGAAAGCTTCTTAATATCTTGCTGTTTAATAGCCCTTAACAGCTCTACTCATTACTTTGTCAAATCATTTTCAAAATGTGTTTTTGGCATCCACAGCACTATTGGCAGCAAGCGGCAGCATTTAACTATGCATTTCATAAAGCATTTCCTTTTGTTAGCTTTGAATATGCCACCTCGTAAGTCATCTTGTGCCGTGTCTCCTGCGTAATCCTGTCATGGGACAAAAGTGCATGGGACTCTTTCTTCAGTCACCAGGAAACATTTTAGGCTAGTGGCTGATCTACACCGGCATGCCTGGCAAAAGTTGTGGCTGTGAGTACATGTCAAGGGGAGGTTGCTTTTCACTTTACTAAGGCCACAGCAATACAACTCCAAGTCTGAATTCCATTATGGTGGCCCCAAGAGGTCTGCCACTGATTCACCTCTTCTCTCTCCGCTTTGCAGAAGTGAAAGCTTTGCCCATGCAAAGCACCAGTGCACGAGCATGACCACAGTCACTCACTGAGCAGGCACTCGGGAGTTGTTCAGCTCAGCCTCATCACAGGCTCTCTTCCAGTGCTCGTGGGTCCACCTGGGAGGTGTTCCTGCTGTGCAGACCGCGCGTGGACAAGGCCACGCTCCACGCCAGCCCCACAGGCAGAAGGTAAGGCTGTGCTGAAAGAGAAGAGCCCGAAGGCAACCCGTCCCCTCACAGTCCTGACAGGTCAGTAGGTCAGCAGTCTCCAGGGTACGTACAGCCTCTGGGGCTGAGCCAGCCCGACAGCATGCCAAGCTGTCCCTAAAGTCCTTTGAAAGAAGAAACACAAACATCGTTGTGAGGTTCCTTCCTATACCAATGAATCCCCACCCTGCCGTAGTTGTACTAATGACACAGCATGCAGCAGATGCCTACGCCTGTGACTTTTGTCTAAATCTATGTTCCAGAGTCCATATCTGACAGTTTGATAAAAGACTCGGTTTCTCAGGAACCCTTGAGTTTCTATTAAAAGCAGTGAGAGAGCAAAATTCTGCTCATTAGAAATTCAAGCTATCTACTCAGGAGCCTAAATATGGAGTTGGACTTTCATTTTATGATGGCCTTTGTCTTGGGCTGTCATAAAGCAAACATGATAAGCTAGCCACTGGCGTAAATATTTTGGTCATTTTCTAAATGTTACAGCAGCAGAGAACGAAGTAGAATTTCCAAAGGGTCAAAGGCATAGATTAGAAATGTTATTAAGAAATGGCAAGAATTACCGGTAAGTTTTCGTGTCTCTGTTTTATTACTTCCCTGTCTCTGTCAGATCTGCAAACACATTGAATCACATTTAATTGAACAACTTCATTGTGAAACCTGCCATTCTTAGCTGCAGTATAGAAAATACCTTTAAAACCACCACCCCCGCTTTCTAACATCGTGCAGCCAAAGAATTACGGGTCGTCTGCCATAGGACATGCACCACGCACAGCATCACCTTCCTTCAGTCCTGCTCCTTGCCCTGCCGCCCTCCTGCTCTTCACACACCTCGCACGTGTGCCTCAGTCACCACCTGCGTCCTCTGGACTGGTATCCTGTAGTTGCAGAGTACGGCAAGGCACACAGTGCTGTGTGGAGGTCGGCCAGGGTGGCCTTCAAGTTCCCAAAGCCCTGCCCACGCTGTGCATGGCATACAAGGAAACTTCCCTGAAAACACTGCAAAATGGGGTGTGTTCTGCTTCCTTCTCCTACGGGCTGCTGAATGGCAGAACGTTTGCTACCTGTAACCAATCTTACATCTTTGGTTGTTCTTACAAAAGTCAAAAGGATAGAAGTAAAAAGCTGTCTCAGAGCATTTGCCCTACATTTCACAGTTTTGCTGGTGAAGCTGAGCCGGATAGGAGTGTGAAAAAAAACAAAGCTTGTGAAAGCCCTGATGTTGACACAGTTATGTCAGCAAAAAGCATTTTCGTCTGGATAACTGACTTCCTTTTGGGGGATGCGTTCTGTCGCTGCTCTGAGCTGTGGCTTGTACTGTGGTACTGGCAAGCCCCATCTCGAGCTGGTCACAGAACCATCTGGTTTGGAAAAGACCTTTAAGAATCATGCAGCACAGAGATGCCCAGGTATACAGTCCAGCTGGGTGGTGACTCAGCCTGCGTGGTTCTGGCAGCTACTCAGCCCAGGCAGCCCAGGAGTCTGATGACCTCCGTGCACCTCCTAGGAATGGCATGCATCTATTGCAAAGTCTAGGCATGAGGACAGTGTGCAAGAGGCTTCTGACCTGTCTCTGATTTAGGATTTTTAATCAGCAGGATACTGCAGCTGCGTGCTCAGAGGTTGTTCACCTCAGCTTCTTACAACTCCAGCACACAGGGCACTGTGCAGCGGGAGATGCAGTGGTTTGGAGGCGGCTGGATGGTCCTTGCAGTCAGGTGACAGATTCTTGTACGCAGGATGCTCCATGCTATGTAGTACATCTCTCTGTCAGCCTGAACGTGTAAGGCTTCGCAGTGCTAGTGTTGCCATAAAGTTAACTCACCAGAGTGACCTCAACCGACCTAACCAAGGCTAAAAGTGACAGCTCAATACAGATAAGCCCTCCATTCTTGGCTATTTACATTAGATCAACTTACGTGAGTCACAGTGCCTGACCTCAACGGCCCATTGCACTACCTGGGTGAAGATTTCTCTGGCTGTGACATTTTTTTCTTGCTGTTTTTAAACTCCTTGTGCAGTCAATACCAGTGGAAGCAAGCTGGAAACTTCTCTGTAACAGTGGTGCATTCCCTCTTACTCTCAGTTTTAACCTTTAGTCATTTCACTTTCAGCCAAAATTGCTGAAAGCCCCTTCCTTCTCATCTGTGCACTAAAGATTATGGAAAGGCAATGAGAAAAGCTAAATCTCATTTGCTCATAAAGAATAATTCCATCTCTGGCAAATAAGAAAATTAGGCAAACATAATGCATTTGTCAAAGACTCAGCTGAATATCCTGCGTTTGATTCAGCTTCATGTAAGGGTATTGTAATAAAGGTCTGCGCATAAGCCCCTGACAGGTTAATGATGACTCCAACATTGTTTCTACAGGGCTTGTCAGAGCTATGTGGTTTTTCAGATAGAGGTCTGGAAGTCTGATGAAATGTCTGGGCACAAGAGATCTTTGTAATACAGAGGTTGGATATCTACTAGCGTTGCTACAGCAGATCTCAGCCTAACCACTGCATCCAGCTCTGCTGTGAACCCTGCGAGCTCTGGCCAGATAGCTCTGTGGATCAGGGTGCCAAACGTGCAATAACTATCATTTGACTTCTGGGCATTGCCCCCAGCGTCCTAGAAATCATCTGCCCAGCGTCACCAAGGTGGAGTCACGTTTCCCCATCTCTCAGTTTCTGCCTCAGGAAAAGATGTGAGGGTGATCTGGCTGCGACATCTGTCACCCCATTGATCGCCAGGGTTGATTCAGCTGATCCGGCTGGCTAGGCGGGTGTCCCCTTCCTCCCTCACCACTCCATGTGCGTCCCTCCCGACGCTGCGCGCTCGGTCAAAGAGGATGACCTTCCCCGATAGAGACGTACCGTTCATCAGTCAAGGGTATTCTATGAAAAGGCAAGCAGTAGCGCTTCTTGCCTTTGCTGTCATGTTAGGATGCAGCACTGGAAAACTTCATACATAAATTCTGAGCATTACCAACGATCTCAGGATGCTGAGCCAGTGCTGTGTGGTTAAACCTAGTTTGGTAAAATTAAAATACATACAGGAATGAAGTATGTGCTGTATAGAGGAAATCCTACATTTTTGTCTTGCTCATATTTATGCTTTATTCCACTGTGCATTTGAATGTCTCTCCACTGCCCCACCTCACACCCCCACTGCGATAGGGGAAGAGACTAAATTCATGGCTCTTGAAGCTGCCTTGAACTCCTTCGGAGTGCCTGAATCTGTGACCACCCCGTACAGCCTGCAGGCTTGGTGTTCCTGTTCCAGCTGCACTGCTGACACAGGGAGGCAGACAAATGGAGTCACTGTACATCCCCAAGAACCTAGATATAGCAGTGATGTCATTAGGGAGGTGGTTAAGGCTAGGAGAAATTTGCATTCATGTTGGTGTAATAATTTTACACTGCTGGAAAGCAATGGTTTTAACTGCTATAGAACAAAGATGCATTCCCAAGAGAGCAGCAACTGGATTTGCAGAGAGAGGCGCATCTGTCAGATGGGAAAATATTATAAGAAAAGTAATTTACTAAAAGGAAAATCGGTTTCAAGGGAAGACACACGTCCAACAAAATGCCTGGAACAATCTGACTGCTGCGAATACCTGACTTTATGCTTCAGTCAAAGATAAGCTAGCAGGCTGACTGAAGTAATAAAATGAAATTATACTGTCTGTGTTATGCTGGAAGGGCAGAACAAATAATCCCCCGACTTTGCAGGCCTGAAGAACTGTGGCACTTCCATGAATTTTCTAGGCAGCCTTGCTTGCAGCCAGACAAGACACCTGCTAGCTTGTGCTTCCTGCCTGGCTTCTGCTGTTCGGGTCTGCTGCAAAGCATGGTGTGGTAGGGGTAGATAAAGAGTACGGTAGAGCTAGGTCCACAGAAAACGTTTCCAGCAGTGACAGAGAAGTGGCGGACAGAAAAGCTGCTTTCCTGACTACCTTGCATGTCTGGGCACCCAGCTTCTGCTCCCGGCACTTCTTTTGGATGATCCGAAACAAGTCTCTTCTGCTCTCTCTGGAATGGCTTCTTTACAAAGGAAAGCTCAAGAAAAACTCATCTCAGTGAACTAAAAGGATGAATTTGAAATAGGTGAGTCAACTGCATCAAAGCGGACACCTTTAGTGAGAACTAAATAGTGGACTAAATTAAATCTGTTTCAATTTGCTTTGGAGGTGAAGTATACTGCAGAGAATAAACACACTTAAATCTAAGCAAAAATGCCCACATGGGGCTTTAATGTGATTTAATTAAATTTAAAAGTTTCGTTAGCTTGCAGAAGTTCATTCAAATTAGGTTTCCGGAGCATCTCCGTATTCAGACCCGTAACCTCTCCCGCTGATGAAATGGGGACCTTTGTACCGCAGAAGAGAGTGCTGCTGGGCTCAGTTCATTAATATCTGGAGAATGTTTTGCTGTGTGGGAGGCCTGAGGCAAGACATGCCTCGTTCTCCCTCACAGGTCCAGCAGACGCAGACTCTGGGCAGCTGCACAGGGCTGTGATGCCTGCCAGCTACAGGGATGGGGCCGTCACCTGCACAGAGCCTTACCCGAGGTGGCAAAATGCCGGTTCTGCTCGCTGCTCTGTCACCCGCTTCCCATGTGGCTCAGGTACCTACTTGTCAGGAAAGGGGCCACAACTAAGTCAATACACTCCGAAGCTGAGAGGGCAGAGAAGGATTTGCAGGCTTGTTGTGAGCGCCTGATGTGGGTGACTTTTCCTGTGGCATTTCGTCATGGGAACTTGACTGCAGCAGATTCCTGCAAACTTGATCCCCAAGATAAATGGGAAAGAACTGAACCAGCAAAATCTGTCAAGCGCTTCGGACTTTCAATCCCGAGGCAGGTCAGAAGCTCCCTGACCTGGAACAAGGCTGCCGGTAGAAAGACAGCTGCTGTCAGCCGTACACATCTGGTGGGCCTAGGTAGAGGCAGAAGGTACGCTGAACAGCTCTGCTTTCAGAGTCATGGCCTACTGATGTGCGCTTTCTAAGAGACTGATATGACATTTAAAGCTCTTCAAGTAAACTGTTTGCTTTCCATTTTAAACAGGAAATTTGTTCCACTGCTTGTCACAGGAATGAAGCACACGGATCACCATCCCAATCACCAAATGTTTGCCGTCTCACAAACCTTGCTCTGGAGAAGAAATACACATCTTTTTTGTTACTGTCTCATCAGCAATGCTGGGACGGATTCTCTTACAAAGGTATCAGATATAACAGAGCATCCATCTTGCTAACCTCTCCAGCCTTCTTCCAGATGTGTTTTCAATACAGACCAGGGGCCTTGCTAACCAACCCATTATTCAATTAATTAGCACTTAAAAATTAAGTATGTGCCTAGCAGAGCGTGTGATTCCATGTGGCAAGCCCCTTGTTGTGGTGCAGCAAGGAAGGATGGTTAGCCACAGGGTTACCATAGATGACATGCCAGCCACCTCAGTCGGTCACCTCAACTGAAAAACATAGGGCATGTGCTGAGAGACTGTGTCCAAAGGAGAAGCCCAGAGCTGAAGGCTCAGAGCCCTCTGCATACTCTGATGCTACAGGCTAACATGCTATTTGTTGCTGTTGGCATGCAGGAGACTGCCCAAACGCCACTGTGGCAGTAAGGTGAAGATGTAGGTAGGTTCCTCACTCATCAGATACACTAGCACGCATCCACCGAAGTCTACAGTCCATTTGTTACGGCTCACCCCATGGGAAGGCTATGCCCTGGGCCTCCTGGGGCTGATGGCAGCTTACATAGTGACACTAGAGACAGCTTTGACCACTCTTGCCTGAACTGTGGTGACAGGCAACAGTGCAGAGCCCAGTAGAGGCTGCTGATAGGTAGCTGTGAGACCTTCCCTCACCTCTATGCAGTTGCTGGCCTCTCAAGTTTACACTGATGAGCTTGCAGAGGCTGCAGTCACACTGCAGAGCTGGAGGGTGAGGTGCAACATTCCAGGTACAAACTGCACCTCCAAAGTGAGAGACAGATTAGGTTTGGGACTATACCCAGTTTACTTACCTGTCAGTGTACTCCCTGGCTTGGGAAACCCCAAAGCAGCAGGCTGCCAGCACCTGGGAGGTCATGTCAGTCACTCTGCACTTGCCCTGCTCTTATGCTGTTCTCTAAATTATTTGCTACTGGCCACAGCTGAGAAGGCATACTGGCTTAAATGGGCCCTTAATGTGTTCCAGCTGTGGCCAGTCTTATGTCCTTAAAATTGACAAGATAGCTTGTGATAAAACCGCTTAGACAAGCTGGTTTGGTAATGAGCGTTCATTTGTGAAGTGCTTTGAACATAGGTAACAGCTACTCTTTGATTACCAGTAGAAACTACTTTTTCAAAAGGAAATACAGATGGGAAGAAAAGGGAATTTCCATCCAGTTCAAACTCCTGGTTACCTGGGGAATACTTTAACACGCAACAAGGTAGATTTGCATGTTGGTGTTTTGGGAGTTTCCAGTGAGAAAACAGTGCAACTCAAAACTCCATGTCTTGGGGTCCTTGGCTTGTCACATCTATATGCGGCAAGGGTTTGTGTTACTCAACTGATAGTGCTTGAACAGCAAAACAAAGGTGTTGCCTCCTGTAAGTAACAGCAGGAGCAGCACGTGCGCTGTCCTCTACCTGTCGCGTTGTTAGACCAGACGTGATGGAGTGGTTTGCTTATGGCGTTCACCTGGAACTTGTGGTTTCATATTCAGCAAGAAGTGATAGCTCCTGAAAAACACCTGAGGGATCTGCAGATAGCAGTGACACAAGCGCCAGCTCCCACTGTGCCTCTGCAGAATGGATCAGCTTTGTTGCGGGTCTGGCACAAATGTGCATGTCAAAGGTAGCCAGGCTATCTGGGCAGAAAGGCTGAACCATGGAAATTAAAAGAAGATTTTCCAGGGTACAGAAGCATCTCGTAATACTAACTGAGGCCCAGCTAGCTTTTCCAATGCTCCGCACAGGTCAGGCCCTTAATTTCCACTGATTATAATGAGAAAGACTTCAGCGCTTTTTTAAAATCCTGTTAGGTATGCGTTTGCCTCCATCGGCCTGTATACTGATGGCTCTCATGTGGAGGCTTTCTCAGCCAGAAGTGAGGCTGTGTGACATGCTGTGGTCTGTGCAGAACTAGTTAAAAGAGAAAAGATTTCAGACTCCTGTGTGGTTACACAGCACCAAACTTCAGCCAGGGGAATGAAGACAGACAGTTCCCATCGCAGACGCATGGTGCGTTCTGTCACAGTAACTGGACGTTGAGGACTGAAGAGATTTCCCAGTCAAACCGTGTTCGTTTTTAACATGTATTACTTCACTGTGTTTCAGGTCAGCATGCAGCTGTTCGGCAGCATCGATCATCGGAGTTCACTGCAGCCATAGCAAACAACCCAAACCAAAGCAAAGACCAGCAGGAAGCCCACTGAGGACAACAGGCTTCCCAGTCTGTAGGGTGACCTACCTTCATACAGTAAGAATCTCTAGTGTGAACAGCACTGGAGTAATCTTTAAAATCATCAAAGACATTTGTCAGTTGTTTTAGGGAAAGGACCTCCTGTGAAAAGAACGAGCAAGGCCTCTGTCAGGCACTGCAAATCATGTAGCATCCCACTGTGGCCTTGACAGAACAATTAAAACAGTTGTTTAGGTACAAGTCGATCCCTAACTTACCCATTCCCTTTGCCAGCTCCTGTGTGGGGCTGCTTAGATAAGTCTTGCTCCTGATGGCTAAAGATAGAAATGTTTTCCACTCTGATTTTTGTTTTTCTTTTTACACTGCATTAGAGCAGGACTCAAAATAGTTTTTGAGTTTGTTTAGTTCTTGTTCTTTGACTTGCTTTAGTGCTGGCAGTCCCAGACTGGCTGGCCCTGGAGACAGCAGAGGTCTCGCTGGGACAGCCGAGCAGGCTGGTGCCCAAATACAACCTGCCATCAGAAACCCCTGTCAGGAGCGAGCAGAGACTGAAGCCTTACGATCTTGCTGCCAAGACAGAAGACTAATGATGGCTGGTTTTCCGTGGTGTACATCTATCCAGCAGGAGCCAAATGGGGATCATTTTGTGTCAGCCAGCAGGGGTGAGGCTGAAGCAGTCCCCTGGCGCTGCAGGCTCTGTAATCTCCCCAAGTTGTGCAGATACTGGCTGCATCAGGAGCTGGTGTAGCTGCTGGAGCTCAGTGGACAGCTACCAGCAAGCTGGCTGCCACTCCAGCAAGGGCTCCGGGTGCCCGTTGGCACAGGACATGTGCTATTCTTGCCAGCTTCATAGCCAGTTCCTGGATAATGCTCCTTCCCTGTGCGAAAACAGGGTGGATTTCCTGCAGGAAATTATTTTCATATTATCTTCAGTGAGGAGATTAATTTTTCCCTCATCAGCCAAAAGAGAAATTAAGGCAATATGGTTTGACTCCTGCTGCCTTAACTAGTTGCTGTTGCCTCTGTCAGAACTGTATTGATAGCTGGCAGGTTCCACTGCTGGTGGGTGTGCTCAGACAGGGCAATTCTATACTGTCCACTAGTGGTATTTATTCCAGTTATCAAACACGAGGCACACAGCATGCTGTCTGTCATACATCTCCCTTTTCTGTCCGCACCTTCCTGCCTGCCAGGCCAGCCCAGAAACCACCTGGTGTCCTGCACTTGGTCTCCAGTTCACTATGGAGTGAATGTTTTCTCATTGACAGAGCACACAGGCCTTCTCCTGCCAGGATTCGTGAAAAACTTACACCAGTTGGTCATTGTTGCAGGGAAAAACAGCTCAGTTCACATAGGTTAAACCAAATCAAGGCTGAAGTTGGTTTATTGATTTATTAAGGATGTATAATTAACTGACAATCAGTGAACTACACATTCAGGACCAATGTCAGCAATAGAGCAGTTAAACTACAATGTTAGACACTTAGAAAACACTGGTAAATTCCTACGAGTTCCTGTGCATGCTTCTGCATGCTTCTGCAGCTAGTCCCCAAAAGTCTTCATACCACACACACAGACACTCACCCCTCTTTCTCCAGCAATGGGGTCACTTCTGCGCATCCCCCCACCTCCATCCTGCTCCTGCTGGAGTTGTAGCCACTCCAGCTTGAGGGCTGCCCAGGCTGCTCCCCACAGCCAGGTAATGCACCCACCAGTGGGAAGGCACCTCAGCAGGCCACCACTGCACACCCAATGTGTGGGTCCCTGCTCGCTGCACCCCATAACCAAGTAATGCATCCAAGGTGCAGGTCCCTGCTCACTGCACCCCACAGGGTCAGGCCATGTGCTGGGTGCTGCCAGTGTCCCCTGGTCTGGGCAGGGGTGTGATGCCAGCAGAGAGACCGCTGCCAGTGCCAGGCTCTGTACCCTCTCTGAGGTCTCTCCCCACTCCTTTACAAGTTTTGGTGCTTCTTTTGTACATCTTTTCAGAGCGATGCCTCTGCTTGGAAATTCTCTTTGCCATTTTCTGGTTACCACTTAATCCAGCTGATGGTCGTTTTCCTCATGATGGTATTAGATGGTATTAGAGAAAGGAACGCTGACCCCATGGCTGGATTTTGGGGGAGGCCAGTTCTGTACATATTTATTTTCCCAGTGCCTACCAGTTCACAATGTTTTGAACTTTGTCACCTCAGCTCACATAGCTCTGTGTGGCAGATGAGTTCAAATGCAGCTGTTGCGCTCAGAGTACCAACCACGTCTACAGGCCAAATCCCTTGTGACCCACACCTGCAGGGAACAAGGAGAAAGACTTGAAATCTGTTTTTCTCATACCGTGTTCTGGGATGCTACACGCCCTGCTTGAGCCTATGTAAGGTGCAGCAGCCCCTGGGTTGGCTGAGTTTCTCCTGAACCTGTGAGGCAGAAAATCAGAGGACAGTCCGGAGGCAGTGCCCTCTGGGGCCATGAAGCTGTGTGGGGACTACATGCTGGCACTCCCCTTTTTGGGGACACCAGGGGCAATTCTCGAGGGTCACTCCTCTCCCATCAAGGACCTGTGCAGCTCCTAGGGAGCTGTAAAATGCCCATGTGCCACCCGGCCCCTTGCTTTTGGCCTGCAGCAAAGGACGGGCCGTGTTCTGCGGGGCCGCAGCAGCTCCTGCCACCATTTTGTTCCTCAGCCCCTCTCACCTGTTGTGTGTGCTGCAGGCCTGGTGCCAAGCTCTTGAGCAGCTGCCCTTTTCTAGCTCCCTGGCATGCCAGCCCGAGGAGGCCCAGCCCTGTTTGTCTGCTGCAGGAGCCCATGAATAGAAACTACTTGAGGCCGTTTTGCACACTTCTGTCATCTTATAACCAGCACTGGGTCCCACAGCCCGTGAGCCCCTCCTCACAGCGCGCCTCGCCCCTTCCTCTGCAGCATGTCGCAGTGTAGTCTGCAGCCGCCTTCGGAGGTGGCTGTACTCCACACATTACCCATACTTTCTGCTGGTGAGCATCAGGCACAGTGTTTCACTTCCCAAGTCACCAAGCTAGACAAACCATGGCTTTGCTTCACTCTAACCCATGTCCTTCTCTCTTGCTGCTACACTGAAAGCAAATGTCCGCCCTCCTCCAGCCCTGTAGTGAGATGTCTGCCTGTCCAAGGTGCTTTCTTCCAGTCCCATAAGGCAGGAGATCCCAAGGAATCTCCTTGTGGGATACCTATGCCTAAACCCACTGGAGAAAGCCAGAGTGCCCTTCACGCGCCAGCTCCCAGGAGTGGTGAGATGAACCCTAACAGAGCCCATCCCGCGGGTTGTTCTCTCCTAGGTGCTGCTGCACAGCCTTCCCTAGCCCCGTGCTTCCTCCCACAGCTAATCTGGACTCGGATATCTTTGCACATTTTGTTCTTGGCAGTTTCAAAAGTTGCCTCAGGCCCTTATCGCCTCAAATGATCAGATCATATAGTGGCGGCCTTAGAGATGGCCTGAGTGATATCTGAGCAGCCAAACAAACGATAAACTTGAATAAAATATGGCACCCGCACCCTGTTACCTGTTAGTTCTGCTGGTTCTTAGAGGATAATTCGCTGACATCAAGTGCATGTTCTAAGCATGCATGGGACAGCGGCTTCAGAAAAAGGTTTGCATAAAAGGTGTGCAACCCTCATGAAGTGCCTTCTGCCCAATCCAGACCCTGCACACCCCAGCCTGTGCAGTTATGGGGTTTCGGTGCTGCTGCCAGCCCAACAGGACTTCTCTGTGTTTGTACAGAAATACAGACGCTTGCTGGAAGAGTTTCCCGGTGATCCTTAAGCAAACAGCGGTGATGCCAGGAGCTCCTACAGGCACCACCAGTTCTCGTAGCGAGAGAGAACGTGCTCAGAGGAAGATCATGTTTCTGGGTGGCCATTTACTCTGTCACCGTGATCCGACTGCTCAGGTTAGTCAGATCATTCATTCTTGTTGCCTTCTCCAGACTCACTTGCTGTGGCCATAAGCCTGCCTGAATAGCTGGTGCCGGTTTTACTTTGAGTATCCTCGTTGCTTGGGCAGAAGGCAGAGAGGGAGGGGCTGCATTAACTGCCCCTGTTCCGCCTGCTCTGAGCCAGCTTTGTGGGGTTTTCTCAGCCTGTGAACAGCACCCATGGGTGGGCTGCCTCACGAGCAGGCTTCACGCCCAGGTGGCAACACCGTGCACCCGGACACGGTTCCCAAAGTGCTGGCCGCTGCATGGCAGCGTGCCAAGGCCATAAGGGGTCACCCAGGGCTTTAGAAGGAGTGGGTTCAGTTCCCAAGCAGCCAGGCAGAGCTGGTGACCCCACGGCCAAGACGCTGCCTTGCTGGCTACAACAGCGATAGCACTGGGGTCTGGGCGTTGGAGACGGGCGCTTGTTCCTCCCGCAGTGCCTGTTCACTGGCTTGATTGTAATCACAGCCCTCTTAGCTTGTAAGTGATACTCCTCCCTGCACTGCAGATGATGTTCACTGGGTATCAGATCCTGCCGTCTGTGTTTGCTGTCATTATCACCCACCATCAGCAGGTCTCTTTAAAAGACCAGCTCTGACCAGACACCAGGGCGAAAAGAGAGATGCCATTCGTCCTCTTCCCCCCTGCGTGATCAGCTGTTTTCCATTGCATGAATGCCACTGAGAACCGGCTCCCCTAACCTAGGACGACAATCCATGTGGCACACCTGGCTGGCTCCCCTTGATCACCCACAACGTGCCGCAGAGCACTCAGCAAACTGGGCACTCCCACTTAAACATACACAAACTCTCCACTGCCCTGCGTGACACCACTTCTAGTGCGTGAGCACGCAAAGCTTTGAGAAGCCCTAGGGTGTATGCCTGCTGCCAGACACGGTGCCATCACCCAAAGAGTGTCCATCCCCATGTGATCTCAGCAAGCCGAGGCTGACAGACCCAAAACACAGATCTCTGTGTTGGTTGCCTCAGGGGCTACATCCGGGCTGCAGCCATGGATCCAGTGAAGACAGGCTGAGGGAACTGGGGTTGTTCAGCCTGGAGAAGAGTCGGCTCCAGGAAGACCTCATTGTGGCCTTCCAGTGCCTAAAGGGAGCTTGTGAGCAGGAGGGAGACTGACTTTTTACATGGTCTGATAGTGGTAAGACAAGGTTTTAAGCTAAAGGAGGGGAGATTTATGTTAGATGTCAGGAGGAAATTCTTCACTCAGAGGGCGGTGAGGCCCTGGCCCAGGCTGTCCAGAGCAGCTGTGGGTGCCCCATCCCTGGAGGTGCTCAAGGCCAGGCTGGGTGGGCCCTGGGCAGCCTGATCCAGTGGGTGGCCGCCAGCCCACAGCAGGGGGTTGGATGGGCTTTGAGGTCCCTTCCAACCCAAGCCATTCTGTGATTGCCATGGTGCAACCTGTCCCCTGGTGGCTACCGTAATGGCTCAGGGAGTTGGTGAAGGCGGGCAGAGGCCCGTGGCATCTCAGTCCTTGAGGGAAGCATGCTGAGGTTGGCTGGTGATTCCCAGTTCCAGGCTGGGACATGCTGTACGGTGACCTCCAGACCACGGTCCTGCCGGGAGATACCAGCAGAGGTTCACGCGTCACCGTCACCGCGCGGCCGTGACACCGGTGCCGGCGGCAGCTCACGGCTGAGCGAGGCACCCCCCTCCTCCCCCAGCTTCCCGGCGGGGTGCCGCAGCCCCGCGCGCCCCCC
>VXAV01010325.1:232729-249328 GCA_013399715.1 Alectura lathami
GGTGAGCCCCGATCCGGTGGCCGTGGCCTGGCCGCAGGTGCCGCAGCCGCTGCTGGTCTGAGCCGTGGGATGGGAGCAGGCTGCTGCTGCCCTGCCTCGACGGGAGCGGCGTCGGGCTGCGCGCAGAGCAGTGCCCTCCGTCCGGGACCTGCGTCCCTTTGCGGAGTCAATGTGCAGGCTGACGACCCGGTTCCTCTGTTGGAAGCCCACCTGTTGCGGGAAGCTTCCTCGTACAGCCCTGTTGTACTCGGTCGCTAGAGCTGCCGGGTGTGTTTTGAAACCTTGACCTTTACGGTGCCTTTGGTGTTAGGAGCATCCCGGCTGGGAAGCTGGTTAAATAGGATACCTCCCAGCGCTGGCCTTTTGATGTTACAAAACTCAAAGGCGTTACGCTGCAGCCAACAGCATTAGTGTTTGGTTTGTTACAACAGCACCTCCTATGACCGTGATCTGGAAAAAATTTCCAAATGTCTCTGACGTCACGACCATTTGCTTTACGCTGCCTGGATACCAAAGAGTGCTTTTAACTCCTGGAGCACCGCGCTATCACACCGAGCTCTGCCCGCCAGCCCCGGCTGCAGTGCGCGCGAGGAGGACAAGAGGATGGAGTGCCCTTCTGACCGTATCCCTCAGCCTCTGCCTCGCTGGCGGTCCCTCCTGCTCCTGGCTCCTTAGCAGATGGGAAACAAAACCAACCAGAAATGGCTGCTTTGATCAGGAGGCTTCTGCACTGATGGAGGCTTCTTGTGACGGGGCTCAGAGGAGGAGGAGTGCCCTCACCTGCTGTGTCCTCCCCTGCCCTTGTATCCGTTCTCCTTGAGTCCTCCAAATAGGCCGCCTCATCCCAGTGCGCATCAAGGTCAGGACGCTGAGATCAAGCAGGCTCTCGGGCACGCTATGTCCGCTGCGCTGGCCAGCTTGTCCCTGCAGCCCTGTTAGTACGTGGTTGCTTGGCATGGGCTGGCTTATCCTTCCTGCAGGCGGCCTGGTGATGCCTAGCGCGGCGTGTTACTGTGCCGTTAATCAGCTGAGATAATCCCTGTGCACCGGTAACCGATACCTCGGGCACGAGCAGTGCTGCATCTCCAAGGTTATTCTAGGCATCTCCTTTCAGATTAAAACTGAATTCAGTCTTTGATTATTACGGAACTTGGCTTTTAATTGGCATCAGCAGTGCTGGACTGCCTTTGGATGCGCAGGGCTGGTAAATGTGGAGTGCTGTGACGCATCCAAGTCCTTCCCTGCATTTGAGATGGAGTACTTGCATTGGCTGGGGCCTGGTTTCTGCCCTGTTGTCTCTGTTGGATTAGATGGTCTGAGAGGTCTTTTCCAACCTTAATGATGATGTGACAGAGGCCAGAGTCCGAGTTACTCGGGGAGTCAGACTTGACCAGTGCTTGTAAACCAAAGGCGGTGTGGAATGGCCGTCCTTCAGACACCCGCTTTTAGTGCTGCGTGTGTGCCTTGCTGGAAGCCTGTCACCTTGTGGCAGCGCAGCTCAGCCAAGGGATCCACCGAAATGCAGAAGAACGTGTTCTGACCTTTGTGCTTCACAATCCCAGATCCAGGGGTTAGATTTGATTCACCTTCCCATTTGTTTTCTCTTGCAGTTAAGATCCTCCTCTTCTATGTCATCTTCTACGGCTGCCTGGCAGGTATCTTCATTGGGACCATCCAGGTGATGCTGCTCACCGTCAGTGAATTTGAACCCAAATACCAGGATCGAGTGGCACCTCCAGGTAACTGGATAGGAGGCCCGTGCCTGACCAGGTGCCGACTGTTCGGGGAGGTGGTTTGGTTACTGACCTCACGGTGGGGGAATGAAACAAGCATCTCGTTGCTACAACACATTTGTAGGGGGTGGGTACGTTCTAAGCCTTCTGTGGGCAGCACTGGGGCTTGAAGGCAATCCTGCTAGGATTAAACCTTGCATCATGTGAAGTGTTCCTCCTGCCTGAGAGGAGCTTGAGCCGGGACTGCTGCCCTTCCCTTAAACCGAAGCAGTGGAGTGAGGCTTAGGCTTAGCTGGGGAATGAGCTGTGCACGGAGCTTGGGTTCAGTTTTTCTTTATAGTCGCTGTGTTCCCATGGGAAGATGAGGAGACAAAGGTAAACCACTAGCTTTACCTGTGGAACTGGGGTGCACAAGGAGAGGGGGCAGTACCTGCGCTGGGTGTGCTTACTGAACCATGTTGGTTAACACTGAGCAGTGTTGTGTGACTCGAGACGCGAGTGTGGGGTGGGAGGGTCAGAGGTGGGTCCGCCACCTCCTGATGCGTGACCTCTGCTAGACAAAGCAGGGTTCGCTTGAAATGACAATGACCGCTTGCGTGGTGCCTGGCCAGCCCCCTGTGGCGGCTGCCGCAGGCTCTGCCTGCCTGGGCTGTGCTACTGCCTGCCTCCTGCGGCAGCCAGCGGCCGCTCGGTGCGTGGGGGGAGCTGCGCAACTGCTGCTTTCCCACATTGCAAATGACCTTGAGGCTGCTTGGCACTGGGCACAGTAATGATCTGTCTCCGGTTGCTCTGTAAAACAGTTCAGAAGCTTTTAATAACGGTGGTATTTAAGTGACAATTGTGAGGCTGACGGCTTGCGGCTGCAGAAGCTGGCTCTGGTGTCACACGGTGTCTCACAGGCCCGCTGCCTGCAGTGCTGCACTGTAGCTGTTCCCTGCCCTAACAGCACAGGGAGTGCTGCCTGCGCCAGATGGTGTTAATGTATCAGCAAAGAGGCGTCTCTTCCAGATAATTGCTTTTCCACCAGTGCTTCTAGAACAGAACAGAGAAGGAACTGCGGTGTTGGTGTGTGGTGTGGCTGGGGGAATGCTGTTTTCAGCACTGCTGGTTGTTTTCACCTTGCATCGGGCTTCCCATACTGGCAGCAAGGACTGAATGTCACTGATGCTGACCAGAGCTGTTAGCTGCATCTGGAAGACAAACATGGCTAATGGGCAAGTAGTTATTTCTCAGATGTGTTTTTCCCCAGCTGAAGCCCAGACATGAAATAATTAGCAGAGAAGCCCATGGATCTTGGGTCCCATCCAGCCAGCCATGCTGTTTAGCCTGATGTCACATAATTACTCATTCTAGGTGAGCTGTTAGAATTGCAAACCACTGTCACACAGCTAATTTCAGAGCAATGCTGTAGTAAAATTAGTGTGCAAGATGTCAGCCTGCAGGATTTTATGCATCTCCTAACTGCATCCTGCACCACTCTTCTAAGCTTCATCCTGTCTTGACAAATAAAGGGAATTTCAAGATGCTGTTTTTGTGTGTACTATAGAAATCAAAATGGAGGAAGAAATAAGGCTTTCAGGGGTCTTCTGAGTTTGAAATGGGCTTTCAGGACTGAAATCAAGCAAAACAAAAATCCAGCTCCTTGAATGATGATAGGCAGCCCAATAGGGAAGGTTTCAAGCGCAGCTGTAATGGCATGTGCAAACCATTTGAAGGAAACACCTGCCTGGTGCCGGCACAGGGCCCTCTGCAGGACATCACCTGCTGACTTCCTCCACATGGGCATGGTGTGGCTGAGCTTGGCTCTTAATGGGGAGTCTGTTCCTTGCCCAGCAGCGTGGCACCCAGTAGACCACAATGTGTCAAACTTTTAACAGAGGCTTTTGCGGAGACTGGCACTGCAGAGCCGCTGCACTGATGGCTGAGGGAGGTCAGCACTCCCCATGTTCCCGCAGCGCACTGGGGTCTCCCTGCACTGCAAGCAGCACTGCAATTCTGGCAGTTGACAGGTGTTTGCTCGTGCTTGGTGAGCATTGAACTGTGATTTTTCCATGAACTGGGAGCCTCGTAGGCTGTGAACTGTGTAAAATAAACTTACACAACTCCTAGTTCCTGGTTCTTGTGTGGGGGAGTTGCAAGCCAAGGGAGTATATGGGCAGCTTGGTAGGACCCCA
Source organism: Alectura lathami (assembly GCA_013399715.1). Taxonomy (NCBI): domain Eukaryota; kingdom Metazoa; phylum Chordata; class Aves; order Galliformes; family Megapodiidae; genus Alectura; species Alectura lathami. The sequence continues at coordinate 236,637 of VXAV01010325.1, forward strand.
GATGTTCTAGGCAGGTGGGAAACCCGATTTTACTCCTGTTAAATCCTCACTCCTTCTTGGACAAGTGACTTCTGTGTGAGCCTGAAATAGCTGGGAAAGGTGGAAACCAAACTCTCCTTCAGGGTGCAAACAGGAGAGAGTGCCCTAGGGGCTGCTGTGGTGTCATCCTCACTCTGCAGTCTGAACATTTCCTAACGGCGGCAGAAGCTGCAGGGTGTTCCATTGAGTTATCGACGTGGGTGCAGCATCGAAAGCCATGGAGCGCTATTTTTGTAGCCAGATGTCATTAAGGTGCCGACTGGTTCCCGCACGGAGCACAGCAGGAATGGGATTCAGGGCTGTGGGGCAGCCGGGTGCTGTGCCTTTTCCCTTTTGTCCCAGGCTGGGGGAAGGGGCAGCGTGGTCTGTTCTTCTCCAGCCATGCTGCTGTGACACAGCGGGCTTCCGTGTGCGCTGTGGCTCAGGCTCCGCTTTAACCACAGCGCTCACCCTGCCAGCGGGGGGGGGGGGGGGAGGGTGAGGGTATTGCCTTTTAAAAGCAGAGTCCTAAACGGTGTTTTCCTAAAATCTATTTTCTTATTCCCTGCCCCAATCTAAATTGGGCTGTGTATCCTGCCATCTTGTGGCGCTCCTCTGGGCGTGCCTGCCATGCAGCTGGTGTAGGGGTGGGGGCCGCTGCTCCTGCTGAGGCTTTAACGCAGTGACAAAAAGGAGACGTCCTCCCCGTGTGCCTGGGCAGCGTGTAATGGGGAAGGGTGCTCTGGCGTGCGTTCCCCACTTGGCCTATTCAGCTCAGATAGCAGCAGGGAGATAGAAGCGAGGGTGACAGGAAAGCCCCAAGGAGCCTGTGCCACCTCCTGTCGGGTCACGCTTCTGTTTCTGTCTCTTACCTCAGCACCTAAGCATGAAAAGCGTCAGCATCTCCAGCTCCACGGACACTATCTGCCTCCCAGCCAAGCAGATTTTGCAGCATTTGTAGAAAACTCGCACCTGCTTTTTGCACTTCTGGTAGAGGTAGAGGGTGATCCCAAGTCTGGAAGGACATCAGTTGGCAGGGAGGCTTCTAAGTCCACCCTCATTTAGTGAGCACGGTGGGGGCTGTGGAGTAGGAGCGGTGTCGTGGTGGCAATATCTGCCATCTGTGTCACCCAAGTAGCGTTCAGGCTCGCTCTGAACCGTGGTGCTGGGAAACGAGCACTGCATCATGAAGCAACTGTTGTTCCTACGGTCTTGCACAACTGTTCCTCCTAACAAGCCTGACCTACCCCATTTCTAGTTTCTTCCCCTTCGCCCTCAGGACGCTGCTTTTTCTAAAGTCTTGCTTCTCCTCCCTTAGAATGATGAAGTCTACATGGAAGATTTGGTTTGAAATCAATAAATGTGATTTTCGTCTGCAGCGGTATTCTGGGAGCAGAACTGTGCCTGGGGAAAAAAAAAACCAATGACTTCTCACACGTTTGGTCGTGGGTATCTCTGTACATGCACAGAGACAGAAAGCCAGCGAGAGGTGGTGTCTGTTACTGACTCATCTCCTGTGTGGACAGCATCAGTCAAGTGAAAACAGCGATCTTATTTCCCAGCAGTGCACTCCAGGAGGCAGCTATGGAAATAGCATGTCAGAATCAAAAGTAGTTCTGTCGGTGCTTTTCTGGCAGAGTGACTAGATTCTTCCATGTTCTGAGCAGCACCATCACCACACGTGACTGGTGATAACACAAGATGACCTAATTATGAGGCATAATTTGAAAATGGGGAGAGGTTTGTGTGGGCTCCTGGCTATGAACACACTCGAGGCTTCACTTCTGTCCCCTAGAGCTTGCTCGTGACCGGTGTCCTTGTGTGCACAGGTCCCTGAGAGGCTTCCTCAGCCCTGCCCTTCCCCCAGTGTGCCTACCAGCCTGTGGTAGGCAGCACTGGGATGGCTCAGCTTTCTCATTTTTTCCCTTCCTTATTTCAGTTCCGCCAGTGGGGATGAGAGAAGCTCTCAGGAAGGTACAGCAGTGTTTCACAGAGGCCCCCCCCTCTCCTGCAGTATCACACCAATGCGTTCTGTTGAACAGAGTGGCTCAGGGAGGGCTCGCTGATGGTGCTGCTCTGCCAGCGCTGGAGCTTTCATGTTGGATGCGAACACACAGGTGGCACAGGAGGGAAGGCCAGGAAGGAGACGAGCGATGGGTCTGCTTTAGGGCTATGTGTGCGGTCGGTCACAGGCACATGAGTAAGGAAGTGGTGATGGAAACCGCTGATACGTTTTTAATCAGCGTCGAGCGCTTTTCATCTCCACACAGGTTCGCTTGTTTGTCCCCGCGGTGGGAAGGCTGAGCTGCACTTTGTTCTTCTCCCGGACAAAGCGAGCACTGCTCTGCCAGAGCACGGTTCCCTGAAATGCCCTGGGCTGGGCTGAGGGCAGCTGGGCTGTGGCCATGGCTGATAGCCCCTGGCCAGACAAGGATTTTTCCTGGAGTGGCTGCACGGGCGCTGCCTGGGCTTCCGTGCTGCTCTGCAAGGGTTTGCAGGGCGACTCGTCGGGGCTGCGAGCCTGTTCTCCAGGGCCCCTGTCTGGTGGGCGGAGGGTCAGCCTTGGACCCTCTGTGCCAGTGGCCGGGCTCTGCTGGACACGGAGCAGGGACAGCTGGTGGGCGCCTTCGCGGGGCTCGCGCTGCCCCGTGCCTGCGCACGCTGCCCTGGGCGAGATAGAAATGGGTGGGGACTTCTTCTGGTGGGCCTGAGCAAAGCTTTACAAGCCTGGCCCAGCTTTCTGGAGCATTATGTGTATGCATCGACTGCTAACTGTAACCTGAGCTCTGGAAAAGGCAGGCCCGGGTAGGTGTTACTTTAAGTAACTGTGACCCTATTGCTTCCTAGGGCCAGTAACACGAGGAGGGTTTGGCAGGACGGACGGCATGAAGGCCCTTACTAAAACTGAACCCGGCTTATTTATTTGTTTTATGTATTTATAACCATTGGCGGAGCAGGAAGGCAAGGAATTGCTTGTGCAGGGGCTGAAAGCTCTACTGACTTTGAAGGGTGAGACTTAATTCTGCTGGTCGAATAGCGAGTTGCTTCTAAACTTGCAGCACTCAACCTGGCGACTTGTACCGGAGGGAGCCTGCAGAGGGTGAAGCTGCTTCCCAGAATAAAACCCGAAACCGCGGCTGCTCGACGGCGGCTCGCTATCTTTGGCTACCGGCAGCCGCGTGTAGGGGAACAAAGCTAATCTTTGTCCTAGGTTGGAAATTCCGCTTTGGTGGGCAGGGGGAGTGAGCTGGTCGGGCAGGGACCGAGCAGGAGCGCTCCGTGGCTTTGGAAGCAGTGCTGGGGTCGCACGCTGCCGTGGGCAGGGGCAGCCCGCTGAGCTGCCTGCGTCCTGCGCTGCTGGAACTTGCTGGCAACAGCCCCGTTCTCTGAGCTGTCAGAGCAAATGCTGCTCCCCTGCTCCTTCGTTTTGTTCTTGCTAAAGTGAAGATGACAAACCGAACAAAAGTCGAGGCCTTAGCAATTGCAGTGGCAGCCACGAGGCAGCACGAACTCCAGCTCCCATTGCTTTAAATCTGAGCGTTAGCCATGCATCAATGCACTCAATTAAAGCATGACCCAAACGTCACGCAAGGGCAGTGATTTCCCAGTGCCATAACGACGAGCAAAGGGCTTGGTGTTTTTCATCATCTACAGGTGTTGCTTGTGTCTGGTCCCTTCTGCCCATGCGTTCTTTTTCTACTCATCCTCCTCAAGTCCCAGCCGGAGCTGGTCAGACAGCCCCGAACCTGGCGCGGCCTCTTAACACCTCTCTGGTGGGGGCTGTTTTCGGGTTGCCTGTGTGGGAGCTGGTTGTGCGGCCGCTCTCCTGTGCGGGCAGCTTCCCGCTGTCCTTGGGCAGGCGGCAGCAGTGGGCAGGGGGCCTGCGGGTGGCTGTTGTGCTGGAGGAAAACCTTGACTTGTAGCCTCCCTTCTGGGGCTGTGATTTTATCTGTGTAATGATGCTAACCTCATGGCGAGTATTCCAGACTGCTGCTGGAAAGAGGAGATAAGAGCCCTTCAGAACGTCCCCTCGAGTGAGCTTAAGTTGTTCTGTGTGAGTCCTGAGGTCTGAAAAATACAGATTAGTAGGAATGCTTCATGTGCTTGGTGTGCGCAACACTACCTGCAGGTCCTGCAGCTCCGAAGTGTACTTAATGCCTTCTTCCTGATTTTGCTTTCCGTAGGGCTGACTCAAGTCCCCCAGGTCCAAAAGACAGAAATTTCCTTCACTGCCTCTGATCCCAAAAGCTATGACCCGTACGTGAAGAATCTGGAGAAGTTCTTAAAGGACTACAGCGCCGATCAACAGACTGAAAACATCATATTCCAGGACTGCGGGGGTAAGTCCTGGGCGTTGCCTGCAGCCGAGGGCTCTGACCGGTGCCTCTGTGTTGGGCCCATCAAAACCGGGGGTCAGCAGTGGCGGTCCCTGTCCTCAGCTGTTCCCTTTGTTGTTACCAGCGCCACGTTGGTGGGCTGTAACTGGCAGGGCTTGGTCTCAGTCCTGTCGCGCTTCTCATGGGTCTGGACAGGCTGCGTTTGGCCAGGGATGTGCCTGGAAACTTACTGCAAAGCTTGGGGATTGCAGGTTTCACTTGAAGAAAGTTGCAGCTGGTTCTCCAAAGCACGTGGCACTGACCTCATATCCTCCCTGAAAGCTGTGGGGGGTTTTACTGATGACTTTGCTGAAGCAAATTTTGTAAAATGTGTGGAGGATGCTGGTCGGTAATAGATCGTATTTAACGACGGGAAATGAGGCTGTCGCCTCCTAACACGTGCGTGTGAAATCTGAGGGGGACCCGTGTGTGAAAGCTGCCAAAGAAGTCTCTGCTAGTGAACTGCAAACGTGTTTACCCTGCTGCAGCCTGTAAGAGTCCCCTGTCACAAAGCACGGCCCCACAAACTCACCGGCCTGAGGTCAGCCGGTGCGTGGGCAGGGCTGGTGCTGTCGCCCACTGGGTGAGTGGGCAGTCCTGAGGGCACGGCGAAGCCTCAACAGAGCTGTCCCTGTCGAGCAGAAGGTCACGCTGCACGCGGTTGTTTCTCCCTTCCTCCCCCATGACAGACATACCTACGGATTACAAGGAGAGAGGAGCATACAATGATGCCCAAGGCCAGAAGAAGGTCTGCAAATTCAAACGTGAGTGGCTGGAAAACTGCTCTGGGCTGCAGGATCCCACCTTTGGGTACAAGGATGGCAAACCGTGCATTCTCGTCAAGCTCAACAGAATTATCGGCTTCAAACCCAAGGCAAGTACCTCTCCTCTTCCTAACAGAAGCTGCTGATAAGGATGAGGAGTTGGCTGCAGATTTGCTGCGGCTCTGGAAAGTCTTTCAATTTGTGCCTGCTTTCCTGGCTCTGGAGGGAGATGGTTACTGTTAAACCCGTTCTGCAGAGGCCATTTTCGTGGATGGCTTTGAAAATAGTTTTAATTAAAAAGCAATGGAAGCTGCACGCTGCAGGTCTGTAGCAAGCAGCCAGGTGCCGTCACAGCGCAGGCTCCGGGGTAACTCTCCATTGAGAGCAGAGCCTGCCAACTGCGCTGCTCTCCCGGTGGGTAGAGCCCGTGCTAACTGTGTGCTGCCGCCTGACAGTCGCAGGCCTCCCGTATCTGGAGTAGGGTCAGCAGGTTGTCGTGCCTCGGCCTGCTCTGTTCCTCGTGCAGTGCAGGGCTGCCTGCCTTGAGAAAACCACTTCTTTAAATGCACCAGTGCTGCGTTAGGTGTTAGGCTATAAAGCACAGGCTGCGTCCGAGGGCTTGGCACAGCTCTCCCGCAAGAAAGGCGAGGAGATCTCTGGAACGGCAGGTCTGTGGTAACGCTGAAGGAAGCTAATCCGGACAGGAACCACTTTGAGTTTTTTCCTCAGCACATTTAAATGCTAAAAAATTCTGTAAGAACTCGGTGTCAGAGTACACGTTGCTGAGTGAGGCATTGTGCGGAACATGCCACTCCATCTTCTGGCTGGAAAGCAGCGCAGGTGGTGCACCAGGGAGCCTTCATCGTCGTCCGTCAGTGTAGTCGAGAGGAGGGGGAAAGGTACTGGCTGACTCTCTAACGTGGTTTGAGGGAGAATTTCTCTGCAAAGGCAGGCTGTCCTGTGCTAAATAGTTGAACTTCGCATTGTCTGATCCCAGAGGGAAGCGGTTGGGTGTGTGTTAGCAGGGACTTGCTGTGCTGGGCGTGGCGGTTGTGGGCTGGTGTAAGACGCGCACGTTTGAGGATCAGGGACGAGGATTTGGTGTGTCCCCACCGCAGAGCTCTAAGGAGCCGCAGGTTAGAGAGCAGGGTCTGGCCACAGTGCGCCTTCACACACGTGCATCCAAGGCACTACTTGTTTCCCCCATTCCACACTCCAGCAGAGGCCCTGCAGCTCTTGTGTGAGGAGGGAAGGGTGTTTGCAAGGCAGATCTGAGCTCTGCACGTGGAGCCAAGCTCCTGCCCCTGTTAGGAGGCCAGCGGCAGAGCTGACACTCCCAGGTTTCCCTGAGATACCTGGGGCCTTTGCCCTTCCGTGTGGTGATGTCGAAGTACAGGAACGTCAGGGTGTGACCACCTCTGTTGTTCTTTGCTGTGCGTTTCCAGTCCTGACTGCACTCACCTGGCACGCAGGTGGCAAACCTTCCAGCAGCGCGTCTCGCTCTGCCACTGTGTGACATTTGCACAAGCAAACAGCTAGCTCATGAAAGGCTGTCTGCAGTGAAATGAGAAATACCCTGGAGTGCCTGCAGGCGCAGACAGCAGCCTTACCTGGGTTAACTTGTGCAGCTGGTGGCTGCGTTACGCTGTGTGTCCCTCCCAAGAGCTGTCAGCAGTTGCTGCCTCAGAAATGGGATTCCCCCGTTAACCGTCACGTTCAGTGCCACTGAGCTTTGCTGCTGCAGAGGCACCTCAGCCTGCAGAGACGCACCACGCAGCCTGTAACGTTTCCTTGTTCTGGGTTCTTTCCAGGCGCCAGCAAATGAGAGCCTTCCTGTAGAGGTTATGACGAAATACAACCCTTACCTCATCCCCGTCCACTGCGCTGCCAAGGTAAGCAAGGCGCGGCAGCGGAGAGCTGGGAAACTGCAGGCTGAGGCCGCCCGAGTCCTTGTGCCATGGCAGCTGCCTCCTGCCGCCTTTCTGCAGGTGGCTGGGGTGGCTCCTCCTCGGGAGCTCTTCCCTTAGGAGCGGGGTTTCTCAGAATGCCACTGGTCGCAAATGGCAGCAGTGCCCTTGCTGGGAGGGGTGGCAGCGGGGCCAGGTAGTAAAGGGTATCCTCAGAAGTGGCCCCAGAGCTGCCAGGCAGTGTACTGGGGTTCTTAGCTAGGGTGCAGGAAAAACGGCTCTGCTGAAGAGAGGTTTACTCTGAGTTTTAAAGCCACTGAGAAACAGCAGGCTTGTTTTTTTTTTTTTTTTGTTCTTTTGACCAAAGACAATGCATTGGTACGACAGAAGCTGCAGCGCTTCTGAATGCGTGAAGAGGTGGTCGAGTTTTTAAAGCAATACATTTGCGAAAGCTCTTTCCCTGGCTGTGCGTGCTGGGAGGCACTTCCCATGCAGCTGCTGCTTAGGCAGCTCCGAAGTGTCCTTGCTGCCATCAGGACGGGACAGCCCTTGCGCTGTGCAGCTGAGGACTGGTGGTCACCTAAGAGAGGGCATGCGGCTGGTGAAAAACCCCACAGCAGATGGTGGTAGGCAAAGCAGCTGCGAAATGCAGAGCCTGGCTAATTCCCATCTTTCGTTCTTTTCCCCCATCTCAGAGAGAAGAAGACATGGACAAAATAGGCACGGTGGAGTACTATGGGATGGGGGGCTACTCGGGCTTCGCGCTGCAGTACTACCCCTACTACGGCAAGCTCCTGCAGCCGCGGTACCTGCAGCCGCTGGTGGCCGTGCAGTTCACCAACCTGACCTACGACGTGGAGGTGCGCGTGGAGTGCAGGGCCTACGGGCAGAACATCCAGTACAGCGACAAGGACCGCTTCCAGGGACGTTTTGATATTAAATTTGACATAAGAAGCAGCTGATCGTAAGCACAACTCTCTCTCCCCCCTCTCCTCCTCCTAGCCATTTAAAAAGGTTTAAAAAAAAAAAAGAACAAAAAAGAAAACCTACTAGTCTTGAACAAACTGTCATACGTATGGGACCTACACGTAATCTATATGCTTTACACTAGCTTTCTGCATTTACTAGGTTAGAATGTAAACAAAGTGTAGCAATAGTGACAAATATTTATTCTACTGTAAATGACAAAAGAAAACAAAATTGAGCCTTGGGACATGCCCATTTTTACTGTAAATTATGATTCCATAACTGACTTGTAGTAAGCAGTGTTTCTGGCCCCTAAGTATTGCTGCCTTGTGTATTTTATTTAGTGTACAGTACTATAGGTGCATACTCTGGTCATTTTTCAAGCCATGTATTGTATCTGTTTTCTACTTCTTGTGAGCAAAGACTTCCGCTGTCCAAGGTGTAAATACTCAATGGGACTAGAACTGGCATGATACTTCTCATTGTTTTGTTCCTTTTCAAAGGAAGGCCCACCTGTGAGACTATTTAACAGCACTCCATAAGGCTTCTGACTTTTCCGTGGTGTTAGGGTATTTTATTTGGAGGGGCGGCAGGGGAAACTAATGTTAAGTGAGGTTAAGGAGAATAGCTGGTTGTGTACTGTGCTTTGTGGCGAACGCTGTCTCTCTCTCCACCTTTTCCCTCATCCTCCAGTACGTTGTGTGAGAGACCTGGGTCAGACCGTCACTGTCCTCAGTGATAGGCATAACTCTCTGCTTTGTACATTTTTTTTTTTTTTTTTTTGTTCTTTTCCTGCTGGAGGCATCGCACACTGTGGTGCTAATGTCTTTATTGAATGTTTTAACCATTTTCATGGTGGACGATTTTATATTTATGCAGTTGTACAATTTTATTTTTTCTGCAAGAAAGTGTAATGTATGAAATAAACCAAAGTCACATGTTTGAAAATAAATCTTTATTTTGAACTTTATAAAAGCAATGCAGTACCCCATAGAATGGTGTTAAATGTTGTCTAAAGTGCAAAACTCTATGTTCTAACATGTAATAATAGCCAGGAGTACAGTGCTCTTGTTGATCTGTATTTCAGTCAGGTTGAAATATTGGACAAATAAATGAATGAACACTGCTCTGTGTCCACGGCTGGTGCTTCCGGAGGGGGCAGGGGCTCTCAGTTGTCCAGGATCTTGAAGAAGTACTGCACCTATTTCAGAAATAAAAGGCATCTTCTTCATTTCCACAGCAGCTGAGCTGGAGAGGGCTGAAAGGCCTGTTGTGACTGCCAGAAATTACAGCTGCCACCTGTGAGCAGGAGTTACGCATCTGCTCTGGGACAGGGTTTGGTGCTGGTGGTTGTTTTCCCCTGTCCCTGAGCTAGCTGATGCCTTAGCGGCTGCAGGGGTGGGCATGAACATGCTGCTCTGCAAATACAAACGCCTTCACTGACAGCTGTATTTGCCTTTCCTGCTGCTCCTCCAGGCCTGGGGGTACCAGCCATCACGAAGAAACGGCATGTCCTTAGCACGGAGCACCCACCAGAGGTAGGGGCAGGGAGAACCCAAGTCGGCGAAGAGAAGGGGGGCTGCAGGGCACAGACTGTTCTCGGCTGGTGCAGCCCCAGCAGCCCTGCTCTAAACACAGACCGCACCTGGCAGAGCTGCCCAAGGATGTGATGTGGTCTGACAGCCAGCTGCTGCTGGAGTCAAGATCGCTTTATGCTGCGTGATGCAGACCAACAGGCGCAATTTCTGTGTAAAGTAACAGCAATTAACATCCCAGAGCAAGCTGCTAGAAAAAGCCTTCATCACTGGAACGCAGCATGTTAGGAAAGCGATCTGCTGAACTTTCTGCTAGGAGGAGAAACACAGCTACTGCACACCACAGCATTTAGCGTACGCATTTGACCGCTCCTGCACGGAACATGAGCTGAGCCACCACCTTCAGCCGTTTGACTTGCTGCTGGGGCGCAGCACAGGCGCTCAGTGAAGCACTGACGTACTCCCTGGAAGGCACGCCGAATGCACAAGCGTTAAGAACAGGCACTTGGCGCCCAGCAGGCGGTGGTTTTATGACCGTGCAGCCTCACCCCTGCAATTCAACCCTTGTGTGCATGGCATTAGGGAGAAAAAAAAAAAAAAAAACACAAAAAAACCCACAAAAGCGTTCCTTTTAAAAGCGCCAACTGAAGGTCAGGTAATTTCTCTCTTAATTTACTAGATCAGAGCAATGTCCAAGCATGAACCAGTAATCAAAATAATGTCTTATGCCAGGGTTTGGCCAAACACTGTAGAACTCTTAGAGCACCCGTGGGTTCCTTCAGGTGTCAAAATGCACTCGTAGCACCACTGATGACTACATCACAACATAAAGCAAACCCAAGCTTTTATCCCCAGCTCACATTCCAGTACTGACTTGGTGACAGCAGGATGGCCACCTCACACCGACACCCACTTGCCTCCTGCCGCAGCACCCAGCATAGCACAGCTCCGCCACCAACAGGCTGCCCCTGGCCCCAAATGCGGCAGGTTTGTCAGGCCTCGTGGAGCCACAGCATGAACAGGTGCAGGGATTACAGAGCCCCACCTGCAGCCTGGTCGCAGCAGAATTTACCTTTGAGGCCGTGCTATGGCTGGAGCCTGGCTGTGCTCTGTGCCCAGACAAAAGCACTGCAGGGGCGGTGTGCCAGGTGCCAAGGTGCCCGGCTGAGCACCTTGTTCGTTCTGCCAGGCTGGCTCAGCGCAGTTATAAGTACAACTGTAACCATTAACACGAACTTTATCTCTCTCCCATCCTGCTGATACAGGGCACCTGGACTTCAGGGCGAGTGAGACCCATAAAAAGACCTATGAAAAGCAGAGTGACACATTAATGACCAGCACCTTTACACCACTGCTCGCAGCTGCTGCAGGACGCTGACCCTGGTGCCTCCTGCTCGCTGGCTGCCAGCACCAGCAGGCATTGCACCGACCCTTCTGGGCCTTGGCTGCCCCTGACTTTCTGCAGGCAATCTGCCAGGCTGCACGGCCTCGGCTTACTCATGACCTACAGGAAACTCCTTCCCCCTCAGTTAGCTGCCTTTGGGTTGTTCAGGATCCACAGAGACTGTTCTGGCAAGGTCTAACACCGCAGCGAGCACAGTATGTTTTGTATGCCGTGCGAAACCAGGTGCCAGTGTTCTGGTATATAATTACGATGTGGGCCAGCCACCACCCAGCTCCCAGTGAAACCTGCTAGCGGCTGACATGTCTATGGTACACAGAAGGCTCCTTCCCTCCAAGGACCTCGCCCTCAGGAGAAATGCCAGCCAGCTGCCAGCTGTCCTGCTCCTGTGAGAATGCACGCGGTGCTTTGCAGGGGCAAGAACCAAAACCAAGGATTTCAGTACCACCAAGAGACTGCAGGTGCCCCCACCGTAAGAGGTCGCAGCTGGAGACAGCTCAAACTGCCCGACTCTAAAATCACAGGATGCCTTGGGTTGGAAGGGACCTTAAAGCCCACGCAGTCCCAGCCCCCTGCCATGGGCTGGTTGCCACCCACTGGATCAGGGTGCCCAGGGCCCATCCAGCCTGGCCTTGGAAAGCCCTTTTCCAAGGGGAACCAGGGCTGGGAGGCGCTCACTGAGCATCCAGCCGGAGCCAGGTATTCCAAAACACCCCGCCCTTCAGAAATACAGCGACTCTCTTTCCCAGGGTCCAAACACAGCATAAGCCGCAGAAAAACCAGTTGTGCATGTATAAAACCTCCCACCACACCTCCCATTTGACCCAGGGCAAGGTCAGCTTCCATGATCCAAGCACACCTCTGGTTTCTTTACAGCACCCAGAGGTGGTGGAGGAATTCACCTCTGGACAGACACACACCAGGAACTGGGCTGAAACTAACCGAACGCATTTCACAGGTACCACCCAATGGCCTTCAAATGATACTGACATTCGGCTGCGTTCACTCCTTCCCAGGGATGGAAGAGGATTGAATTTAAAATCAGCACTCCCCTTACGAATCCCAGGAACCATCCACCTGCTCTACAGCATGCAGCTATGCCTGCTCCGGTTCCTGTTCAGGGACTAATAACAATAATGTTCAGGAAGTAATAACAGGGGTGAATAACTGTGACCTTCTGGCTCTGACCTTACCAACTGCCTCACCCAGGAGGAGCTGAGAGCTGCTTCCATTCCCTGAAGTTCTGCTTCAGCTGCAGGCACTCTGCAGAACTCACGCTGATGGAGTCGGACGCTCCCTCTGGAAACTTCCAAATGTCACTGCAAAGCTTCAGGAGCTCATACAGCAGGCAACAATAAAATCCAGCCTAACGCCCTGGCAGAGTGCAAGCCATTATCATCCGAACAATGTGTGCTCTAAGAGCATGGAGAACCAGGTAAAAGATTAAAAAAAAAAAAAAAAAGAGGGAGAGAGAGAAAAGGAAGCAAATCAAGTGAGGCAGCCGCTCTTCCAAGGGAGAGCAGAAGATCTTGGTAATAACACAGGACCCAGCACAGGCACAAAGTGTCCTGAAGATTTCAAGCGTAAGCGTTACAGACACCTACAATTTAATTCTCCTTCTACCTAGAAAACAAAAAGCAGCACTGATGACAGTGTCAGCCCATCAGCCTGACTCGACGATCACGGAATCACAGAATGGTTTGGGTTGGAAGGGACCTTAAAGC
>VXAV01010326.1:0-10676 GCA_013399715.1 Alectura lathami
ATGAAAATTTTATACTGAAAATATATATAATTTATATACATTATGATAGTAATATCATAAAATGTAGCTAAAATGCAGAAAAATACTTTTGTGTTCATTATCTTTAAAGATAATTCTACAGTGGAGTTACTTTGCTACTATATATTACATTTTTCTTTAAAAAGAACAGAAAAAGGAGTAATTACTATTAAATAAAGTATTTCCATGGGAGATATTACCAAGATAATACATTTTTACTATGTTCTTAAAACATATACAAACTAAAGTAGATGAACAACAACTACATATTAGCCTATATTAATATATTAATACAATGAGTTTAATTACAAGAAATCTGAACTATAATTCACAGAAACTATTTATTATGGATGAAATAATAGCATGGTCACAGCAAGTAGAGAACAAGTGCGCACAGATCACGCTAATTTGGTATTCTCCGAACCAGTGTGATCAATGACATTATGCTGAGCACTTGTGTTTCAACAAATTTCACAGAATCAGACTTCACAGACCCTCAGCAACTGCAGTACAATTGCAATTTGAATTCAAAACATGCAAAGCAGCAACAAGATTTGCATTTGTAAAGCTATCCTGTCAAGTAGCAGTAAAGCAGTAAGCGAGACCTTGTCTCCACCTAGTTAGTACAGTAAGGACGAACGAGGAGAACGCGACCAATTTTGCTGCTGCTTCTGCTACATGACTGGTCACAGAGAGCTTGGTTTACAAAAGGATTGTTGTGCTAGTATTCTGCATATGCAGCGCAGTCTTGTTACAGATTGCTACCAGTTATGGCAACAAATTCTGGGAAAATATTATGCTGTAAACTGTTCTTGGATCAATTAACACATGAAGGAAGGAAGATGTAAAGCAAGATGGCTGGGCAGAAGTGAAGAAAGATGTAAAACTCCTGAAATTTCCACAGAATTAGTGACAGGTCCAGGATTAGTTACAACTGAAAGTTAAGACTTTTAGAGTAAGTCTTAGAGGCCTCTGGAGAATATTTGGTCTTAGAGTCATGAACACTTCATAAAAGGGACACAACAGTATTTGAGAAGCCTAGATTTGAGTGAAAAATGTGTTTCATTACTCATTTGTTTATTGCTGTGCTGATTTAGATCCCTGAGGAATATGAAGAACAGGTCAATATCACCGCAGTCCCGAAGTATGGAGCAGCTGTTCTTTTATGCAGAAATTACAACCCCTCAAAGCAAAGAGGCAGCAGAGAAGAAAAAAAGATATGCAAAAGTTCCTTATCATCTTAGTTTTGCTTAAACTCTAGATCATCTCTATGAATCTCCAGATCATGCTTCAACAAAGCATGCACTTTCTTCTATCCACGTTCCAGCCACATAAGGTCCGCACAAAGGCTAATCCAGAGGTTTTCTATTTAGGCATATGCAAAGCACCTAGATGTCTTGGTAGTACAAATACCAGTCTTAAAGCCACTCTTGAACTATGTAAGACAGAGCAGACTAAATCTTGTTCCTTGAGGAGGAACAATTGCTCCAGGCTAAAGTCAAGCCGAATGTCCTTTAGCAGCATTTCTGTAGGAACTACATTGAAGTAGCTTAGTGCTCAAGTCACAGCAAGATTGTATACACCAAACAGACTCATGGAAATCTCATTATATCCTACAAAATATTTTTCTTCCAGAAAAGACAGACAAACATAGAAGTATTTTAAAAGCAAAGATTCTTCTGCTCAGCTCACACACGCAGAACTGATGGTGATATATGGGACACGTTTCCTAAAACAGCTGCCTGATCTGGAAAGGCCTGAGTGCAGCAGGCTGCAGACAGGTCCCAAGGGACATAAGCACCCTAGAGTCAGGCCCATATGGCCTTTTACTGAAAAGCTGAAAAAGAAGCTGAAAAGTAGTTTTATCTGATCTTTAAATTCAAGGATCCTCATTTCACTAAATCATTGCTTTTTAGTAGGATTGTAAAGTACTGGTTATTTCTGATAAAAGACCTAGTCCAAGAGTAGTCTTAAGGATACTATGAGCCAAACAAATGATCAGGTAAAACAGTAGGTAAAGGCCAAATATGGCTGTCTCTCCATTTTACTGACACAAAGAAGAGCCTGTTTTCCAAATTGTATGTCATTTAAAATGGAAAAAAAAAAAAATCAAACAAAACCTTAATGTTGACATTAAGGATCAATTATTCCATGAGCTGCTGCCCTTCTATACTCATACTGCCTTCATTAGAACAATTGTCTGAAAATGACTGGCCAGGGTTCTGAGCCAAATAGGAAAAACTTCAAAGGAACACTTGTAGAGCCTTACTGTGTAAATTTTTTAGGCAGCTCACTTTTACAGAAATACAACATAACTATAGTTTCTCAGTATGGTTCTCAGTACGGTCACAACATACTTCATTCTTTGATGACAGACCAAATCCACGTAAAATTCATAAACAGTTTCATAGCACATGAGAGAAAATATATATTTTTAAAAAATCTACTAATTTTAGATGCAGCATCGGTCCTTTTATAATGCTTTAATCATTAAAATACTTAATGCATGGTTTAAGTAGTGGAAGAGGTATACTGCATTGAAGCATGTACAGCATACTACTAAAACCAAAAAAGGGTCTGTACAGAGGAGTGTGCAAACCAATTTGTGTAATCAAATGCAGGCTACAACTCTCTTCATGTAAGTAGGAAGTGCCATGGATGCTACATAAATGACGGTTATACAAAAGTAGATTACTGTTATCTGTGCATATTTCACATTAACCTTTAAATGCTCAGACTGACAGTATACTATATTACTTTTCCATGTATGGCTAGCATAAGACTTACTCTCTTTCGACCTACCAAGAAAGAAATGGGATAACAGAGCACAGCTGTTGTAGACATGGTGTTGTAGATGAATATCATAGAATCATAGAATGGTTTGGGTTGGAAGGGACCTTAAAGATCACCCAGTTCCAACCCCCCTGCCACGAGCAGGGACACCTCCCACTAGACCAGGTTGCCCCATCCAGAGAGAATCCATCCAGCCTGGCCTTGAACATTTTCAGGGACGAGGCATCCACAACTTTCTGGGCAACCTATGCCAGTGTCTCACCACCCTCACCATAAAGAATTCCTTCCTAATACCCAGCCTAAATCCCTCTTGCAGTATATAGCTAATAATACCACAGAATTCCAGACTGGCTGAGCTTGGCAGGGCCCTCTGGGTCCATCAGGCCCAGCCCCTGGCTCCAGCAGGGACACCCAGTGCAGGGTTCCCAGGCCCATGACCAGGCAGCTTTTGCAGATCTCCAAGGAGGAGATTCCACAGCTTCTGGGCAGCCTGTGCCAGCGTTCCATCACCCACAGAGCACAGCAGTGCTGCCTGGTGGTCAGATACCTCATGCTCCAGTTTGTGCCCATTGCCTCTTGTCCTGCCACTGGACACCACTTCAAAGAGCCTGTCTCGGTCCTCTTTGCACAATCCCTTCAGGTGTTTATAGAATCATAGAATGGCTTGGGTTGGAAGGGACCTCAGAGATCATCTAGTTCCACCCCCCCTGCCGTGGACAGGGCTGCCAACCACTAGCTCACTAGATCAAACTGCCCAGGAACCCATCCAGCCTGGCCTTGAACACAGCCAGGGATGGGGCAGCCACAGCTTCTCTGGGCAGCCTGTGCCAGCGCCTCACCACTCTCTCGGTGAAGAATTTCTTCCTGATGTCCAACCTAAACCTCCCCTCTTTCAGTTTTAGCCCATTCCCCCTTGTCCTTCCATTATCCACATGTGCAAAAAGTCAGTCCCCCTCCTGCCTGTAAGCTCCTTTTAAGTATTAGAAGGCCGCAATGAGGTATAGACAGTGATAAGATCCCCCCTCAAGCCTCCTCTCCTCCAGGATGAAGAGTCCCAATTCTTTCAGCCTCCGTCATAGAAGAGGTGCTCCAGACTCCCTTTGTGTCCGTGATATATATACTATATTTCTATATATCTCATATATATACATACACTTATGTACACTTATCTTTCTTTATATAAGGTAATAATTTTCTGTACATATATTTTGTTATTATCTAAGGACCCTCCAGATTTGCACAGACAAAGAGGGAGAGAGATCTCCAAGAAACAAAATTTGAGCACACTGAATTATGACTGGAAATTCTAAGGGCTAGTATGGGTATTCCATTATTTTCCCCACATGTGAGCTCCTAAAATTCTAGGTGTTCTCATGATTAATGAAAAGTATTACAATTCCTTAAAATATAGTGCTGTCCCCATCCCCGCACCCTCAAAAAAAAAAAAAAAAAAAAAAAAAAAAAAAAAAANAAAAAAAAAAAAAAAAAAAAAAAAAAGAAAAAAGAAAAATGTGCAGATGGGTTTTAGCTGCACAATTCCCATTGACATTAATGGGAGTAATTTGCCTAAAACCTCTATTCATTTTTTAAAATCTCAGAGATAGTTTTTAAGTGTAATTTTCTGAACTGTAATTTTCTAAAAAACACATAATGTGTTGCATTCTATTATTCAGCTTGTCTGAGGCTCATTCAGATCTTATCTTTCCTCTTTATAAAATTTTGTCTAGATAAAAGAAAATCTGCTGGAAGAATGACAATTAGAGAGTATAGACATGTCAGCATCAACATCAATTACCTTCTTACAATCCAGGAATGCAAGTAATAATTAGTATGTGTTAGGACATAGTTATGGATAAGAATTGTGGTATATCTACCGTATGGATTAAAACCAATGTGTTGAGAATTTTCTAGCAATAATATGTTGTTTCTACCATTCATCTTGCAAGGGCAGATAAGGTAGTGTTGCAAAGGAAAAGTGACGTTCATTATATGAGTATTAACCAGCTGCATCTGCCTTTTTGTAAAGCATTCAACCATATATTTTAGAAATACATTCATTTTACCAGAGATTTAATGAAAGATTACACTCTATTACCCGTTTTGGAAACTAGAATGTAGAATTAAGATGGTATATTTTTTCTACTTAATCTTTGAAATTTCAAAGTTAGCTCAGTATCTTACATTTCAACTACTTTTTCCAAAATGAATCAGAAAGTTGAGCTATATAGGCGACAAATGTATCAATGATTCATTACAGTCACCCTACTGTGAAGTAGGCAGTGTAGTAAAAGGCTTAGTTATTTTCTCTTGGAGTAAGTGTTGAAAGCAAGTAACCTTTTTTTTTTTTTTTTTTTTTTTTAAAATTGGGGGGGGCTTTAACAAATTAANNNNAAATGTGGAGAGCAGTTATACCAATTAAAAAAAAAAATCTAAAAGTTCTAATCTAATTGATGAATGTATTTTTTTAATTCTAAACTCTTTTTTATTAAAAAAAAACAAGGCAAAAAAAAAGCAAAACTATTTTTCATTGCTGTTCCCAACTTATTACTGATACTAAGAGACAAAGGTAAAATAGGGCTTGCTCTTAATAACAAACTATGTATCATCTGTCTTGCAAAGATTTCCTTGTATTGATTCAAAATTTCTGTCCAGTTTCTTAGTCTTTTCACTATCCTCCATTTTACTGACTTTTTAATAGTAGCAGTTGTGTTTGTAAGAAAACATACACACAAAAAATTGAATTCTATTAAATAATGAAGTGTTATTTCTGTATTATTTGCACTGATATGCAAGTACAATGTCTAGAAAAGAGTAATAGAAATTAATAGCATTTCCTTGAACCTCTCCAGAGAATGGAAGATTCTGCTGATGCCTTAGAAAAGTAGTAGACCTTATTTCTCCTTAGAAATTATAATTATAGGTTGTTTTTTCAAGGTTATGTACCCATAATTATAGGTTATACATTAAACAAATGACTGATTATTTTGTTTTGGTTTGCTTTCATAAGAAGAGAAGAAGTATTAAGTATGTTATTTTTTCCTTATTTCAAATTAATATTTTGTTATTTTATCCTTAATAGGAGAATTAAATTGCAAAAAAAAATGTTTTATAGAATTAACAATGAACATTAAACAAATGTGATTAATATAATGCAATAAGTAAACAAATATTTAATACTGTTATACTTAATTCAGGAAACATGAACAGTCTGTACTGATATTTAACAAGGTACATTAAATGCCAACTTAGAAATGCTGAAGAGCTAAAAAGTTCAAATCAAATAGTAGTCTCTTGCTCGTTTCTTGAATCACATTCAAACAGCAGTATTTTTTTAATTATTAAAGTTTTGGATATCTTTGTTTTAAATGTTGTATTTAAGGCTTTAATATTCTATGTTCTCAAAACATTTAATCATAGCCATATCAATGCATAAAAAACAATCAAAATAGACGTAATTAATACATCTTCGAATTAAGGTCTCATTAGACTCTTCATTTTCTTTGTGTGTCAGGCCTGAACAGAACTACAAAACCATTAAAGTTCTTAATGAGCATGTCAACATCTGGCCTCATTACTTGAAAGGCAAATAAAAACAGTGTATGTTTTGTTTGCTTGCTTGTTTCTTAATGAAAATCAAATCTGGAACTGAAAGACATCAAATTATCTTCATTTTTGGTTGAAGGGAATTGAGCATAATGATGGTTGTTTTAGGGACATGATTTAGAAGGCATAGTGGTGGTAGGTCGACAGTTGGGCTAGATGATCTTCCAGGTCTTTTCCAACCTTTATGATTTTATGATTCTATGTAGTGCTCGTCTGGTAAGATTTATCATGGAAGAAGTTATGAGAAACAAATAGCATGCCCTGAGCTTGGACTATCTACATGATCCCAACAGTAAATATAAAAGGGGAAGAGTAAAAATAATACACCATGCATTTTGGAATCTATGCAGAAGTGGAAGCATCTCAAGGTAAGCACAGACTACTTCAGTAACAAAAGTCCATGAGGTAAGAAGTATAGCAGCCTATAGGACTTTTCTTACTGTTACTTTCTTTCTGTAAAATGTAGTTAAGTCTCAGACTGAGTTAAGGAAGACTGCTGAAGAAAACTAAATACCGGAGGTGTCAGAAAAAAATATACACATTTTAAGAAAGGAAAAAACTGTATTCAAATAGTAATAATACATACCAATAACAAAAGATGAATACAAGTCATGTCTGACTTCTGCAATTACAAGAGGTGTTCAGAGTGGTTACTACCAGCATCTAGACACCTCCAATTACGGCAAACTACTCCTTGAGAAACATTGACAAAAGTGTCCACTAGTATTTCTGTGCATGCCATTTCAATTTCTTAGTGAAGTACCATCCCTGTAGCCAGTCTTCTGTGATACATCTCATCCTTTCAGGTCCTTCATGGGTAGAACTCAAGGGGTGTTAAGTCAGGAGAACATGGAGGAAACTCAACCGCACCTCTTCATCCTAACCATTGTCCCAGCAAATCCTCATCGAGACAAGATAATTGGACCATTCTTTCCTGAAGGCACTGCTACTGGTCAGATGTACCTAGACATGCTACACACATCCCTTTTACCTGCAATTCGTACTTTTTGGTAATGATCAATTTTACTTCCAACAAGATGACACCCCACCACACTTCCACCAAGACAAGAGAGCTTACCTCGATGAGGATTTGCCATTACAATGGATAGGATGAAGAGGTGTGGTTGAGCTGACAGAAAAATTTTAAGAGATTAAATTCCATACAGTCTAGCCTTGAGCACCTGAAAAGTAAGAGCTGGCAAAGTAGGCATGGAAGAGAGTTGGACCTCCTAAATTTCCATAGCAACATCCTCTTCAAGTATCTGGCCTCTTGGGTCTTATAAATTCAAGTAGCACAAATTTGAGCAGGAGCAAAGCATTTCAATTTTTACATACAAAAAATCTCTTCCTGCTTTGTTTTGCTACCATGATGGAAATTTGTGATGATGATTTGACATTGGAATATAAATTGAAAATATACAATCATCAAGAATCTGAAACTGTAGCTGGTATCAGCATGACATAAATTATATTTGCATCAATCCCCCAAACACCATTGTCTTATCTATTCAGAGGCTAACCAGAAATCCTCTTCCTGGACAGCAATGTGGTAAGATGAAGATGACTATCGTAGTGTAAAGGGTAATTACATCAACTTCATATACCACCACTTTATATTTCATTCTTTGCCTCCAATTTAAGACATTAAATTAAAAAGGCAATGTTAATTAAAAGCTAGATGATACATGTGGGTCTCATCATCTCTTAAAATAATTGGGTGAGATTAATCGTTTCCACAGTGGTGACTTTCAGTATCAAGAACACAAAAGTACAATGTTAAATATGTACATTTTCTCCCTCGCTAACCCCACAGACTTCTTGAATAAAAATTTACAGCTAGATGTTGCTAATGAGTTAGCAATGGAAGGAAACATCAGCAGACAGCTAGAAAAAAGAACTTCACATTTGCTTTAATACTAGGCTTTGACATCCCTTTTTTCCCCCCACAGGGAAAGACTGCTCAAAAGAAGGAATGCAGGAGAAGTTTTACAGAGAGATTTTATAGGCAACCTTCCTAAGATGTTTAAAAAATGTTTTGAGTATCTAGAAAGAGATAGTAAAAATGTTTAATTGATATCAGCTTATTAATATACAGTGATTGTAACAAGACTAAAAAATAAAAATAAAAATTATCCATGCCTTTTGAATGCTAGTACCCACAGGAAAAAGTAGATTAGAATGCAAAATATATTCCATCTCCCTAAGAAAAGCAGAATAAAAAATTAAGTTTCTTAAGACTTCTTTACTGTAGTTAAGACAAATAATAGCAGGGAAAGAAAGTCTTGTTGCTTAAGGGAAATCCTGGAATTTGCATAGGACATAGATACTGCGTTCAGGGAGCCTCAGAAGAAAGATAATTCTCTTGTTACCTTAGAGCTGGAAGCAGCATTGACATGCTCAAGAAAACCTCTGTTCTCAGTCTTCAGAATTCAGTGCTGCATCTTACTGCAAAGGATTTCCCCCTCCACTCCCCCCTCTCAGAGGATTTTAGAGGATCAAGTTTTATGACTTCTCAGAGCCTGCCAGCAAACAGCATTTCCAGATAAACAGTATGAACTATAAACCTTCAGTTGTCTGGGGACTAGACCACACAAGAAAAGCTTGAGATTATTTTTGAATCCTCAAGTACTATCTTCTGCCCATTTCTTTCTCAGCCTGAATTTTACAGGTGTTTCCCTGTAACACAGAACACACTATTAATTGAGGGAGAGTATTTTATAATCTGTGAGCAAAAAAGCTAAGTATAGAAAATATATCCTATGCTTTGTACATATACATTTAAATTTGTCTTTAATAAACCAGAGGAACATTTTTCTCTTACTTTGTTTCACTTCAGACAAAGTCATTATTGCCCTAAGCCCTCTAAACTGGACCTAATTCTGATCTTACTCAGGCCTCAGTTAATGAGAATCAGAGGAACTGGTTAACAGCAAACTGTGACTGTAAGACAGGAGGGAGAAAGAAAAGGGGAAAGAGGCAGATTTTTCACAGGAAGATTAAAAGAAATATTTTAATCTAGAGAAGTAACACAGAAAACACTGATTGCTGTGCATCTGACACTGATCCCATTAACACTTCAGCTAAACAAGACAAAATAAGGACAGGGCTGGAAATAGTTTTAATACAGCAACCTCAGTTGTTAAAAGGTATTCATGAAAGGGACATCTTTGTTAAAAATAAAGCATGTCCCTTTTGCTGTATCCACTTTACCCACCTGCTCCTCTGGGTAAAACAAGCAAACAAAAAATCTCTTCTGTCTGAAGATCCCTCTCTACCACAGGCACAAGCACAGGCTGAATTCCAAATTTCCTGATTTCTTTCCTCCCTCCTTTACCTTGATTCATCTGAGCCTTGCTCCACCCACCCCTGCCCCCCCTTCCCATGCCAGTAGTTGCTCTTAGTTAGGCATTACAACCATGACTATCCTGAATGAAGTGGTATGAACTCCACAAAATCAGAATCAGACCTGAGTAAAAGGTATGTAGGTGATGATGACTAAATTAGCAGTCTTCACTGATTGTCTCTTGAGACTAAAACGGAACAGCTCCCTACCCATACTGATATCGATAGCAATGAGGCATTGTTGGTAATATTACACATTCTCCTCTTTACCTCACAACCTATGTGCATTCACCTGGCTTGCAGACTAGGGTTGTGTGTGCATGCATTAGATATGCAGACTTGGCATGTGCTGGAATATATATATGAATATACAGACTATATCTCATATTTCTTCGCCTCTGGCAATGAATCAGAAACTGGCAGTCAGTGTTCTGTTGGCTGCCTTCTTCCTATTCATACCTGAAAATCTCACAGCATACATTTTTTCACTGAAAACATTGCATAAATATTGCTTCCTTTGTCAGAGCCATGGAAATCACAAGCAGGATATTCATTAGGATGCTAGAAATACTTCCTAACGATTTCAGGTGGGAACCTAACTATTAACAAATTGCTTACAGTACCCTCAGCAGCAATGTAAGAAGACTCCCAAATGCAAAATCCATTACAAACTTTTTCAGTGTTTTGACTAATGAAGCACTGAGGATAAACCAGCACAACAAGAAATGCACATGCAGTTCAGATATCATGTAGTATTTTTCAGCGTAACTATGTAAATGTAAACCATGGCAGTTTGAAGGTGACTGGAAATAAAATTTTCATGAGTGTTTTGTTATAGTCTTTCTCCATGTCAGTTCAAGCCAATGGTGATTGGATATAACAAAGAAGAGGCAGAATTGGACCAATATCTAGTTGTTCAG
>VXAV01010326.1:42776-55713 GCA_013399715.1 Alectura lathami
TTATTTTATTGGAAGACAACAGCTGTCCTTTCAGTGCAGCTGTTACTAGCTAAGATCATTGATTAACTTGGAGTAGATGACAGCAAGAGAGCTCTCAGCCTGCTCTGACATGAGATGGCATGAATTGGCCTCACAATCTCTCTGTCTCTCTCACACACACATACAGCAAGAAGTCTGGAAACAGCTATCTTTCCCTCATCTTCTGTTAGACTAACACACTCAATACCTGTTTAATGTTTTAATGAATTTGAAAAATGGTAATACATGCACTAGAAACTCTGTGCTGCTCAAAAAGCGTGATGAAGTGTACTGAGGTCTGGCCTGGTGCTTTTATAACAGCAGGGCATCGTAAGCACCAGAATGGCAGATGCTGGCGAATGGTATAGAAGAAAATTAGCTTGCTTGTGGTTTGGAGTGAGGTTATGCCAACCATCTGGCACAGGAGATCACCCACATGGCTCGAGAATCATAAAGGCATATTAAGGTTACCCCACATCTCCTCAAAGCCCATTCTCACAAAGGGACCCAAGTCCTTAGATGATGAAGTGTGCATTATGCTAGTGTTCACAACAAACCTATCTTTGAAATGTATCAAAATATTTCAGAAGACAACAGATGTAAACTCAAGGGAGGGGGCAGAAGGGTGAGCCTAGATTCTGAGCTTAGATATGTAGATTTCTCCATTATTTCCAGTTAAGTAAATGCTATAGGTTCATTTCAATGTGTAGCAACTTTGCAATGATGATTATTCTGAGAGGATGACGTTGCTCCCATTCTCATCTTGTGAATATAAAGTAGCAACAGATTAAACAGTAACGAGGTAATACACTACAGAATTCATATGCACATTAGAAATTACTACTGAAAAGCCAGAAATGAGAATCCATATTTAATTTCTTATCAGCCAGCCTTTTTTGACTTCATTTGTAATGAAATAATTTCATTATTCTATATCACTGAAATCTTAAAACCATAATACCACTTGATAGTAGATAACAGATTCTTTTAAACACATACACAGAAAGCTGAAGATACTTGGTTTCAGTACTTCGTGGTGATGTTTGTAAGAGATCTCTTAGGACATCTATTGGGGAATCTTAGTATTGCACTCTAAAGATAAAAGCCTGCAGAAATGATAAGAAAGACGGAGCTAGATCTTTTTATGTTAACAGATTTAACATCTGTTAAACAGATTTAAAAATATTAATCTAAAATTCTAAAAAAAATTGCAGTAGTTTTCTCTTTTGAGCAGTCGTCATTAGATTCAGAGCATTTAAACAGCTGAAAAAGAAAGGATCTTGAAAATTCACAGCTGAAAGTATTCACTGATGGAAATTAAAGAGCTAATACTCTGTTTCACAATTTGTCAGCTCATTCAGTCTTGAGTGTTTACATATGTACTCAATGGAACATATCATGCTGTGTTTATCTAGAACACAGATTTTTTTTTTAGATGAAAAAGTTCGCTAAAGACCATCACGAGAAATTCATCTCATAAGGACCAGGTTTTATCAAAAATGATGTCTTTGAATTAGTCTTGTTTAGTCTTAAATTTGGTTTTCCCACCTATTTAGTTCCTTTAAAATTTGAATTTTTACTTATCTCTACATGTTTGCCATGATTTATGTCTGTCTGCTAACATGGAATATTCTCTGTACTGTAACTCATTTCAAAGCCCCATCAATATAGAGGAGATTCCTGGAGACATGCTAGTTCTAGCTGGTTTGCAATACAAGAAAAAGAACTGTTTGACTTTACAGGAATGGTAGCTTGGAAATTTTATCAGTGAAGTAGCAAGCACCCTATACCAACCCCATGTTCATTAAGCTGTATTCATCTTTAAACAGGAGTTCTGTCAGGGTCTCTGTTTCCTCTTGTATATTTTTGTGCCTTCCAAGACACTGACCTGTAAAAGTCATCTACAAGCTCTAAGTATATCTGATACATTGTTTTTGTTTGTTTGTTTAAAAAAGAAAAACAAATAAAACCCACAACAACACTCCTAACCTGATGCACACTGACAAATTGTCAATATCCACTGTTCCCACATTTTAGGTGACTTTCCTCCCACCAATACAAACTCCCTTGAGCACTAATGGATTGGTTGCCTCAACAACATGTAAAAATATTCTTTTTTATAGCAACAAACAGCAACTTAAAATATCATCCTTTTGTTTGTGTTGAACGTTATTGTCGGAATGAATCTTCATGGGAGTTCTAAAAGGCCACGCAGACTTTCATGGTATCATTCAAACACACATTGTGCTCAAATGCCCCATGCAGTCTGTCACCTTCCATGAATTGTCCAAGCATTACAGAATTAGAAAACCATGTCTCCAACAATTTAAGAGTCCCTTCATCTGTCCAAATTCCATGTCACGGAGTTGGAGCATGACCACTTGCTTTCATGTGGGTTTTGCTAGGGAGTAAGCCAACCAGAACAGTGATCACAGGTCTGGAACACAGGTCTAAGTGAATACACACAGATATATAGCCTGATTTACACCAGCCCTAAACCTTATCATACATCTGATTCTATCCCAGGTTGTGCTAAGAATGTAATGGAGCCTATTCTTGCAAAGAACACACTTACTGACATTGAAGCAAGCAAGTCTATCAGCTGTAGGGGGTACAAGATGCTTGGCTAGAGTTCTAGAGAACGAGAACATGTAAGGTTCATAGGCACATCTTAACCTTGTCCCTCCTTGATCAGCCTGTCACAGAAGACCACAAGGAATATTACATGGGGGAAAATATTTTGACTGATTGTGTGATATTGCAGAAGTTTCCATTTCTTTAGCAGATTAATTGCATCAAGTGTTTGTAATGAAACTGCAGCAAGAAGATGTAGTGAAGAGTGTAGCGCGCTTTTCTGTTGGAAGACCGTGCTACCATTTTATGCATCACTTATACCGCAGATCTACTCAGTCAGAATCCTGCTTTAGCTTTCCAGAGAATGCCATAACAATTGAGTCAATCATACAATGAAAAACAACAAAAAAGGCTAACAAGTTCAAGGAATATGGAACTTTCATCCCTTGCATCCCAGTCTCTCCCTTTCTCCTTGCCACTAATTTTTCACCGCTTTGCCACTGCAGCGGTGCAGAGGAATGGGGTGATATAAAAGGCGTAGTGTGCCAGTCTCATGTTTGCAAGTCCTAATGCAAAAAGGGTACCTTTGTCCTTTATCTTCCCAGTGATGTAGTTCATGGGAATAAAAATCGAATCTGTAGGCTATATTTTGCATCCATTTTGTTTTGTTTTCCTTCCTTTTTCATAGGTCAGTATATAAACTCTGCCACCTGTCTCCCACCAGAGTAATAATGTTGTGTTGAGAGACACACATCTTAAGTAGTGTGAGGGGTAGGAAAGGGTTACTTGAAACTCTCCAGTTCTTGTACATCTCAAAGAGCTCGTTTCAGGATCCAGCTAATTCTCCTCCAAAACTTAGCTAATTTAAAAATGACAGACTTTTAATTACATATGACGTACTATCCAGCTAAATGTAGAATCTATTTTCAACAGTACAGTATATTTTGAAAAGTTGAGATTTATCAAAAATACCAAATTTTCTCCAAATGCTTTCCTCAAAAAGGAAGAAAAGCATCAGAGAGCATTAGAGTTTGTTAAATATTCAGTTTAAAGATCTCTTTTTTGCAATGTCTTTCGGAATATCCTGCCACTCACATAGCTTTTATTAGAGTCAGAAATAGGAGGAGTAGGTTCTTGTTCTTCATTCACTGTAAATTTGTGGAAAGTTTTTTAAAATGGATTACCCATTCTTATATGAATATAATAAAATTTGGGGAAAAAACAGGAAAAAGATCTCATTATGTTTTCAGAAGCAATTATAAATCAATAGTTCAAATTCCCTATACCTTGTTTTTATGGATTTATCCTTACCACGAGATCGATTACCTTACCAGTATTCATGAATGCAGGAGACCTGACTCCTGTATGCTTTCACAAGGAAAGAAAACATGAATGCCCTCTTTTTGTTTAAATGATGAAAAGAATATTGAGAGGCTATGCTGTTCAAGCAGTCACAAAGGATGTCTGGGCAGTGCTGGGAACAGAAGTTTCCCATTTCTTATTCACTTCTAATCACATGATAATCCTACCTTATCAATCAACATGTGATTTTAAAAGCAGAGACTACATATCATCAGTAGTGATGACCTAGTATCTGGGTATAATAAAGACATACAACTGAACTTCAGAGAGATCAGAAGAATCACAGTACGCACCTCTTTTGGTGTAAATGGTATTGTTTCCTTGATATACTCTGATTCAGTAAAACTATTTCTATATTCACTGTAAAATGTGCCTGCTGTGTTCCCTTGCTCAATGTCTGCCACAAAATTTACATGCACACAATTCTCTCACTAAGAAAGTCCAAAGATACATGCAGTTTTAACAACATTTTGGAACAGGGTCAAAACACATGCAACACTTCTACACCTGTACCTCTGCTAAATACTGAACAGTTTTTAGTGAGGAAGTTTCAGAAATCTTAGATTTACACAGTTTATGGTACATATTAAAACATTTTAGGTGTTACTTGTAAGTAAAATATTTAAGATAAAGTGACATTCATATAAAATTACTTTATAGTATTTTAATAAAAGACTACTAAGTTGCTAACTAAATCACAAGGTTAGAAATGCAGGAGCAATATGCAGACTATATTTGCATTTTTCTTTGAACATGTATAGTCTAACAAAATTTCTGCTTGCACAGACCACAACTGGTTTTCCCTAGCATTTTTCTACTCAGTGAGTAAATAAGGATGAGTCAATGTCTATAACATTTTACTTTTGAAAAAGGCTTTCTTCAGTCCCAGGCCTTATCATCTAAATTCTGATACAAGGTTAAAAATTACTTATCAAAATAATCAGAAATGCCCATTAATCTATAGACACCTATTCTGAGACATACCATCAGTTCTTTAAGGTACTTCACGTTTTCTAACTTTCATACATTAGAAGTGTTTTACATCAATTCTTACTTCAGTTTGGTGCAATTTTGAGTTTTCACTAGCTCTGTAAAATCTAGCCTCAGCTGTTTTCTATTGGGCTTCTGAAAAATAAGGCACATGTAATTGCTAATCACGCTTAAGGAGCTTGTTCTCAAGAACTTAGTCAGCATTGCTGAGGCAGAATAGTATTTCCAAGGCAGCAGCCAAGTGGATAAAAGCTCTCCTTACTTCACCTGCAATCATGCTGTCTCATTCACAACATAAATTCAGATTATTGCAACTAACACATTTCCCGTGGAAAGTATTTTTACTCATGACATAAACCTTGTTCAAATCTCAGCTCTTCTTGTGTACTGAAGGAAGTAGGTTAAGAAATTCTCAGTATACTTACATTTATAATATAGTTAGGATTATAATTAATCTTATCTATTAGCCGAGAATCCATGCAGTACAAAAACAGTGCAGAGAAAATGTCAGTCCAATGCCAAAAAGAGGAGCTTTCCTTTCAATAGAATACAGCAGATGGATACAGAGAAGATAGTACAAGGAAACAATATTGCTTAGCATAATAAGGAGAGTTAATCGGTGAGATCGTCAAATGAGTTATCTCCAAAAATTTTACAGAAAACACTACGGCAACAGCATCAACATTTTAAATATATTTTTTTTTTCTTCTTCTAAAGGGTAATTTGAGGTAACTTTGAAAATATCAGCAGCATTGTAGAGAAAGCATCAGCATTTTGAAAAACAGTACTGAGGTATCTTACAAATGCTAATTTAAAAAAATAATATGAAAGTTTGAATCTGGCTGAAAGAAATAGGAAACTCAATCATAGGAATGGTAGATGTCTTACAAGTAAAAGCAAACCATAAAAAAGTAAAAGCAAGGCTGCAACAGAAAAGAAAGAAGATACTGAAAAACAATTTTTAGGGTCAAAGAAGAGGAGGACTTGTCTTTTTTCAATAAGCATGGACAAAGAAGACGCTATGTTGACCATAAAAGAAGGTGTTGTCTTAAGCATTTACGTAATTAAAAGCTTAGATGAAATTTCATTTTGGTGGTAGGAAAGGCTGCGCCTTAAATATTGTGCAGAAAAAAAACTACAAAATTTGATGTGGGTACCATATAGCGAAGCTAAGGATGGAAGGGATGAGAATGTCACATGGTACAGCTTATACTGAAAAAAAAAAAAAAATGTGGCAGAGGGGTTTAAGAGCTTTGTCAAACAGTGACTGTGCATTCCACGGGCTTGAGGAGTGACTGAGAAAAAATCTGAATTTGCAGTTTAGAGAAAGCAATGTGCATTGAACTAGTTTTGAATTGACAGTATTAGAAAAAGGGGGAGATGACAAGGGGATGGACAGAAACATGAGATTGAGAGAAATATCTTTAGAAAAGGTATTCTCTGAGATAAAGACTGGTGGAACAGTCAGGTTAAATGGCAAGATAAGATCACAGCCAAAAAAGATTCTCCAGACATTTGAGTCCAAGAAGTAGAGATAACATGAATTGACAGAGGAGCAAAAGAAAGAGTTGAAGAATCTGATACAGCAGGTGAGAAGGTAGGAGAGAGACACAGACACAGAGCAGAATGACTTTCCTGGAACAAGTGGAAGGGCTAGAGATAAAGAACAGTAAGGCAGTTCAGGACCTGTGGTAAAGGAAAGGGAAAACAGCTGTGGAAAGGTTACCTCAATTTTCACCTGTCTGTTCTGGAAAGTCTTGGGCAAGATTTTGTTTCTTGGGCAAGATTTTGTTTCAAAGGAAACAAAGGAAGAAAACATCTGAGGGATGAATCACTAATGGTGAGAAGGTGGTAAGACTGGATTGCAAACTGTAAACAAAATCTATTAGAGTGAGTTGTAGGACTAAGGAAACAGGAGAGTGGATAATTACCCAGAGCCCTTCAAAATAACATCATGTTAGATACAAGCTTCTGTTAGGTGCCAAGCAACACAAAAGCATATTAGGAGAGCTGTTTAGATCAACCACAAAACCACAGAAAAATTGCATTCTCTTATCTAAAGCTGCTTTTCACATGGGGCCATATTGTCATTTAAGCCTCAGTGGATGCAATACAAAATCAGTAAGTGTGAAGTTCTTATCTATCCCGGCTGTGGCTGCTAACCCCCCATCCACACAAGGTGTACATGCCTCAGTAGCTAAGTTAACACTAGCTCAGGTACAGCTGTCAGTCTCATGTAGAAGCCAAGCAGACTAAGATGATATACAACCAGTCAGCTTTATTTAGTGCAGGCACCCTGGAAGTTTACAGTTTTAAAATAAAACACAGTATTAAGCTGTGTTATAGGGTTTGTCTAAATTGTTCACAAATTCAGTGATATCTAATATACTAAAGTATCCCATCAGCAACCTAAGAAAAAGCAGCTTTAGCTCAGGAAAGATCCATATAAGCTTGAAAAAATATAGCTTTTACAGATTTTCAAACATTAAAGCAGCGTTATAGCAAGCACGTTTATTTGCTGCCCACAGACCCATTTAATGAAGTACGCAGCCTGAACAGTGGATCTATTCGACTGTGAATCAAACAGTATGATGATTGCAAAATTAAATCCTAGCTGGAAAAGGACGGTGTTTTATCATGTAATCAGTGGCCAAACAATTTAGAATAGTTAGACCTATTATGATGCATTGATATTATTTCTACCCAAATCTGTGAGGTATTTGCCCAGTGCATTTTCCATCAAAGATTAACCCTTCACATTAGGATGAAGAGATGCCATTTCAAACCTGTAAACAATGACTTTTCAGTAAACCTCACCTTAAGCCGGCTAACCTGTTTAAAATTCTGTCCCAGCCTTGAAGTCTTGCTTTCAAATCCTTCATTCATTATCCATTTGAAACAATTAATTGATTGTAATTAAACCCAATAGGAGGTCACAATACAACTTGCCCTTATTCACAATACAATTCTACACCCAACAGTTATTCTTAACATAACAGTAATCAGTCTGCAGAAAGTAAACTGTCTACAGGTCAACTCATACAGCCTCTTTTGCTCGGACGAATGTTTGTTTACTATTACAAAAACCATCATAAGGCGTTCTTGAGTTTATATTGATTCTTTCCACGTGCTGTCTTTGAAAGAATTAAGTCAAATTCCTACTGATCTAAGCTGTGATTGATTTTTCCAACTGATTCCACCTTATAGTTTTTTGTTCTGGTGTTTGTTTTGGAATTCAGGGTATAAGCATTTCTTGACAGTAGTATTTCTTAGCAAGCTAAACATTGTTCCATTTTTACTTACAAACTGTTTATTTTTCTAAACTTCTTATGCAAGTACCTGATTTTAAAATACATATAAATGAAAGAGAAGAAGAAAAGAACTCAGCTTAGGGATGAAACAGTTACAGAAGATGAAGGTAACACCCACATTATTTTGAATACTCATTTATTTTCCCCAGTGTGGTTGTTGTTTTTTTATGTTTAGAACTGTTTTTAATTTCTTTTTTCATTTTTATTTTTTAGGTGATACACATACCAAGAGAAGAAATGAATCCAAAATGACAATATAAATTAGCTCTCAAGGCAGACTTGAAATTAATTGTTTTCTAAAATACCCTTCACAATTGCAAGGTAGTTTAAGGACGTATTGGAGAACCACAGCAGTCAAAAGAACTTCAAAGGCAGCTTGGAACTGCAACACTGAATCCGGGAGGGGTGGTGTAGAAACTGGTGAAAAAATTTAGAGCCCTACATATTGTTGTTCTCTTGTTTTTCCCTTGTCTCTCAACTAAAGCAGTAGAACTGTGTTAGTTCAGCCTACTGAGTTTTAGGTAAGACTGTTTCTAGTTACATCTCAAAATGATATTTCAAGAATTCTTGCGGGACAAGCAAATCCAACTGAGTAATTAAGGATGGTCCTGGAGGACTTGAATCTCAAGTCAGAATATCGTAAGAAAGATCACCAGGGACATGAGAAAAGTTTGAAGTCATGCACATTGCTTGTACCCATAGATACACAAAGGGTGAATCACAGCTAATCTCTGAACTGTGACTCATTATGAGGTCTGTCCCTACCAAGGAAATCACTTTGGTGAAATATAAATCAGTGTTTTCTGGAAACAGGACTTAAAAGTGTATCTTCCTGATTAGCATCAAACCCATTAAATTAAGCACTCTTTGCTTTTTTCGCTTAGATAAAAATAAAATAATAATTGTTTCCTATGCTCTCAGTATTTCCTTCCCTCTAATAATCTGGTAAGAGAGAATCTGGACCTTTGTAAGTTTTCTAGTCCGTTGAAGAATAGCCCAAATATTTCTGTCAAGGCACCTTTACTTTATAAAATGTGTTTTTGTTAGCATGGAAGCGTTCACTTTGACAGTTGTAAAGTTTAATATGTAAGTAAAAGCTTTTCTAATAAGGCTTTAATATTTCACACAATAAATCTTAAAAACATGTTTTAAAGCAGCTAAATTGATTTTAGGAGATATGTCAGCTTCTTAAATTTTGTTGAATCAAAATGATATTTTTAGTACATTTTATACTTTGAAACCTTCAGACAGAAGTCTTTTTGCACAATAAATCAGCATTTTGTTCAATTTGAAAACAATCAGATTTACAAAATCATAAGCTCCCCATAAAAATAGAGATTCCAAATTGAGATAATCCCACCATGATCTTCCAGTTGACTTGATGTCTCAGCTTTTGCAGTTAGGATCCAGTGCATCCTCCTGTTTTGTTGTTGTTGTTGTTGTTGTTGTTTGTTTGTTTGTTTTTGTTTGCTTGTTTTGTTTTCTGTTTCTTCCCCACCCCCCATTACAGTCAAAGCGAATATTAGCCAATATCTGTTTGGTTACTGTACTTAATACTATGATTTATATTTTCAAACTTGTGCAGAAAAACATGAATTAGTAATTCACTTAAAAAGAATTACAGATAGTCATTCACTTACAGATATCACTTACAGTTAGTCAAGATGCTCTCGACAATCATACGCTTTGGGAATATCACATACATTGGTAAAACATCACAGCTGCCATGAAATAGATAAGGTTAATTAGTAGAGCTGGTTACTACAATTAGAGAAGGACAGTCTCAAGTATAGCAATTAAAGCAGACATCTAGGATAAGAGAAAGACAAGTCTCTCTGTAA
The DNA here is from genome assembly GCA_013399715.1 of Alectura lathami. Lineage (NCBI taxonomy): Eukaryota > Metazoa > Chordata > Aves > Galliformes > Megapodiidae > Alectura > Alectura lathami. Next base: position 52,873 of record VXAV01010326.1, read on the forward strand.
GTCAGGTTTCCCCCAGACAAAGGTTGCCTGTTAGTAGGATGACTTGATCACTGCTGTTTCATTTCACAAGAAAGATATAATTTTTGTTGCTAAAATAGCAACAATTATTTTCTCAAAATAAAATTCCAGCCTTAGCAACCACATCTCATATTGGCTGTCAAAAGAAAGGAAAACAGGCCCACAGACCAGGAAACGAAATTGTTTTCCCAAGGTCACCCAGGACTTTGGTGGTAGGTAGGACGAGAATCCAGACATACCGGCTCACCCACTAACAAGGCCATTCTCGATAAGGTAGCTATTTCTTAATACAAAGTAGCCTGAGGCACTGTTAGTTGCCTTTATAGTAACAATGCCATATCTAACTTGTAACTGTAACTGATATTCTCATGTGTAGTTGACTTATATTTTTAATAAAATACAACCAGCTGCTGACATTAAAAAAGAAATCCAGTCCATACTGTAGCAAAAACAGGTAGTTCCCATTCTGCACTGACACACAAACCGAAAATCTCGATTTAACTATATAAAGATCTGATGAGTGTTATTCTTCCAGTTTCTGTCATGTACTACACAGATACTATAGAAAAGCTCTTTGCAAAATTTTAATTTGCTAATCACATTACTCCTGCTCTGGAGCCACTTTGTATCTTTGCATGTCTGTGCACTAATCAACATTTGGTCTCTCACATACTAGAGCCTTGTGCATGGTCTGCCACCAGCCCACTCACTCAAGATGTTTGGTTTGCTCAAATCTGCAGATACTTCTGCATCAACCAAACTTTTGTGAGTCATCGCTACCTCATATTCCTGATATAATCTGATGTAGTCCTCCAAATCTCCCAGGAAGGAAAATTCTAGTATTTTGGACATAGGGCAAAGGTTTATTTTTAGCACATGAAGGGGACTATTTTTATGTTACTTTCTCTGATGGATTCTAAAGCAAGAAGACATAGGAATCCAACTCTCAGCATCTCAATTCATGTTTTAGCATTATGTTAATGCAGACAACAGGTAGCTTCCAGATACTTTACAGGCTAACTGAAGACTTAGATACCTAATTTTAAGCATCAATACTGGAAGAATAATCATCCCTGTTCTACTGGATCACTTCCAGTAGTGTATGTTTTGATTAGATAAATGTAAAATAATTAGAAAATTCTCAATGTGAATGTTTAGCTGTATTTTAGAACACCTTATCATACTCTGTTTTGTCTTGCTTCATATAGCTCAAAATTTAATGCTGGCATTAGCAGCTATGCTTTTTGTTTCAAAACTGAATTTTCCATTATCTTTTGTGCATTATTCATCAAACAGGGAAGAAACTATTGGGTGTACTAGATATCTGTCATATGCAGTGCTCTGCTTAGTAAATGTGGAAGTGCAATCTGTGGCATTGAAAAAATTAACTCATGGAACAATCTGTAGAACACTGAATATTCACTCTACATTGTTTTCCTCCCTTCGTCTCATGTTTACATGACTCAAAATGTGAAGAGTGTGCGTTAAAGAATCTTATGTAGAGCTGCAGAATGCCACTGAGCAACTCGGATCAGAAACTTTGGATGAGAAAGTACTCTCCTGAAAGATGTGGGCATTTCAAGTTTAATCCCCTATCCCATCCAAACCCTTTTTATTTCAGGTGAAAAACTGAAGTTGCTTCCTTTTTAGAACTTGACATGTACTTAAAATGAATCATCTAATCACATATTCTCTCTTTGCAGAACGATTAATTCTTCTGATTTTGTGAGCTGTGGCAAACTGAAGAATTAAAGATGTTTCACATCTATTTATCTCCCAGCTATGTTAAAACAATGCTGTGGAAAAGCGTTATTGACTTTGATGGTGTCTTGGTAACAATCATTAAAAAAAATTAGAGTTTTAATAAACTCACAAATATTGAAAGCAATACATTTTCAGAATATTGAGGAGCAGTCACTGATAGAGTTATCTTAGTTGTATAGACTTCTTTCTACTTACTGACCATGCATCTTTTTTCCAGTTTCAATAAAAACATCAAAATTGTACCTGTCTTGCTTTTACCTCCTCAGTTTACAAGTTCTTGAACCTGTAATAAAACGTTCTTTGTAATAAAATATTCTCATCCTTTAGGGTTTAATTGGCATCACTGGGGTTTTGCCCACTTTCTCTCTTCTAGGAAGCAAGTTTATGGTAATGCTCCTTGAAATGTGTATTCTGAATGATGGTGAACATTTTTATTGCAACATTAGCAATTGGAATGTTTGAGGTTGAATTCCTGATTTCTTAAAAATAATCGCAGTATTTCCATTAAGGTCAATAAACCACACTGAAGAAATTATGTCCAAACAGATATTTACTTATCCAACAAGAATTCAGATGAAGTGAATATTACTAAAACAAGAATTAGATTAATCTCTAAGGAGATATAAAAATCGTGAACATCACAAATGTATGTTCTACAGTCAGCGTCAAAAATTGTAGAAGAGAAATGCAAGGCAACGCTCAAACTGACCTGCAGTGATCATTATCGTGGCTAAAATGCCCATGACAGGGCCATCGCTTCTGATGGCTTAGCACACTGTTCTTCTTCACCAGTTGTGTTACTCCTACACAGATACCCAGGAAGTTTGAAGGAAATTTGAATCTGAATTAAGAACAGAGTGCTGGTGGATCTCTTGAGCACTGCTTTACAGAAAAACTGGGATTAGAATGTAGAACTCTAATCCTTCACATATTCTTCAACAATAGCAGATGTTTTCAAAGCCTCATTGTCTTGACTTTACACAAAGACAGTTAGGTGTGTCTAGCAGTTATCAAGGAACCACCAAATACTTGAATACCAATATGTTTGCTGTTTTCATC
>VXAV01010326.1:71956-84594 GCA_013399715.1 Alectura lathami
CTCTGAGGTCCCTTCCAACCCAAGCCATTCTATGGTTCTATGAATGCCCCCAACAGACACTAAAGGCTAACAATTAAATAGAAAATGTATCTTTCTTGGGTGTTTTTTTTTTTTTTTTTTTGTTAGGAAGAGATAATGCACCTGGAAAGCAGATGAAAAAAAATTCACTGTTGTTATGCCAGCCCAAATGTAAGATATTGCTACTAAACCTAAGTATCTCCATTGATATCCACCTCTTAGCAATGTCAGTTTGTCCAAGAGAGGAGAATGAGAAGAAAGGACACCAAGGGAGCACAGGCACTGAAAGGTATGCAAAAAAACCTGCTTAGTCCTCTACACTTCAGACAGTAAGATCACAGTAATAAATACAAAGAATTATTAGTAAATCTCAGGCACACCGTGACTATAGTTAACATATACCACCTGGATAAGTAAAATACAGGTTTTGTTAGAGAAGGTTTGATTTTTTCCCCCATTTTTTTAATCTGAATTTCCATAGTAGTTGTTGTGTTTTCTTTCCCTTCTGCTCTTCAGATCCATGGGCTTATCAGCTTTCCTTCACAAATTTCAAATTAATTTGCATATTTAAGAAGGGAGCAACAGATAGTTAAATGCAGTAAAAAGCATAACTATTCTTTATAGACATCTTCAGCAGAAATTCAAGTGCAGAATGGAGCAAAAGAAAGGAGGATCTAGGGAGGTGGTGTATGCTCATTGTATTTCAATGAATGTAAATCAGGACTTCTTAAAACTATTGTCATGTAACCTCCTCCCAGGTAAGTTTCTTTCATGTTTACTAACACAAAACATTTAGCAGGTTCAAGTGTTGCAATTTGAATGACTTCTCTAAATGACATTGATAAATGATTCCTCTAAATTAGTAACAATGCTAACTGGTTAAGCATTGTTGTGCTAGATATTGTTACTTCTCTGCAGAGTCACTTCCATGTGACATCCCTGTCTCTGGAGGTTATCCAGAATTAATGTTTCAAACTAATGTAATTTTTGCCACACACTGTTACCGCAGTAATCCTTCAGTTAGAAAAAAACAATGCTCTGGAGTACTTTAGGGAGTGGAGAGTGTTGTGGAATATGGATGTAAGCATCCTGTTCTTAGGGAAGGAAACAAAGAGCAGTAGCATGACAGCTAATACACACTTAGGGCATTGAAATGTCACTCAGCACCACACCGGTACTAGAGAATAGCCCAAAGTCCACGAACAAAGATAGCATGAGGCAGTTTTGATGTGATGTTTTATCTAAGCACATCGGTCTGGATTTACATCTTTCAGATGCTTGGTGATCAAATACGTGTGACTTCAAAAGAAGATTTTCCTGCTAAGGTATTGGTGACCATAAGCTAAGGAAAATATGGAATTTAATGTCACTTTCTTGTCTTAATTAAAAGGAGTGTATAAACATTTTTACATAGCAACTGTATAAATGTATGATGCAACTATTTATCAGATTTTCAGACTGTATTTCATTAAACAACATTTTGATGATTTATTCAGACTGTACTTGATTACATTTCTTTCCACAATTTTAGAATTTTCCAGAGCTCCAAAAGACTGTGGAGAGAAAAACTGTATTATTCTGGAAAACAGAATGAAAATTACTAACTGAAATTCTTATCAGAGTATATGTAGATCTAGTTCTCTGAACACTGTAAGTTGGTATATCCATTGTGCTCAGATCCAAAACTAAAGTTTCATTGACTACTAGGCTGGCAGAGGTCATGGAGATCTAAGCATTTGATGAGATTCCACAATTCTGGCTGCAACACATTCTGGGAAATAAGATATGAATGAAAAGTGAATCAATAACCTACTCAGCAAGTCAGCCCATGACTCAGCCACTTGGAATTAAAGAAAATGTGCACGGAAGCAAAACAAACAAACAAACAAACCCAAAAAATTAAATGCAGGTACTTCATTATTCCCCAGCCAAACTGCACAGACAGCCTTCCTCCTCACAAGGCAGAGAGCACAAGTTTTTTGTGTTCCACTGAACATGCACATGTGTTTTAAGAAATGTTATTTTGCTGCTTTGGATTTATAACAACAATTTTGATTTAGAATCAAATCCACTAGAAATAAAATCAAAACAAAGAAATGGGTCATTAACCAGTACATAGAAGATCCCCTAAATGGGACAGGGTACTCACTCCTTATGAATCTGTTTTAAAGTTCTGGCACTGAGGTTCTTTCTCAGCCACTCAAGTCAACTACACTGTTAGAAGAGGTGTAGAAATGTATGGCACACTTTGTGTGACTTACATGCTGTTGTAAAAATTATAAATAAATAAGGCAGCTTTGCTAATGAAGAGCCTTGTGGAAGCAACATCAAGTTCAAAACCTCTTAAAAGAAATTTAGTGTGCCGCTATAAATACAACTGCTTCTTCCTTTACTTAAATTGGGTTTCCAAAAATAATTACCTCTTAAAACGCTCATGTAATTAGAACATACAGGAATCAACCAAGTTCAGTTTTATCAAGATACAGATACCTTAGTTTGAGTTATGTATTCGCAGAGCCAAGTATGGTGCTTATAAAAATCGTGTATATTTTCTCTGTAAGAACCTTGTAAGAATGCTGTAAAAAATCGCATGGCAGGAACTGTTCATTGGTTTCAGTTGTTTACTAGAAGATGAGAAAGGTCATGCTGATCAGCATAAGACAATGAGAAAAAGAGTACTTTTAAGATATTTGTGAAAGTTAGTCACATGAATAGCAGGTGTGCATATGTTTATTCTTGCTAGTCTTTAGACTATATAGCATTTTGACATTTAAACTGGAGATAGTATTTTAAAACGATGCCTCTATTGCAATAAATCTTACAACATTTTGTTTTAATTGGAGTTACATATGAGGGTTAAGACCAGCTTGCTCATGAACAGTACATGAAAACTTAATTAAAGTCCACTAAATTATTCATATTTAATGAAAGTGCCAGGAATTCTGTAGAAAGTTCAACAACATTTATCATATTATTACACCAATGAACTTGTTCTTTCTTCTTAATGAATAAAAGTTCATAAGAATTCATTAAACCTTCTTAAAGGTCGATGCTGCTTCAGTTATATTAAGAAAGCCACACTTAAATATGTTCCCAAGTCTTAAAAAAAAAAAAAAGTATTTTTTTTAAAAAAGTTCATACACATGACAGTAACATATTGAACAACTTTTTCACTTTTTGGTGAGTAAATGAATAGATGCAGAAGAGTAAGACTATTTTCAGAAAATTTTGGAAATCAATATATAAGATATTAATATCAGGAGGTACAAATGAACTGGAAAGAACTATTAAAAAGGAAAGTAATTATTAATAAAAATTTAAACTACCCCATAATTTCACAGGAAAGAAAATCACACATGTATTTACATATAGAATAGGAAAGCTACAACCTCTTGGCTTTCTTTATTATATAATAACCTAAATAAGTGAAAAATACAGGATACACTTCATCTTTCAAACAACTTCTGCTAGATACAGTGATTGGCTTCCTAAAGGTGATGGAAATGGTTGGAAACAGACAGCAGTAGTAGTTCAAACAAGATTAGTGCTTGTTCCTGTGATAGACCTACTACATTAGCAGGATTTATCCTTTGTTTGCAGTATATAAGTCTAAACTATGAGAAGACAGGAAACAATTATGGAAACAGCGTTGCACACATAGCGCATCTGATCTCCACAATAAGTTTTTGCTGTGATTTTTACTGTGAAGTACTGCTTTCCTGTACTATTACTCCTTCACGAGTACTCTTCCTTCAGAATCTCTCTGGTGCATGGCCAGAATTTCAGTTAAAAAAAAATGAAAAAAACACTGACACCAAAAAATAACATAGTCCTCTTCTTCATTTGGTACAAGGCTTGACAGTTATTGGAAACAAGCAAATAAGGTATGGACTAAAACCACAAGAAAGGTATTTTGTTCATATTTTTCCCACACATGATTTTGTATTGGTAATCTATTGAGATACTAAATGACCATACACATGCACACAGTAAGAGCTTTTCTTTCCTATTTAAAGGTGAAGACTTTTTCTTTTTTTTTTAAGAAAAAAAACGCCAACTATTCTAGTATCATTTAGGCACAAATCAGAAACAAATGCAGAAATACTTCTAGCTTCCATAAAACAGAACCAATATTTTACATTCCACTCCTTACTGAAGCACATTTCTTGTGCAGAGCTCATGGTTAAGCCCACACCACCAACACTAACATGGCTACTCTCCCACGTACAGTCCTCCAAAAGGCCTGCTTTGCAAAGGTTTTGAGGAAGAGATACGGTCTTCACAAAGTTTTCTGTTAACTTCAAGAGGATGGAGAGCATTTTAATGACACCGCAATCATGTCTCACACTCTTTCTCAGGAAAAGGCTGTCTGCCACTCTTGAAGACAAGATTCCTGGCTCAAGGAAAATTTTGAACCTGTATGTTCATTCTCATCTGACAATACGCTTTGTTCCCCCTCAAACATAAATATAGGTAGGCACACTAGAAACCTAATACATTGACTAGCCAGACATTGACTTAGTAAAGGAAAGAAAAGCTGTTGATCACCTGTATCCGGAAATAACCTCTTTGTTAGAGGAACAGGGCCAGATCTGGCAGCCCAACAGAAGCGAGGCTGCTGCAGGCCCACGTGCTCAGGTCCAGCCAGGAGCAATGTATTCACAGAGCATTTATACAACACACACATATATATATACATGTGGCTGGTCACTCAGAGTACCTACACAGACAATTTAATAAGGAGATAGGACAGACTGCACTGATCACGCACAAGGAAGGCCTGACAAGTGCACTAACCAGCAAGATATTTACACATCACTGGTCCTTCTTATCCCCTTTCTCCTCCATTTTCCCCACAATCATTCCTCCCCAAATCACCTAAATTCACCTCTTTCCCTGTCACCTAAATTCATCTCCTCCCCTAAATAGCCCATTATAAACCCTGTGCAATCCCCAAAGGGATCCCATAACTTATCCCATACCCCTAGGCAGTCACCTACTTAGTCTGAAAGTTGCTCTGATGCTGGCTCACTGTGCTGGGTTTCACACCTGGATGCTGGGGCAGAGGCTGTGCTGGGACAGCCCTGGGAGGGGCCCAGACAGGATGCTGTCCTTCCTCCTCTGAGCCCTCAGTCTGGGTTTCTACCCATCCCTGTGCCCCTCTGGCTTTGTGGAAGCGGGCCTTTGGTGGGCATGGGAGGAGCTGGGCTTCCCTCCTGCCAGTGTCTGCACTCCTTTGTCAGGTCGCAGATGAGCTTTCATTAGTCTCACCTAACACTTTCCATCTATTTTTCTTCATTAATCTTCCAAAATAAGTTTTCACACCTACTGTGAGTTTTCAGCACTGACTAGAAAAATTATGACAGAGAATTGCTTTTTTAAATATGCTATGTGCAGGCCATTTGTTGAAATAATCTAAAGAGAAGGCAAGGCAGAAATCATCTTCTTCTACTCAAACTGAATGGTAGAATAAATCCTTGAGGATTGTCTGCAACACCAAATGTTTTGTACATGCAAAGCACCATCTTAGCAAATCTTACCAACTGCCTTAGATTTACACATTTAAGCCAACAATTTTTTGTCATTTTTTTTTCCAGCTCTCTATGCATTAAGTTCACCAATATAAAATTTATTTGTAAGAGTGGGCAAGAAAAATGAAGGGTTCTTTTTCCTGACCTTTTTGACCAGTCAGATTAATATTTTATTTAACCTATCAACCTCCAGCCCTGAAAGTTCTCTTCCAACAAGCCAGTGGAAGTGTAAGTTCTGAACTGAATGTTTTATGCAAAAATATTGATAAAATATGTCAAAGAATGCTGCATTTTATCACAAACTCATACACTTTGTGTTCAAGTCCCAGCAGGAATGCTCAGCTCTATTTCGGAAAGTCTCGCCAAACTGTTTTATAGCTCAATACAAATAAATAAAAGCAATAGTTTTTATGCAAGATATTAATCTGAACCTGAGCTGCTACAAAATCTCATTTGATATTCCTTGTTTCAGAGGGAGTCATAGGATAGCATAAGAATGAAAGGCTCTTAAGCCTCACGATGTCAGTTCAGTTAAACCCCTTCTCTTCTACTTCAAAACCACCACAACAGATCATGTTTGCCCTTCCCAGGCCGCAGCTTGTAGTTTGTGACTGCTCACTCTTGTGACTTCTGCAGACACGGAAAATAAAATGAAATTGTAGTGCATAGTTGCATAAATCATCTTTAGATGAAAAATCAATATAAATAAAAATCATTAGTCATGATTTCCTCTAAATGCCAGCACTTCTGAATTTCTGTCACTACTTTTCCACAATCTGCTTTGTTTCAAAGACAAAATAACTGTCATTACAGATAATAAGCTGTGCATAAATAAAAATACTGTTGCCAGGAATGTGAGACTGAAAACACCCATCAAGTATGTGGCTATTTAAGAGAGATATTGTACACGGCTCCCCAGGACTGACTGGCTCAATATCTGTGATCACCTTGTCTGATGTTAATATTTCTTAAGCCAACATTTTTTTGGACTACAATGAAACCACATACAGGTTTTTTAATCCTCAGGGTTGGATGAGAATGTAATTCTTAACAGAGTCCGAACAAGGAAAAGCTGAGAGAACAGATGAGCACAGGATTTTAGGCAAGGAAAAACAAGAAAGAAAATGATACCATCAGGCCACAACAAAACCTGAAGTTGAAAGGCACATGAATCTACAGCCATGAGAAAGGGAAAGCATATCACACTTCAGAATACTCATGTCCAATTTGAGCATTAATTCTACATATTATAAAAGCTGGAAAGCTTATGCTATATTACTTCCATTTATTGCTGGCACCTGATAAGCATTTGGAATTTCAAAAGCATAACAGAAAAAGCGTTTACACACATCTTAACTCCATCAAAACAGTTTTAATAAGCTATAGGGTCAATGAATTTTTTGCCCCTCAAGCTGTAAGTAACAGAAAGCTGGGAAGTTTTTAAAAAGTACTCTTTCATTTTTGTAAGTTTTCTATAGCTTTTTTTTTTCAGTTCAGTTTATAATTTATTTAGTGAGAAGATGTGCCACTTCAATAGATAGATTAAATCTCTTCTTTTGAGACCAAGGAAACACATTAAACTAACAGTTACAATTTGTATGACAAAACAATTCCATAAATACAGAGGTAGTTTCCTGTGTTATCAAATATGACATTATAAGTAACATGGAAAATTTTAAAAGTTGCCACTTAAACCACTGTAAAATCTTCATATTCATCCATGATTAATAACAAAAAATATTAGCAGCGATAAAAACAATAAAGTTGATTACACATTACCTCAGAACTGCAAAAACTTCCTCCAACATCATCTTTGAAAACTTTTCCATTCCTTTTATTTTTAAATGCTCAGGTTATATGCTTTAAATTTCCCTTCATGTCTCCTGTAGCAATAAAGCTTTAAGTCTTTATGCCTTTTTCTTCTGACTTTAGAAAGTAGACAGTTATTTCAATGTTTATATTAGTTTTTTGAACTGTGTAGCTGAAACACTGAGAGCTTTTTATGGACGAAAAAGAAATAAAAGCTTAACATTTAAAGATTAAAGTAGCAAACAAATATATATTTACCTGTTCTCAACAAACAGCAAAAGCTTGCTTTGTATTCACAAACTGTGCAGCTGAAAACAACCTGAAAAATAGTTTTAAAATCTTGTTGATTCTTCAGAAGACAACGGGAAGGGAAAAAAAAAAGTGTGTTGCAATGGGAGAAGAAACTGCTGTCTTAACTGGGCAAAGGCCACACTGGGAGGAGCAGCAGGTGCCTGTAGCACTAATTAGCAAATTTCAAGACCACCAGGGACTGCACTGACACCTGTGTTAACCCTCAGCCTACATCACCTCTACAACAGAGACAGGTGTTTGTGCAGTCCGTCAGCTGCTGCTGGGTGGTTTCCTTCCACCCACCCCAGGTGTCGTGTACATGGGTACCAGCACAACGGGGTGGGCTGGCTGTATGCGTAATTGGACAGTGGCAGAGAAGATCTGAATGTTATTTATTCATCATACTCCTTGGAGGCTGCCAGAAAGGAGTCTGTCCAATTCAAACTCCTTCAGATATTCAAATACAGAAAGGAAATCAAAAGTACAAAGCCATTTGGATAAAATTGCCATACCTTGGTGTACTAGCATGATACCTTTCCCAGATATTTTAAGCTTATAAAACAACAAATGCAGTGTATTATTTGTGTTGTGAAACAACTTCCATTATGTACTGGTGTTGTTGCCATAAGGAATAGACAACAACAACAACAACTAGTTCTGAAAGCACTGTATTTATCTGACTGTACATCTCCTAACAGTGCCTTCATGGAGTCAGCTACTTGATGACCCTGGGATAGGAGCGTATGTGTGAGCAGGCTGTGCTCATAAAACACTAGTTATGTTATCAGGACATTGCAGCTTAACTACTGCAGAAAATAAAGCATGATAGTAACAGGGGACCCCAGTAGTCCAAGCACAAGACGGTAACAGAAGCCCAGAGGGTACAAATAGAAATCCAGAAGGGTCAGCTAGTTGTAGCTGAAGGGACAGCAGGGGATATCTGTTGCAAATGAAAGATCCCACAGATAGTAAGACTCACACAGCATGGAATTGGCAGACCAGTGAAGAAGAAGTAATAGAAATACTGTGATATAGAAAATACATATGCATAACCCCAACCGCACCCAAGAGTGGAGAGGAAGAGCCATTATACATCTGTAGTCAAGAACTCCCTGTAGCTACCTTCTTGCTTAACTAACGAGACTAAAAATCAATTACTGCCTCTGTAGGTAAGAGCATTTCTTCAGTGCAGAAAGTCTCTGTGATTTTCAGTTTTACACCCCACCCAGCAGGCTCAATTGCAACGTTTGGCCTTCCACAGTGCACTGCCCAATCACTTCAAACTGCAAACCAGAAAAGCCAAAATTTGTAAAGCTGCACATCACTACCATTTTTTTTCCAGTTTGACTTCTCTAAGAGCCCTGCTCATTTTTAGTAATGTCGGATTCAACTAAACTGTGGAGAGATGTAGCTACTTCTGTGATCATGACAAGTCACACTTCTTTACTGTTATAGAATTTTCCATCATTCACATAAAGTCACTTATTCTTTGCAAGAGAACATACATTATCTTTCCACTGCATGTACAAATGACTTCTACTTTTACATTATCGGTTTTAAATGCATTTTTCTCCTCACTGTTTTTCTTGCAGTCTAACTCTGTTTATGGGTCACCCATAGCATTTCTAGTTCTATTTTAAGAGAAACCTGCTTTCAGAATGGTTCTGTTTAGTTTGGGAAGTGATTCTCCAATGGCACATCTCTGCTACAAATGTTGAACAGCTGGAAACTACCTAATTAGAGCAGGGAGGAAAAAAGAAAAGCGATGTTTGAGATGAATAATAATCACATCCATCATACCCAGATTTTTTCTTATTTATGTAGCATACACCTGCGTCTCATTGGCACTGAAAATGATTGTAAGATGAGACACTAGGCTGGCCTTATATCATATTTATCCTTCTGCGATCTTTAAATAGCTTTTGTGTGTTCCTTTAATTATATAGGTAGAATTGTTTACTGAAGCACTCATGTTAAAACTCGTTTTATGGAAAGGGGCAAATTACATTTTTAATTATGTTTCTTTGGGAGGGCTACATAGTTAAGATGATTTGCTATCTCCTATTCTCCACAGACCTTCTAGGAGACAATAATCATGGTAACTCAGTGCAAAACACTTAAAATTGCATAAAGTTTTCATACAATAAATACGCACACATTTTTAAAGGAATAGAAGTGTATCAGGGTTTTCAAAGAGGTCTACTCATCTACATCTTTGGATAACCAAACAGCTTTTATAAATAGAGCCCTCAGAGGACAGTAGAATTTATATTGAAAGATTCCTATTAACTACAAAGAAGACCTTCAGGTAGAAGTACGCACATGAAAAACATTAAACAAATAGAGAAATAGAAATGCTACATTCCTTGGCGTTTTCTGCATTTTTGTAAACATCTTAACAAATTCACTGTTTTTAAAATCATGTACACTCTTCGCTCTGAAGAGATACAGGATAAACCTTGGAATTGTCCTCTGAGCATATTTTAATGGCTCATATCTAAACTACAAGAACAGAAAATCAAGAATAGCTGAAAAAATAATTTCTCTTTTCATTTTGAAAAAAAACAGTATACGGTTTTTAAGCAAACCTCATTGCATTCCTACCACAGAAGTGCTGCGATCAGATTTTCCCATTTTACAACTCCATTTAAAATGTCTGGGAGCAGTTTTAATCTTGAAATTACCTAATTCATTTTCTGTCATTTTGAATTCAGATAATACCTTTTCAGCTAAATTTGAGAAGAGAACATCTCAAAATTAAAATGTACTCGCATACATTGATTGCTAATAACAGTTTCAAAAAGCTGGCTACCTGGAAGCCATCTATTGTCCTAATGGATGTAAAGCATGAGCTACTGTGAAAGCAGCAAAACATAGCAGACACCATAGTGAAAACTGAAGTAAACAAGGAAAGGATATACAATCCAGTTTGGTAGAACAAAAGGTTCTCTTCCAGGCTTAGCTCCTAGTTTGAGGTGTCTGCACTTAACGTGCTGATATTGTGGTAATTTCAGACATTAGTAGCAGTGTTCGCTTTGTAATGCACATTGCAGTGTTTAATAAATAAAATTCAAAATAAGTGAGTTCAATACCTAAACCTTTAGCAGGAATCTAGTACATGGAACTTATACTGTTCATACTGTTCACATGTACATCTCTGTAAATGCTAATTGAAACTTTCTACTGCATTCTTATTCCATGCTCTGATGACAAGTGTATTTCTTAATGTCAGCAAAAATCTGAATCATTTCAGTCAGGAGCATTTTTTTCTGCCATTTTTTTTTTGTGTTTTTTTTTTTTTCCCCAGATTTTTTTGACCTCAAAAACTGTTCTGTAAATTTTGCTCTGCTTTTAGCACAAACACATGCAATTCAACTGCCATAGTTATTCTGGATAATGCTCTTTCCTATGCACTTCAAGTTTTTGACTAAATGCACAAGGATATAATCAGGTAATTACTAATTCCCTTGCAGTGGTTTCTGGATTTCCCATGACAACTACCATTCAAATCCCATTTTCGCTTTCGTTAGGTGAATATGCTTCTCCTCATCAAAGTCCATAATTTCTTTTAGCATTAGAGCTTCATTCTGCATCTCTTACCATGCATAGTCAAAGCAAACATTATGTATTTCTTAGGATGTATGGCATAAATTCCATGGCTTGGAGTTGTTTTTTTTTTTTTTTAAATGAATAAATTTCTCAAATCTAAATTGTACATCTTGTTAAAAATTTTTTCTCTAAATAGGAGTAAAAATGAAACTTACATAGTAACACATGAAGTCAAGGAACTGAGGTAATGTACCAATTCAGTTGCCTCTGCTTTACTTATTTTAGAGGGATAGAACTTATCAATTTTTTAAAATTATCAACATGTTTGCCAGTCATTACCAATTACTAATTTCAATAAGGCAAACCAGCAAGTGGGTCAGAGTCGCCTATCAAATGCTTGTGTGGCATACAGCTTCACGGTGCTCCATCTGTTTGACTTCTTAACACTCCTGCAAGTGAAAACAGGCTTACAGTAAATTCAGTCTAATATTACCCTTCTTTTCCTTTGCCAAAGAAGAAAATAATTTTAAAGAAATGTTGACGCTAACCATGGTAGTTGTAGGCTTCACTTCCAGCTTAATTATACTATGCAAAATGCTGCTCAGCTTCATGCTGGAGAAATGCAGCTGCCATTGTTTTAATTTGACACAGTAGGCAGGTATATTTTTACCTCTTACAAACATCTGCTGTCGTAGCTGCTTGCTACTTGAACTTTTCTTTTTTAACCAACTTGCAGCTTGTTTTCTATTTACAAGCTCCAAGCTGTTAACTGTTGAAAGATCCCCTGCAGTATCTGCATCTTTAGTAGATTCACAGTAAGTGTTATATAGAAAACTCAATAAAACTTTTTGCCCTTGAATTTTGGTGGTGGTAACTGAAAGACTGGTGCCAGATTTCATTGGCATTGTGCCAGTGTACATCAACAGTTAAATCCAAGTTATCATAAAGTCATTGAATATCTTGGCTTGGAAGGGACATTAAAGATCATTTAATTCCAACCCCCCTGCCATGGGCATGTTTGCCACCCACTAGATCAGGTTTCCCAGGGCCCTATCCAACCTGGCTTTAGGTTTTTAATCTGTTAATGTAATCCTTAGATAAACCCCAGACTGAATTCACAAAACCTTGCTCATCATTTTCCTTCCAATCTGGAGGCAAAATTGTTCCTTATTCAACTCAAAAGTATTTTGAGTTGTCTGTAGTCTGAACAGATGGGAAAATTTGCCAGACTCTGTAAGATATAGAACTCAGGCACAGGGGTCAAATCCTCCAAGGAGTCTCACTTCTTACAATACAAAAAAGTGAGGAATAGGAGTTTGGGATTGCCCTTGTAATACACCTCCTTCAAACATAAGCCTCTTCTAACTTTGCTGGACTCTAATTTCTATCATCATAAATAGATAAATAGAAATATGCATTACTGGGTCACAGTTTGTTCCT
>VXAV01010326.1:105565-121705 GCA_013399715.1 Alectura lathami
TCATGTCAAAACCTTACATATAAAGCCTCTCATACATCTTCTTATTTATGTACATTCATCTCTTGACTTTCATATCTTGGTTTATGTTTTATAACTTTAACTGTTTTTTCTCAGTCATTGGACAACTGTTTCTTCTGTAAATTTGACAAATGTCTGTGTGCACAAGAAAAATCAGATGTGCCATTTCTCTAACAGCTACTACTTAAACATTCTCTTTCTCAGAATTCTCTCACTCAATTTCAAAGAGTTTGTTTTTATTATTTGATTCCTTCTTATAAGTACGTTATGTCAGTTTTTACTTTCAAAACCATTTTGAAGGTTGATTTAAAGTGTATTACATCCAGCAGTACTTTCGTTTTCCCTCTCTAACAATTTATCATTTATTTTGTTGATTTTTTTTTTAAACAACTTCAGCAGAGACCTCTTATGCAGAGCAGCTAGTAGATCTCCACACCATTTTAAGCAGCCCAAGTAACATACGAGGAAAGGGACAGTAGAACTGATATATAACTGTAGATTTACTCAAAGAAGTAAAAAGGGTCATCATTATTTGAATAGTTGGCTCTGAACTGTGCACACATGGAAAACAGTTTGATAACTTTACACACAGAAAGGAGAACTGACCTAAAAGTTTGTCACCCACCACTGCTATCAATGAATATTGTAATTGTGCGCTGGTGTAAGAAATAGTACATTTAAGCATCAGTCATTACTGAACAAAGCAGCATTCCATTTACATGGTGTCTTGCTAGAGCTACATGAGCTTTTGACATACTCAACGCATTAACCTTTATGCTAAAAGATTGAGTTAGTTTTACACAATAATAATCTCATTAGAACAACTGCTTGACTAAATTTAACACTTGGCTCATCTCTCTGTGTCACAAAAGGTTTTTAACCACTTTTGTTAAAGGATTTTTTGGCCAATGATTTTTGATAATGCTTTTCAAATAGTCATTGATAAAAATTTATAAAAAGATGGACATGAAAGGTTACCACTGGAAAAAAATCAGACTATACTCTGCGTTTCTGAAGCGGTGTGAGCTCCCACAGGACATGATGATTAGAGATGGAAGTAACTGATGATAATATATTTAGAAATTTGCTTTGTTTCAGTCACGGTTAAAGCAATAATTTCAAATGGATGTTAGATGCACAAAAAATTGTCAGTGTGTATGCTACAGAAAACATTTTATCTGAGTGAAACCAATCAGATGGTGGAGGAAGTGACACAACTTACAGCAATCATCTTTGATGCGGCAAATCTGTGCAGCAGTCTCTCACAAACCATCTCTTAACTTCAACAACTAGGGAGAAAGCAGAGGAAATTCAGAAAATATAAAGCAGAAATTTGAATTGCATATCAACATGTGGAAAACAAAGAGAAGAAGGGTAAAGATTTTTTTTTGTTGTTATGAAAGCTGGAGAGGTGGGTAGATACATGCTATGGACATCAAAGAGAAAAGAGTGGAAAGCTACTAGTAGAAACATCTGGCTGATAGAAATCTGAAGTTTTGGCATCTAATTTACCACAAAAGATGATAAGTAAGAAAGACTCAGGAACTTCATTTGTTGTCTATTTCTGAACTACATTCTGCAAATCTGAATTTTTAAAGAGAATATGTCTAAAATTATGAATAATGTATTCTGGAAATTTCCCTTTTCATCTGTAAAGTTTATGTCAGATCCTGTAACCATATTAAATGCAACTAAAGGCCATTGATAGAACACTGCTTCCAGCAATTCCATAATCTTACATCCATCTTCCTTGCAGTTTAGCTTTCTATTGCTTTATCACATTTTCTCTTTCAGGACTCCAAACTTTGACTTAACTGTGAATTCATATTGTAATTTTTAGGAAGATGTCAATGTCACATCTACCTTAGAATTAAAGAGAGAAATCTTAAACGTTGTTGCAGAAGGAGGGGAAGGGGAGGGAATCAGCAATTGCTGAGTAAGTAATTATATTATTTGTTAAAAGAGAGAAGTGTGAATTATATAAATAAGCAGTACTCTGAAGGATATGTACTTATATTCTGTGCTAGTTCCCTGGGGGCCTTGTTCCCCTAGATATTGTACCAGAAGCAGTTATTTTTGAGAACTGTATTTTCTACTCCAAGAAATTCAGAGCTGGTTTTAGGTTGAAATATATATAAGTGATGTTCACATCCTACTTGTACTTTAAAAGCAGATAAATATATATAGGGCAAAGCTTAGTTGAGGCCTATGTACAAGTGAATCACTTGGCATTTAATGCTTTAAAACATTCTTTAAAATGTTTTTGTTAACACTAAGTATGAAGAAAAAAAAAAAAAAAAAAAGGCACTGAATGGTGTTTCTGCTGTACACCACAAGGCAGCAGCAAAGCATAAAAGGAAAGACTAAAAAGTAGCATCTAAGGCCACATGGGAGGGGTAAGGAGGAAAGAAATAAAGATTAACAATTTTGATAGGTTCCCCACAGCCCAGTTACATTCATGTACAAATGCAATGAGGTCTAACTTGATTTAATCTACAGAAGGCAGAAGAAAAGGTTGAAGTTTTAGCTGCATGCAATTTTAATTAAGTGAGCTGGAGACCTCTTTTTCTTCCCAAATCTGTGGTTTTATCAATTCATTGTGTTCAGTAGCCTAGCTAAGATGTCATCATCATCACTGCTCAGACGATTTGAGAAACCATGTATTGCTGATACGGACTGACCAGATCAAACGTTTTTATTCCTGCATTTTAGCAAATTTCCCTCTCCCTCTCTGCAATTCAGAGGATAGGAAAAGTAACCAGGCTCCATTTTAACAGTTTATGACCTACAAATTACATCTCACCATTTCCAGTATTTCAAAGTGTATTCAAAATAGCATTCCTTAAGATTTTCAGTTATTTATCTCTGTTATTGGTATCAGCTATGTGGTGTAAGCAAAAATAAGATGAACTTTGCAGACCTGCTTGAAATGGGTACTTTTTGCCTCCAGTTAATAGCACTTGCTTACAGACAATGAGGGCAACCCTTGATGCCTGAACAACTCCCGTTTAGATATCTAGCCACCAGATGGCAGATACTCCCCGCCAGACAATANNNCAGATGGCAGATACTCTCCGCCAGACAATATTAGGAATCAGAAATAGTTCAAATATTGAATGAGTGTTTAAGATTTGTCAGCTCTGTTCTCTTCGGTGGTTATTTTAAACATGCTCTTCTGTCTGCATAAAATAATATCCTGGCTGATTGCAGAGGACAGAGTATTTTGCCTTTTCTTGTCAAAAGAAACTTTGTAGTACTTTTGCAGATGCTCTGAATATCTTCAGTCAAAACACTATTTCCATACAAATGTGGGTCGTAACATTGGCTCATTAACACAAANTAGATATTACTAGTACTCAAATTCTGATAAACACTCCAGAAGCTCGGGCTCATGGATGTTTTGTTGCTTTTATAACCTATGATTGCTCAGTAAATCATGGTTTCTAATTTGGTTTCTAATTTCTTACACCGTATGTGTCATCTAGTTAGCAGTACAAATTATTGATCATTTCCTGAAATGATTGGTCACCCATGTAACTATTTTGTTAAAAATGGGAATGGGAACTGGGTGAAAGTTGTGAATTTACAGATATATGAAGATACATAATCTGCTGTAGGTTGCTATTATTAATACAGAGGAGTACAGCGATATGGCATAAGGTTGAGAAGCTGAATATAGTCACAAAACCTCCCTCAGGAAGAAGGTCCTAAAAGATAGTAATACATGAGCCTTCTCTCAGAAACTTCTGCAGCTATATCAAGTATATACCAAGACCTGCACTGCAAACTTCTGATAAAGAGCTGTTATTTTCTTCACTATCTTCAATTTTTCAAGTGCTTTCACAAATAGCTGGCATTAAAGCTATCATTATGACAGCACAGGTGGCAAACAGAAGCTGGTCAAGCAAACAAACAAAAAAACTAAAAAAAATCTTACCTTCCAAAGCAAAACTGATTCTGGCAAACAAATCACAACAGACTAGAGACAAAGGCACAAAAATGTTCCCTCTCATCCTGCTACTATGCATTCTGCAACGTCTGTCCACTCAGCACCAGAATGTTAAAGCAATGATCAGCCAATATGAGAGAGAAAAAAACAGTGTCCAACACTTGCTGTACAAGGGGCAGAATTTTTCCACTATTTTCCATTCCTGGTTCCCACAGTTTGCCAAGTGAAATGCTTCTCTTTTACCCTGCACAGTGAAATAATCAAGATAACGTGTGACATGACCTATCTTCCAGTGTTCTAGTATTCCTACAAATTGAAGAAATTTTTACTTTTCTCTGTATTTTTTGAATATTCAGAAAAATAATGTGAACTTTATAACTATGATTGAAATAATCACATAATCATAATTAGTTCAGCATTTCTTAGTCCTCATAAAAGCATGAAAAAAGTGGAAATCCTCTATCTAGTCATATCATATAAAATGTACCGGGATTCAGTGTCAATCTATGTACCATGATGTTTTTCTTGGTGGTGTGGACAAATTTTTTTTTACACTAAACAAACTACAACAACAACAAAAAACATAACCCACCAACCAACCAACCAACAAAAACACATGAGAATGAAGACTCTTACTTCAAGTCTTTCTACAGCAGTTTGAACAGGTATTTTAGCTGCAGTGTGTTAGGAACATTTTCACTGCAACTATTCACTATTTATTATTCATAGTAGAGAAGGCTGAAAGATTTTGAGTAATACATTACTGAAGAATTTATGACTGGTGTTTGCTGAATTACTTACTCAGAACTTTTTTGGTAATATCTGTCTTGCAAATATAGGTAACAATTTAAATATGGCAAGGATTGGCTGAAATAACTAGTGGAGGACACAAATGTAGCAAACTAGTTGTCCTTTAGCAAATCAGATTACATTCAGCTCGAGGTCCATATGAGACTTCAATGATCAAATTATGTTGCTCACTGAAGAGGTGATACTGCACTACTCTCAGCTACTCAATTCACCAACACCTATCACCACAAACTTAGCATCATAAAGCAGGAAATTACGTTTCATCTAAGCCATGAATCAGTAATGAGCTCAGTTTTTGTATTTGGATCTTTGTATCTAGCATGTTTGATCATGTGCAATTTTATAACAGGAAGTTCACCTAGGAAGACATTTCCCATTGAATGGTTCTTCACACTGAAAGTTAGGATACAGTTTTTGTTGAAACAAGACACTTTTGAGTAGAGATAGCCCTAATNAACCTTTTTGGGAAAAAAAACCCCAATTTTTTAAAAAAAAAAAAAAAAAAAAAAAAAAAGTATTTCCAGATGAATGACCTGTACCTTTTGAAGTTTGCTATAAAATTCAGTATTCATATTCAACCAGGATATGAAGTGATCCTCTCTAATTGCACAGCCTGACATAAAATAAATTGAATGTTAGAATCTCCAAATAAGTGCAATAAGGAGTTATCCGGAAAGTCAGTTAAATTCTAGAGTCCAAACTCTACTTAATCAAAAAGATCTCTCTTTTCTTCACTGATATCTTTTATAAAATATAAATATATTGTCAATTTGAATGTTGTGTTCAAATAATTCATAATCTGGTATAAGTACAGAGCAGCTTTGAAAGTAACTAGTTACAGCATCTCATCATGCATGAAATCCAGTAACAGGAACACTTAACTGGGATAGCAAACTGATTTGCTAGCAGATGTGTGAATTCTCAATATAGTTTACAAAACATTCAAAGGGTAAGACTGTGCATCCCTAAAAAAAAATTATAGATTTTGTGGAAACTAGTTAAGAAAACACAGCTAAATTATCATGCATTTTGTCTCTCCCTCTAAACGTATAATTACCATGAACCACTATTTCTAGTGATGCAGTTTATGACACTTCCTGGTCAAACAACAAAAAACTTGTTTAAAGGCTGTTTTAGGTATCCTGGCACCATCTTGATTCACATAATGTCACCAGTTGTTTGGTGACAGTAGGAAGCCATATCTAATGTTAAAGACTAGGAAGGACGGAAAAGTTGATACTCATTCTATCTATTTCTTGAGACTCTTTATGTTTTTGTCTACCAACAGAAAACTCATTTAAAGATCAAGGTGGTGGTCATATTGACTCAGATATTTGACAGATATTCTGCCAGCTGGAGATTGTTTGCTAACAGCTATATTCCTATCATTCAGCTGTTGAAAATTAGAAAGATAGTTGCCCATTCTCGTTCATTCTGTTCAGCTTCATTTCATGAAATACTGAAACCAAAGTATACATTTTGAAGTCTAAGGTGACTAAAGGTGATTACAAGTCACATCTCTATTAAAAATTAAAAAAAAAAAAAAAAAAAGAAATAAAAAATCCTCATTCCAATCACAACAGGCATGGACAGAAATAGATCCAAAAGTTCCAGAAAGTCAGCAAATTTGAAAGTACTATAGCAGCTTAGGAACATATGGGCTAGTCCGTATGTGTTGTTCTTGCAACTCTCCCCACGTCAATGTCTTTCTAAAATACATGTATATGTATTTTAATTGGAATACACCAAAATAGAAATGCCTGAATAAACATGACTATCAAATTGAAAGTATTTTCTTGGTTTTCTGTAACTTATTCTATAGCTTGCAAAACTACAGATTTGAAGCTGCAATTTTAAACTGCTATTTTTGAGACTACAAATTTAAAAACACTCTCATGGATGGCTAGGTGTTTGCTTGAATATCCCAGAATAACATGACCCCTGAGATGAAAGTGATCATGTATAACTACACAAGTTTTACAAAAAAAAAATAATAATAATAATTCCTGGTATCTTATTTAATATATGATCAGGTTTTAAAAGATAATCTTGTATTAGATTTTTGTCATTTTCTGTGATCAATCTGTGAGATGGGAACTGTAATGATGACCCCACTAAACTGATTTTTTTTTTTTACTATTAGTTGATGAGTTGGGTTTTGTTTATTGTTAGGTTTTTTTTTTGTTTTGTTTTGTTTTTTCTACCAAGCAGTCAGTAGATGGTCACAATTTTCAGCCATTATATCTTGGTATGAACTAGCCTTGCTCAAATAAAATTTATAACCATCTTCTGAAGGATTACTGCTGTTTCTAGGTCATGCCATTCAGCTAGATGTTATTCACAACATCAGTGCTTTTCAGAGTTGAGCCTGATCCCTATGTCTAACTATCCAGAAAAATGAGTTGCTTCAACAGAAATTACCCTATTTTTATTAGCACTATGTTATGCCTAAAGCACATAATGAGAACATACCAGTGAACTTGTTAGGCTTAAAGCTGCTAAAACGTGTCTGATATTTCATAGCAAATATTAGATAATGACATCTGTGGACAGTTTTAAAAGCTAGAAATCGGCCTAGATTAACCTTCTGATCTCATCAGTGGATTTTTAAGTAAATACGGGCCAGAATTTTGAAGGGCACTCAGTACCGAGCATATCTATTAAAAAGGATGAGAAGTTCTGAACATCTTGAAAAACAGATCATATACATTTAAGCATTAGTTTAAAATCTTAAGTCTAGGCTTTTAGAATTTTGGTTAGGCTTCTCAATATATATGGTTTAATAAATTGCTATTTTTCTCTTTTTGACTTAGAAAGAAATCTATTTCACTCCCAGATACATCCCTCCATAATGTTTAAAATGGCTGGCAGAAAGAGCCCCAGTGCAGCATTATTTATGAGCACAGCAATCCCATTCACTTATGAATATGGGCACGCAACAGAAGTATCTTTTGGCTGTATCGGCAAAGTAAATCCTTTCAGAGAGAGAAAGCAAGCTTCCTAACAGGTGTGAAGATAAATGTGTACATGCATCTCTCCCCAAAACAGTCAGACTGCCACAGGTTTTTTTTTTACAGTAGTTCCATCCAAGTGAAAAAGAACATCTGCATGAGGTGAATCCTACTGAATTTAGTTCATACATAGTATCCATTCTTGCAGAGAAAAACCTGCAACCATTAGACCATTTTAAATTCAGTATTAATACCAATGGCTGCGTTGCAGTTCTCACTGTTATACCAGCCTCCATATACTTTTTCTACACTGTCATATTCTCATTTTACCAACTAAGACATGATTTTTCTTTCATAGGAATTGCACTCTGTCTCAAAACATGAACAATTTTAACAGCTTAACACTCAGACGTTTAATGGGTTTTCAGACACCAACTGCACACACAAACAAGCCAACTCCAGTATTAGCGGTTTCACTCTGCACATAGCAAAGAGGTCTCATGTAATGTAATCTCCATATTTTTCTCGAAGATCATTTGGTTTCTTTGTACATACTGTGCTGAAGTTTTATTCTGGAGCACAAATTGCAAGAGTTTTATTTCTGTGACACATTATANACGTTTAATGGGTTTTCAGACACCAACTGCACACACAAACAAGCCAACTCCAGTATTAGCGGTTTCACTCTGCACATAGCAAAGAGGTCTCATGTAATGTAATCTCCATATTTTTCTCGAAGATCATTTGGTTTCTTTGTACATACTGTGCTGAAGTTTTATTCTGGAGCACAAATTGCAAGAGTTTTATTTCTGTGACACATTATAAATCATCTGAGTATCTCTCAAGAATGTGAATGTCTAAAAATGTTAAAAGTTGGAAGAGAAAGCTGTCTGTCACAAAATCCTGGAAGAGAATTGGTCTTATGTATTCTGCTGCTATTTTTATTTTCTTCTCATTTTTCAAGATCTAAAAAGAAAATACTACTGAAAGTGTTTTAAGTTGCCATGAGGAAAATATTCAAGCAACTAAGGAATGGCTTAGATAAAACAGAAAGTGACTTTCGCTTTAGCAGTAATTGGCTACAGAGAACTGGAGGTGACAGCATGATCTCACCGTGGGAGATCCATGGGCTTTTGCAGTTCCTGGCATCCTGTCTCACTAGGCATATGTCACTCAGTAATTCAACACCAAACACGAGCCCACAGTTTCCACATAAAATCTGGAGTCCAAGGTTTTTCATCTTCCATTAGCACTGTTTTCCCTGCACTTTCTACTCCTTTCAGTTTATCTCAGGCACTACATCCAAAACAGCCTGTCAGTTCTTCAAAACACTAAGATACCTCTCACATCCTAGAGAATCACAAGTCTCTGATTTGAAAAGAGCACGTATTTTCTGCCTACTGCAGATACATCCAGCTGGCAAAAGGGCTGGGAGAGCTGGATGGAATTTGTGTGTAGAAGACAGCTAAAGAATCACAAAGACATTTTTAAGTCCATGTCTTAGAAGTCTGTTGTACTTTTGTTTTAACATTAATAGAATGCTGTAACAAATGGTTGTAGTAAAAATAAATAATTAAATAAATAAATAAATAACTTGCTCTTTGTTAAGAGCAATTTGTATGATAACAGATAACAGATGTTATCGCAACATGGCATATTTAGAGTCTCAATATTTGCTCTCAGGCCTTAAAAACCTCAGAGTTCCCACTGACTTAAAGCAGAAGAACAAAATGTCACCCCACACCACTTCCTTCTCCTTTAGCATAGACAACAGTTTTGTTCATGTCTCTTTACTTATCTGTAATAATTAAAGCTTCCTATGACCCTGACCTTCAGTATAATTTATATGATCAGTACTTTCAAGTTCACCAGCAAATACACAGCTACTTACTATTATTTACTTGTTCACAGACAACTTCTGAACTATTAAACAAACTAAAACTGTAATACTGAAAGTCAGGTCCATCCAGAATTCAACTTCTTGGGATAAGTACTAGTTAAAAGAGTACCTACAGAAACACAGGTATTTCCTGGTCTGTCATCAGGTAGTTAACACTGTGTCTTTCTTTTGATGTGAAAATATGTGAAAATGTTAATATTCTACTTCCATGTTTAGCTCTTTTTATGTTAACATCATAACTGTTAGAAACTAATCATTTTAAAACTTACAGAAATTTTAGCATTCTTGTCACTTGTGGGAAAATTGTCAGTATACCAGCTATAAAAAGTACTTATTCACAGTGCTTCTACATTTCTTGTTTTCTAGCAATGCGCAGAAAAAAAAAAAAAAATCATGCATAGAATACTAAACTGACATTAATTGAAATACTGTTCCTTAGAAGAGGCTGACTGGGGGCTTTATCAAAAAGATTTTTAGGTAGAAAAGTGGATTTGTTAAAATCTAAACCTATGTCACTGGGAATGCCTTCCTCTTTCAAGCAAAAAGACAGGAAGTATTATTAAACTTATGTTCTCTCAGTAGGTGACATAAGTACTGAGATATTTTGGGATGGCTTGCACACCTCTATTTTCACCTTTAATCCACCTAAGAACACGAAAGATTTGATTTCTGTTGATACTGATGGAAAAAAAAGCTGTTAAAACATCTCAAAAGTGTTTGCAGCCTTCTGTTTGAGCTGCAGTGCTGGAAATACTGCTGGGCTTCCACAGCATGAGCAGCTTTTCAGAGGCCTTCCTTAAGATATTGATGTTTTCCCATAAAGAAAAATTACATATGTCATAATTTCCATATATAAAACCATTGAAAAGACATACAACAAGTGCTGCTTTCCCAGCTACAATAACAACAACAAAAAAAAATTCTGAATGTACATGAAAGATAAATAAAGGGGTCAATATGCAAACAACTCCCTAAAATTTCAGGTATTGTTTCATACAACTTGTATGTTCTTCCAGCATGTATACACTTTAAAACTTAATGTTTCTGTCTCAATTTTTCACAGTTTTGAGGTAGTGTAGTTTTGTACTATAGCTCACTGCAGAGCTGAGCTGTGGATTTTTCATTGTACGTATCAAAAACAAAATCTCAGATC
This sequence comes from Alectura lathami, assembly GCA_013399715.1. Taxonomy (NCBI): domain Eukaryota; kingdom Metazoa; phylum Chordata; class Aves; order Galliformes; family Megapodiidae; genus Alectura; species Alectura lathami. The sequence goes on from VXAV01010326.1 coordinate 116,347, forward strand.
AAATAGAATACTTCATTTTCTTTTTTTGCCTTTTTTTTTTTTTTTTAAGTCGCTGGTATTTTCCATGTTTATTTCTTTAATATTGAATATTTTCTTTTAAAGTTATCAAAACGTGAATACTTGTTAAAAACAACAACTACAACAATAAAACATGTTTTCCCATCCCTAAAATATTCAACAGTTTAGTTAGGAATTTATAGTAAAAAGTAGTTTGCCCAGTTTTATTGCTCAGAAGGCTTTTCTTTTATTCATGCCAGTTGATCAAGCTCTGGGCATAGGCAAAGGTAAGTCCTATTTGGTTTCATTTAATATCTGTTGCTGTAAGGTATAATTTTTTTTGACATCTTCTCTGTGGCAAGTTAATTTCTGTTTCCATTTCTTGTTTATTATCCAGACAAGGCAAAGAAGTTTTATAGATTTCGTTTTCCAATCTGGGTTGTATGCTTGGCAATAGTTAATACTTACAATATTTTTCTTCTTCAATTTTAGAACCCAGTTCTTGGGCCAGTTTAGATGTGCGTGGAACAAGACTGAACATATTCTCTTGACAAAATGAAGAAAAAGAAAATCACTGAAAAAAAAAAAATCTGTCAGATGCATTCTCTGTACTTTCTGTGAGAAATTGAGAAAGAGCATTTATCTAAACATAGCTACTTCATATGAATAACTTCACCTGTTATTTCATATATTGACTGAGTTGCAAATACAGTTTAAGCAGGGATTGGTTGCAATTTTCTCTTCCCCTTCCTGTCATTTTTCCAGGTTCTGAATACTCAAAACCTGGGAAAAGCAGAAGCAAGTTATAACAGGAGTAGAACTACACATTGTTGTCAAACAATTCATGTATTCTTTCCTGTTGCAGTCACATACAAACCTTCATTCATTTTTTAATGCTTCTTTAAAATTAAGCCTTCAAAAATCAAAAACGTACAAATTTTTCATGAAAATCAAAAATATTAGTGACTTTGTCTGTCTTGGGAAAAATCAACTTAAATCCCTGTTAGATGAATTAGAAGGAAGAAGTGATATTAGCCCTGTGGTTTCCCACATCCCTGGAAGTTTCCCGGCCACTGGAGACTGGCACTACTTAGCCTGACTTGTAAATGCTGCTTATCTAAGTGCAGCCAGTGAGCTGCCAGGCTCCGTGCCCTCACTGTGTGGGGAGCAGGACATGCTCCCCACAGCTGATTCCCTGAAGGGAGATGGTGACAATGGTGACTGAGAGCTCAGTGGCAAATCCCTCTCTTTTCAGACACGTCGTCTGTATATACACACACACACACATATATATATAAAACCAGTGCTTTACTGTATGCATATAAAAATGCTCTGCTAAGCAATGACATTGCAGAAATTGCAGTATCTCAAAATTTATAGTTTATATGGATGAGGTGATTTTAAACAGAGAATCACTTCCTATTAAATAGCATTTCTACATTCTTCACAGAAAGGTCACCAAATCCTTTAAGAACTGGAAGTTGACTCCTAGCAATTTTCAGCAAAACATCTTAGTTCTAAATATCTGAAAAATACAGCCTTGATTTTTCGAAGCTAATCGGTTGGCAACATAGATCTATAATCAACACATGCTACATCCCAAGGTGTTAAAAACCCACCTCAAAACTAAGATTTCTTGTATAATCTTTTATGCTCATTCTCCTTTCTGATGCTTTCATGAATTCAGAAGAGTTTAGGGGAGAGATGGCATTTCTGTGGTGGGACCATGACTCACACTAGAGCCTCTCAGAAGTGTTGTTGGGCAGGTCACCCGTTATGCTGTTAACTACTGTGCAAAAATTGTTCAATTTCATAGCAATGACCAATAGTAATCACAGTCTCACTGGTAGGAGATTGGTAGAAAATGGGTTGGCATATTTATTGCAATGAAGTATATGCAGTACCCTGTACACCTTTGTCAAAAAAGACTGACCATTATATTTAAAGGCAAGTATCAGATGGAGAGTCAGAAAAATAGATAAAGCAAGCCTCTTTTTGGAGCAAGATTAGTTGATGACTTAACATCTCCCTTTTTTTTTTTTTTTAGTATAAATAAAGAGAAATGCATATATACCCTTACAACTGTTTTCTCACAGCTGTTGCTACTCTCATGATCTGGCAAGATTGTATAAGTAATACTATAACTTTAAACTTCCATGACTTCAGACTTCACCATTCACTAAAACTCATCCACTTATAGCAGAGCTCTTGAGAGCTTTATCTCACTGCTGAAAATTCTGTCCTATTTACCCTTCAAGTCAAGGTTGAAATACAATTTCTGCAGCAGCAACGTAATTCAAAACAGTATGAATAATAATCTGTTTTAAGTGGAGTCTGATCTGTTTATGGAACATTTAAACAAATCAGACATTTGCAAGTCCGTGGGCCCTGGATAAAAATTCTTGAATTCTCAGCCCAATGTTTATTATTGCAAGCTTGTTCAATGCAGGAGAGTTATCTGTCAAACTGTGAAATGTTACAGACTCAGAGATTCAACTGATCTAACTAGTATAAGCGGAGGGGAAGAATAGTCTAACCTCTAGCTTTTGTTTCAGAGTTTATACAATCAGTTTTCAAAAGTTTGATGAGAAAACAAACAAAAAGCTTTACAATAGTTTTCACATTCATCAGTAGTAGATGGAAATCCCTCAACTTTTGCCGGATTTGAAGGTGTCTAAATGATATACTCTTTGCAATTGAGAAGACATTTTTTGGTTATTTTTGGATAGGGACAACAACACAACTAAGTAGTTTTAGGAACTTAGCTCTTCATGTTTGTTTTCTACAAACAAACCTACTTCCAAAATAGAAATATTTTGTAGCTTTGAAAAGAGCATTTAACTCATTAAACATAATGAAATGTTAGGGGAGTTGGGGAGGCTGAAGGAAAATGCTTTTTGACAGTTTTCATTTCATATACCTTTACAATGAATGTTCTGTTCTATCCTACTCTTGTTTTCTAATTGCCACATACTGTACGGTTAATACCTAATATGTCTGTCACTGTACGTCTGTCAAGGCAGATGCAAGCAAAGGCTCTTCTTTCTAGCTGCCTGATATTGCAGGGCTAATCCTGTGAGCAAACACAGGCACTCCTTATCATCCAAAATAGAAAGGTAGGCAGGTGCCTACCTAGTAGGAGGCACAGGAAGGATTGCCAATGCTGTCTCTTTCCCTTCCCTCCTTCCACAGATGGACGATGTGTGTGTGTGTGTGTGTGTATGCCTGAAGACAAACGATAGGAGCCAAGAACACCATGGAAACATACACAGAAGAGGTAGTTGGGCTGAAATCTGATTGCTTCCTTATTAACACAGATAAAACTAGAAATATGCTTTATATTGAGCACTGAGGGAAAGTTTCTTTACTAATAGCCTGAGGTTTCTATCTCTATCAATTCATATTGTACTCCGAGCAATACGATCTTCCACAATTCTGTTGAAAACTACTTTCTACAAAGACTTTCAATTCCATCAGCTTCTCCTGCTGGTTTAAACAGCCCCTGAAGCACATCAGAACACTTCTGACTGCTGTCAGAGAGGTACTTCTTGTTGTTGTTTTTGCTGTTTTATTTATAAACAATGGGGGAAAAAAAGAAATTCTTAGCACTGAGCCAGCATAGTCTTTGGCTCCATTCACACTGAAGGCTAAACAGCTTCCAGTGGAATGTGATCAAAGCGTCCCCTAGCAAGCATTGCACCCAGCCTTCCTTCCAGCCCACAGTAAGATGCAGATCATGCAGTGGGGAATCTAGTGCACAATCAGGTCTTACCCCAAAATAGCATCATAGCAAAAGCAGGGCATAGAATAGAATAAAACCAGAGGATCCTAAAAGGGATTATTCTCAAGTCCTGGTGTTTAAACCTGGTAAACCGATCAGTTTCAATGCAGTTTTGTGATTTATTATTATTATTATTAAAGAACACAGTGAAAACTGGAAAATATGAAGGCTCACTCCATCCCAAGCCCAGAGTGGATAAAGTACAACGAGTAGTAGTAGCAACATTTTCCTTTCCTAACAAGAGAGAGAAAGTGGTAATTTTCAGAAACCCTGTTATCTATGTGTGTTAGTAATTGAGGCTAGGACTCAGGACCAAGATTTGGCTGCCAATTCATTAGTGGCCTTATATGTGATTACAAAAGCAACAAACAAATCTAGTCAGCAATATTTTCATTAAGATGTAGGATGAGACAATGTTGCACAACTTCTGTTCATGTTAATGGAATTGAGAAACCTCTCAGAACTCGTGTGGCGTGGGGCTCAAAAAATATTTGCTGAGGCTCACAGGGCAGCCAGCTGTGGACTAACCATTGCCAAGAACCATGGTGGCTTTGGGACCTGACACAATTTCAATGGAAGCAGCAAAGATTAAAGCAAGGTTACCAGATTTGCATGTGCTTTAAAGGGATCCTTCAAACCATTTCTAAGACAGTATATACACCCAATAAACTTTTTTTTCTACTAGAAGGATTATGGTATAAGCCTAGGACACCATAACCAGAAACCAATGGAACAAACTACAGTACTGAAGAATACGTGTTGTTGTGCAGCCACACAAGTTGGAAAACAGAAAAATAACACTTAGCATGTTTAAATGTGTTGTGTCAAATTAAAAAAAAAAAAAAAAATTCTAACATGCATTAAAATAAATTTGTGAATGCTTTACAGATATTATAGAAAATCTGAGAAAAGAAATTGTCTTTTTTACTTTAAGAATGGTACTACATACACAAAAAAATTAGCACGTAACAAACTAAAAGAATACAATCCAGATACTTATGCAATACATATCAAAGTATAGCACTACTGAATGAGATAATATTGCTCATTTCAACAGTGCAGAATGCTCAACCATCAGATTTCACAGATATATTTTAGTAACCCAGAGGAACAGTCCAATTCTCAGAAAAAAACTTCTGAGGATGACATCTAGAAAAAGTATAGGAATATGTAAGTGGAATTAGGAGGGTGGATCTCTCATTTACTTATTTATTAAATAAAGCCACTGCTAGTGTTAACTTTTCTTCTACAGTCACTATGAAACATTGCTAAATTATCTCTGTAAAAAAGGGGAACAATCAACATCAAAACACCCACAAAGTTGGGTTGTACACTTCTCATATTTGTAAATCAATAGTCTTTGTAAAACTGTTTTGAAGCCTTTAGGGAAGGAATAGTGGGAACAAAAAATCCATAACAACAGCATCACTGTCTGTTTATCAGATCAGCAATGGAGCTGATGTTATAAAAAGAAATCTCTACTCTGAGTGAAGTCTAGAATATTATATGAGGTTTCCATTTCACCAAACCTTTTACAGTTTACTGTGGGACTTTCATTCCGTGGTTAGACAGGCAGAGTTA
>VXAV01010327.1:603-17515 GCA_013399715.1 Alectura lathami
AAAAAAAAAAGTGATATCTGCTTTATTCCGGTTGGTTCAACACAAACTAGGAAGACAAAATGTGTAATAGTGTACAAATTGTTTTCTCAGTGGCTATTTTTTCCTAGTAGAAATGGGTCATTTCACTGATAATGGGTACTTAGTGTCTTGATCTATTTTAGAAGTCAGCAACCAAAACACCCAATTCATTCTTCACACGGTACCAGACAGGGTAATAATTTACTTTGGGCTGAATGGCCCTATGTTTACGATGAGAAAGGACTGATGTTTTGCCTTTAAAGAGCTACTACCCTCTTAGATACCATTTACAGCACAAAAAGCTTATACGAACTCTGAGTGTAACTGACGTGAATAGCTTACTACTTGAGTGTCAAGTTTTCTTACGGCACTTCCAATAAACCTTTCAAAATCTCCTGTGAAAGAGAAGGGGGGCAAGAAGTCTTAGTCCAAATAATACAGGGCAAATAGCTGCAGTGGTTGGTTGATCAATAGCAGCATATCTATGCACCTGGGAACACCTGGGATCCCAGTTACTTCAGAAGTGGTTGCAGGACTGAATTTCTTTTGAAATACATATTAAGGAGTTTGTGCTGACTGTATGCTGGAGCTGGAAGACAGGAAGATGGATAGTTGTGCATAAAACCTTCTAACGCAAAGTTAAACCATCAACAGTTTTCAAACAAATGTGAACTAGCAGAATGAATTTTTATAGACTTGATAAGCCATTTGTCAGCATATCTGTGTATCATTAAGCCACAGCATAAAACCACAGAGTGATACTCAAGTATGAACAATACTTTCCATTCTTTTCCTATATTCAATTCTTTATGGCTCAGTGTGTCCCAGATAAAAGTACTCTTGGATCAATGGTTTTCCAGATTACTAGGGATCTTGCCTCAATTAAATGATTAAGAGAAAAATTATGAAAGGAACAGATAATGTGGATGTAAATACAAGTCCAGAATCACACCACAAGGTGAAAAGAAGACAGCAAAAAGATATGCAGGCATATCTGCGTATCATTTGTATCTAGATTGGTTTCCTTTCTATTCTGCAAAACACTTTTGTCATCATAATATACATTACTGCTCTTAAATGAACAAAACCAAAGGAAAATCACAGTGTTATTTCTGACTGAAACATCATTTCTTACACTAGAGTAAGAGGTGATAACTGGTATTCTATCTTCAGAGTGCAGGTGTGGGGCATTATATTTTACAGGTCATTTATAGGGTTTTGTTTGTTTTGAACACAAACAAGCTCTCTTGCCAGCCGTCTTGAACAGGACCTGGCAAACTAAGCAATTCCAAATGCTGGCAAGGGTCATGAGACAAGATCAAGGCACTTTCAAGGAAACTCTGCATCCCCCTACTAATTTCAAATGAGTTTATGATTTAGGGGAGTGCCTTTTGCAACACATCTGTACTGCACACCCTGCATGCAGACTATCCAAAATAGGACCTTAAATCTGGACCTCTCCCACCCTTCTCATTAGATTATGTATCATAATTATCAGATTATAAGGTATTTTTGTCTCAATTAATATGTGGCTTTTGATATAAATAGAAATATCTCCCACTGGACAAATGGCTAGACTCAGGCAAGTTGTGAAAACAGGTCTCACAGCTGTACATATAAAAAGAGAATAAATTTATTTTATAAGGAGAATACATTTTATCTTAAATTTAATTGCTGCTTTTTTCAGTGGGAAACTCCTTCCAATACATCTGGGATATTTTTATCAGACAACTAAAGCAATTCATGAAATTCTTAATAGACTGAAGAATTTATTGAAAAAAAAAACCCTTTAATTGTAATGAAAGCCACTCTTTATGTGCAAATTACAGTACTAGACTTAGTAGCTCCCCAAGGTAGTGTTTGCCCAGCAGTGTTTGTTTTGAATTAAATTGAATGAGTTTTTCCATGTCCTCCACTGTTACTTATCTCTTGTTGGAGCTGGAATCAGAAAAGCCTCATACTGGAGTGGCGCATCTCCCATGGACTCTGCCCATAATGTAGAGGCCAATAAATGCTTGACCCAGCTCCAAGGCTAAAATGATTTGCCAAAATAGCAGCTTAAGCTAGAGGTTATTCCAATGTAAATTCAATGTGACAAATGCTAAAGAGGCTTCTGGAACAACAAAAAGCCATATGTTGGCATAACAAAATCAGAAAGGCAGCTGCTGTCCTCAGCTCTTCCCACAAAAATCTGATTGTCAGTTTAAAACTAAGGCGACTTTGGAAAGCAGTAGTGAAAGGAGCAAAAGGATATGCTGCTGCTTATGCAATAGGTCAACTGGATGCTGAAGGTAGGAGGGAGAGCAGACCATCCACATTGCAAATGAGGGATCAAACCTGGCTGGATGGCAGTCACCAGGTGGGGTGGGCTCATTTCCAGCACAGGTGAGTGTACTGCCTTCCCTCTGAGTCCTCCTCCAGTGGTCCTCAGAAGTTCAGAAAAGCAGTCCCCTCTCTCCCAGACTACACTTGTGCTCCAGAAGTGAAACGTTCCTAAGTTAATATTGATACTATCATTTTTTCTTTATTTGGCTAGATTAGCAGGCAAACTCTTGTACTTACTGTGGCCATTATTTTTAAGGTCAGAATTATTAAGAACTGGATTTGCATTTACCACTGCTTCCAAAAGAGCTATGAATATGTTACAGTGCTTGGGGAATATGCAGTCTGAGGGCAAAAGCACCCTTCCACTTCAATAATGCAGGATCAAATGCCATGCAATTAATTTACCGGCACGCTCCATCCAAAACCACCTCTTCAATTACTGTTATCTCTTACGCTGATAAGATAAAATTATTAACTCACAAATGAGGTCAAGTGAATCAGATTCCTCCTTTCCTACTTACCAGTTCTGAAAATATACAGGGAAAATCTCATCCTGCCGGTAGGAGTCAATTAGTCATCCAAATGTACATTTATAGTGCCATTTTAGATGCCCTGAGATGTCCCATCTGGCTTCCAGCTGCCTCTGGTGGGAGCAAGCTCTGTGTAGGTTCTAATCACACATTCAGTCCCATACATGTCTTGGATACTCCTAGGTGTTAAGAATGACACTCGATGACTCTACGTAGACAGCTAACTCCCACCTCAACTGCTCAAAGCAAAAGCTGTCAGACTGTAGACTATGTAAAATGGCAGTACAATATTACAAGACTAAATAAAAAATGTTTGTTTATAGTTTAATTCCTGAAATAATAAAAATAACATACTAATAACAGCACAAAACACCTGGATGGCATATGCAGGATACTACTGAATATGTATGTAACATAAGTGAGATTGGAGAATCCAGAGTGTTTTTCTTTTGCTTTGTTGAGGACTCAAAAAAGTGTGTGAGCATTTCCCAGAAATAACCAAAGCAGGAAAATAGATTCACTGTGATTTAAACTCATTTGATCCTAGGCAGCGTCATATCTGCTATGCCTGTTACAGAGCAAAGGCTGTGAGAGGGGGATGCCAAAGTGTCCCAGACAACACTACAGCACCACAAACTGAAAATACTGAGGCTTGTCTTTCTTGGCAGTAGATAAAAATTAGAAAAAGAGATGGAGTCCTTCAGTGCCCATCAAATTCCACAACTAACTCTTCCTTCTGGTTATTTAGATTTTATATAGGTAGGAATGATGTAAGGTAGAGAAAGACTTTCATGCCACTGAGGACAAACCTTAATCCAGCCCACCAGCACCTATTCAGCTGGTCATCACACAGATAGGTAAAGACAGTTATATTTCCCATAGCCAAAAAGTTCCAGTAAGCTAGTTGTGGGTTTCCTACGGATTATTAAAGATAATTTAATATTCAAACTACTGCTCAAACCTTCGTTCTGTTAAAGTCATATGTCTGAAGTGCGATGTATTTGTTTTAAATTAGATGCTTATACCAGAGCAGAGGTTGTATATGAATGGACACGGGAACCAGCAAGGTCGGTGGTTGTGGCTGAAGACGGCTCTCGACTGAACCAATATGATCTTCTTGGACAAACTGTGGACTCTGGAATTGTTCAGTCCAGTACAGGTCTGTGAAAAAGGTTTACCAGGAAGGGTTGTGTTTTTGCTTTGATGGAGGATCTTTAACCACCAAAACAGAATTTAGAGCAGAATAAATAAATAAATGAGAGAGGTAAATTGCAATATATGAAATTCAGATTAGGGAAACATATAGCTGAAAAGGTAATGTATCCTGGGATTATTTTCTTACTATAATTAGTGGTCCTTAAAATATTTCAACAGTTAAAAAGCTTCCCATAGTGGCAAATCCAACCAGAAAGAATGAAACACAGTAATTTAAACTAGAAAGAATCATTGCTCATATCCTTGTTATCTGCTTATTATAGAAGAGCACCAGAATTCGAGTCCTCAAAAATCATGCTCTGGAGGCTGCGAAACAAGATACTAAAAGCAAGCATGTAGTCTTTCAAGGAGGTATTTAGAGAGTGAAAAAAGTATTTCACCAAATTAAAAAATAAAATGTTTGGAACATCCAAACATAGGATTTATGTATCTTAATGCTACCATCAGCTTTAAATACAAAACTACTAAAAGTGAAATACAAAAATATAGCCCATGTTTTCAATATTATATACCAGTAACTTTGAAGCTGATTTTTTTTTTTCTTTTTCACTTCCTAATTTTTGTTCAAAAATTTAATCTTTGTTTACTTTTTTTTTTTTAATTTATTTTTAACTTGGAAGAGCACAAAGATCTATATACAGTAATAAGCTGAACACTGAGGATGAACAAGAGCTCAAATTTCGTACTGGATTCAACGTTCAATGGGTCAGAGAGAACCACTCCATTAGAAGTAGCTGTATGGCTTTGAATGCCCCTGCAGTTGTCACAGAACTGAAGTAGTACACTTACACCTGCCTAAACCAAGCTTTCTAATGTGTCATTCATAAAGGGAACAAACATTTAAGGAAAAGTGAGGCAATTTCAGGTGAACCCTAATTCACGTCTGATTTTTTTTTGTTGTTTTGTTTTAGCTTGCCAGCACGTATTTATATGCCCTATTCAGCTAACAAAATTTCTTTTATATTAGAGTTTTCAGTGGTCCGATTTTCAGGTTACTGCTTGGAAGTTTCTGTTCTGTAGATGCAATCATAAAAGTAAGTGGAATGGTAGAAACAAGGACTTTGCATAAGACAAATACCAACACAGCTCTTTCCATAGGCTTGTTATTTTCATCATTGAGCACTGAGGCATGCACTGGGCAAATAAAAAGGGAGAGAACTTCTAGCTTGGCCACAGCCAGTAACGTTCTGGTTGATGTCTGTGGAGCTAATAGTTCACACCAGCTGTTCCTTCTTGAACAGGCAGCATGACTGGTGAGGGACTGCATGGATCCTGAGCTCTTTGCTCTTTCTGTTCTGAGGCTATTCACTCAGAGAGACCTTGGCATCTGCACAACTGCACTTTCACACTCATTGCCAGTTCTCTGCTCACCAGATGCGTTATAAGGGCGGTGGGACAGTCAGAAGAGACTCATGAGCTTGGGAACACATTGAAACTGAACATAAAATACCAAATATAGTTCAAGGTAATTAGGTAGTAATGTCAGAAGCACTGTTTAAATTCTAAAGAAAGACAGATAAATCTTTTAACAGAACTGAAGGCAAACCTAAGAAATGTAAAAATTCTTGATATAGTTCCATGAAAAAAACTAAATTATATTTCTGTTGCCCATGGTATTTCATAGGTTTGAATTCTGCCTCATTTTTCTGCCTGAAGAAACCCTTTACCATGCACATCCTAAATGCAGTATAGTTAATATTTGCTGAAATAAAAATACTATTGTCTAGATGCAGAAAAAATTTATGAAGAACTAAATACAATGGATCAAAACTAAAAATAAGCCCATAAATAATCTTTTACTACCAAACTTATAACCATCTTAATACCTACTAAGAAGAGAAAGTGGTGGAAAAAACATTTATTGTTTACAAATTCAGCATCTCAAGGTAAAGTGCTTCTTGACATCTGCCTGCACAAAAGTTATGGTGGGAAAGTGGTTAACGATAACCTTTCTCCCCATTAAGATGGCTGGGCAGCCATGTCAACACAATCTTCCAGCACATCTTTATCCTCTGATCTTCCGGTGTAAGATATGACATATGTAATGAAAACTGTGAAATCCCTTCCTGTTCCCAGAGTTGGAGGTTGACTCATATGACAAAAACGACATAGGGAATTTAAGTCAATCTCCACTAAGAGTTCTCAGCACCTCTATTAGGTGAGAAAAAATGAAGTTCTTATGCAGCTGATTCTATGGATCATTAAAGGAATCTTCAAATCTTGGGCAATTTTAAGATGATATTTATAATTGTCTGGAATTCCAGACATGTATTTTCCAAGAATTTGGGCAAAACTGGATTACTCCAAACATTCTCAAAACTACAAAATGATTTTGTGAAACCAGTAAGCCTATTTTGTTATTATTATTATTATTTTTTTTTTTTTTTTCCTTTGCTAGTGGTCCATCTGCTATCCTTATTTCTGGATCTAGAACAAGTTAACTACAAATCCTGAATTTTTCATGAAAGGAGATCTGCAATTGTTACTATCTTGAAAGACTAAAATGGTTTTACAGTCTAGTTATTCACCCATGTTGGCAGTAAAAGAATCTGTTCTGTTTCCTTATATGTGCAGGTACTACAGGCTTATAAATAGCATTCAGTAAGGAAAATAATACTTACTGTTGCTGCTGTTTTGTTTAAGCAGGGAATTATTAATTTTAAAGTTGTGTGTGCAATTTCTGTCACTCTTCAACTATCTTCAACTATCAAGTCTTATTGACTCAGGTGGACTTTAAAATAATGTAATTTGTAAGCACTTCAACAGATACTTAAAGGTGTAGTGCAAATTTCTATTTACATGTAATTATTTTGCCACTTCTAAAACATTGTTTGGCACAGAGAATCGGCAGGATCTGCACTCACTAAATGGTATATTCTTTTTCTGTTGCTCTATAAACCTGCTGAGAGGACACTTTTGGAAGGTTTTACTTTCTGTTGGGTTACACAGCATTAGAAATAGATGAGCAACATTTTGCTTAGAACTACTGTCAGGGAAAGCCTTACTTCTATTCAGAGTGACAGGGTAAGTATTATTATAGTAAACTCAGTCTCCACTTCAAACCTCAGGTCAGCATGCAATTTAAATTAATGTAATGCACATTAATTTTAGGTGTCCACCTAATAAACTGGGTTTGTTAAAAACAGTGTAAAGAACACAATTGATGCAACTTGGAGGAATATCAACTATTTCCTCATAGGGATGTATCTGCATAAGGATTCCTCATTGACAGCAGGAAAGGACTGACTCTTAGCTGTGATACATTGTACAATTAAAGGCTGTTTAAAAACTACTGCTGCAAAAGTGCTGAGCACAGACACAAACTCTTCCAGAGCTCTGGAAGTATTGAAATGTGGATATGATTCAAAACATTAGGGTAACCTTGGTGGAGGAGTTGTGTGGCCAATTTTAAATGTTTTGTATTGTGTACTATATACAAACTAATTTACACCTCACAGAATAATAGAAGTGAAAAATACTTATCTGCTCAATGCCGTTATTTGGAAGACCTTAGAGAGGTCAAGGCAGTTAGAGATAGAGACAAGAGAATGTAGATGCATACACTACAACTCACGTATTTTACAGTGAAAGCCTAGTAATCAGACTCTGTGAACATAGGAAAGATACTGCTCAAAAACTATTTGGAATTTTAGATTATGTAGATTTAGATGGCTGAGTTACAAACCTCTGAAAACAGAATTAAAGAGAAATTGCATAGAAGTTAGACACTGGCCAGCAGCTGTCATGAGTGTGGCCATGTGTTTCAATTAAAGATAGACAAAATGTGGGAAACTAAATATTCAGTAAATAATTGGTGTGCTTGAATGTTATTTGATAATGCTAGTTTATGTATTAAAAATGTTATTTAAAGAAATTTCATTAAAAATCTACTATATTCTAACAAATTACTCCACTCCACTGGATTTTTTAAGACTTAAAGCAACGTTTTTGATTTTTAACTGAATTGTAGGCATTATTCTAGGCCTGTGCTTTGCCTGATACACTCCTCATAGCATTACCTTTAGCTGACTTCTAGCTCAGACCTGTTGTAGTACTTAACAGATGAGAGTAATCCTGGTCTTTTTAATTGCCTTCATGCTTTGAATCCTGTTCTCATTTTCTAGAAGTTAAAAATACTTTCATAATTCAAGCAGCTAAATAAAGCTTCAGAGCAGCATGCTGTGTATACTCTGTATTCTTAGCTTGCCATCTACGATTACTGAATTAATTCTGGCATACCATTGTGAGAGTTCTATATCTGATTGCATTAAAACAGCTTTAGAAGATAAAATTAAATGACTGGCTTTTCTAGCTAAGATTGGCACTCTTCATAAGGACCACTCTTGTAGGTTGTTTTGGTGCAAGTTAAAGAACAATGGGTAAAAAATCATGTCAATGCTCACCATCCTGCTTCTGGAAGTCCTATTTTTTGAAAGAAATTTTTTCTTGCATATCATTTGCTCTGCCTTTCAATTTTTAATCAATTTTCTTTCCCTCCCTTAGCTACTGACTTCTATTTTTTATTGAAACACGCAGAATATTGTCACATCTTATTTATAAGCTTTCCTCAGGGTTATACGTTGAACAAGATTGTTCAAATGAATGTGCTTTTGGACTACGAATTAAAGGAAAGGGCATTTGACATGCTCGATGCATAAGCAGCCAATGTCTAGACATAGTTTTTCAATCCAATTTAAGCTTTTACTGTACAAGAGCAACATTCTCTTTCCAGTTGCCTATATTTTAAAAGTGGATAATGGTAATTTCATGTCATCTCTAATCTAGACAGAGGTTTTCATCCAGTTACATTTCCACCTGTTTCTTTCCGAAGATAATGTCTATTGTATAAAGAATCAATCTACACTGAACAAAATGTCACAGCTGTAGGTTTTCCAATCTTTTGAGAATATACTGTTTTTTAAAATCCGTTTTCAATGATATTGTAAATAATGGTCTGAAAATAAGGCATTATTTGCTGTTGTCTGGAAGGAAAATTTTGTAGAGTTATATAAATGCTTAAGATGCCTTTTGTATGTAATTGGAATAAACTGATCATATGTTTCTGTAGCACCTAAAAAGTTACTGGTAATGAAAATATTCTATATTATTCTTGCATTGGCCATTTACTATGGTAGAGAATATTAATTTAGTAAGGTACTGAATTAGGAGTGTAGGGATGCTTAATATTCAGAGCAGGTACAGGAAAAAAAGTGGTAATGCAAACATAACCACATCAACAATTATAACTTAAGCCTGGCCCAACTGAGACATTTCTGACATTGTGTGTTGACTTAGTCTTTGAATGATGTTTCCATGTGTATATTATAGTGGTTTTCCATCTTCTAATGGATTGAGACCTTTCACAAGAGGCCTCAACAGCCACCAGTTACAGCAGACTTTCATTCACTACTCAGTGGACATGAAAATATGCAAATTTAATTAGTATTTCTCAGAACTGCCTGGCTTGGTAGTATTAGTGGAACTTCAGTATCTGCTTTATTAAATGGTTTCGTTAGAGCTGACCCAGTCTGACCTGAGGACTTACAGAACCACAGAATCATAAAATGGCTTGGGTTGGAAGGGACCTCAAAGATTGTCTAGTTCCAACCCCCAACTTCATTTTGTTTATAATAGTTGTTTATATCATGAAAAGTGACTTTGTGTAAAGTCTTCTAATTTTTGGATTTATAAAAGCATAAATGTTCTTGTTTTTCTTTTTTTCTCTTTTTTCTTTTTCTTTTTTTTTTTTTAGGGGAATATGTTGTTATGACTACACATTTTCATTTGAAGAGAAAGATTGGTTACTTTGTCATTCAGACTTATCTGCCGTGCATCATGACAGTGATACTGTCACAGGTGTCCTTCTGGCTTAATAGAGAATCTGTTCCAGCAAGAACTGTATTTGGTAAGAAAGACCTATAAACTCCTTGGCAATCATATGCCAAATAAATGTAAGATATTTTATGCTAAAACTGGTTATGTATAAAATGATGTTGGAAAAGAGCATGTGCCTGTACATAGTGCAGTACACAAGCGATAACATTTCATTGTGAAAATGAACCAGAAATCGATACAAGTTTCAAACCTCTTAAACTGAGCATAAAAAGAGACCTGAAAATGACTTGAACAATCTATTCCAGTTCTACTTTTCCAAAACAATATTTATGTGAATTAAACATTTTGGCAATGACAATGACATTAATGGCGGGGATTGCTGAAAAATTTGAAACAATGAGTGTTGGTCACTTGACATCCTTAGGCTTCTTGAAAATTCTTAGCTTAAAATCCCTTTTGTAGACTGCTGCTAAAGATCTCCTGTGATGATTTATTGTGCTTACAGCAGTGAATAGATGCACTCAATGAACACAGCAAGAAGGGAATCTGAAGGACTCTCTGAGTTTATATAGTTGGTCCCCAGTGTAACCACTGTCAGCATACACTTATCTTACAATTGGAAACAAACAACTAGCACATTCTTTGAAGATATTAATCCAAGACACGTACATTTAAAAAAAAAAAAAAAAAAAAAGAGAGAGAGAGAGAGAGAAAGATGTAACATGTCTTCAGTTAAGGAAAATAGAACCTGAGGTTTCTGTGATGTGACCTAGCCTTTTTTCGTGATGTTCAGGTGGGACACCTGAGCACTTCTGGCAGGAGGAGGTGGAAGAACACACAGCTGAGCTGTCTTTCACACTCATTTCCTGCCTCAGGGCAGCACTGGGACAGGATGCCATGGGCCCTCCTGCTTTGACAAAGAGAATTTACCAAGTTATACTGTACAGAGCTCAGCTGGAGAGAGCCACAAGGCCAGATGTTGAGAAATTCAGTGCAGACAGTGAATCTCTTGTTGAAGAGGAGCTATTTTTATTGACCCTTTTCAGGCACTCTTCCTAGCTCTGCTTTATTTTCCCAAAGCCTCTGGAAATAATTTGTAACATGCACAGCCTTAGAGCTTATGAACCAAGTAGAGACTTTCTGTAGGTGCATAGATGTGTGTTTACAGAAGAATGGTTTAAAGCACAAGATAATTAAATTTGATTTACATAATGTGATTTAGATTAATGTCTAAAATTAGTTCAGAAGTTTTATCACTGACTGCACTGAGAATTGATTTGGGACTTTTATGAGCCTATGTACTCAAAGCTACTGAAATTGTATCTGTTTTATCTCTCTTCGCATGTGCCACTTAAAAGGAAATGTCAGATCAGCATTGGGCAATGCCGTACTTCGTTGTCCCTAGATAGAGGACAAAATTTCCTAGTCTCACAACAAATAATATATAATACTGCATGATGTTCCAGCTGCTATCTTGCGAAGCTCAAGAACCCACAAGCTTTCCTTTTAGAAGACAGTTATTTAGTAAACAACGTGTTTACACATAGAATCATAGAATGGCTTGGGCTGGAAGGGACCTCAGAGATCATCTAGTTCCAACCCCCCTGCCGTGGACAGGGCTGCCAGCCACCAGCTCACCAGATCAAACTGCCCAGGAACCCATCCAGCCTGGCCTTGAACGCAGCCAGGGATGGGGCAGCCACAGCTTCTCTGGGCAGCCTGTGCCAGCGCCTCACCACTCTCTCAGGGAAGAATTTCGTAACATCCAACCTAAACCTCCCCTCTTTCAGTTTTAGCCCATTCCCCCTTGTCCTGCAATTACCCACTCGTGCAAAAAGTCGGTCCCCCTCCTGCCTGTAAGCTCCTTTCAAGTATTGGAAGGCCGCAATGAGGTCTCCCTGGAGCCTTCTCTTTCCCAAGATAAACAATCCCAGCTCCCTCAAGATACTCCTCATACTCCATCATTATGTATCAAGATAGGTGTTTTTTTCAATTCCTAATGGCAGTGGAAAAAGTCTCAGAATATTTTACATGAATGTATATATACAGAAGCACAGCTTACATCTTTTAGCCCATTTACTACCATTGATAATACAAATTATAATTCATGTTTTGCATAAGAGAAACATAAGGTCACTAATAATGAGTTCAAGATGAGATTAGATTCTCTCTCAGAGAAGGGAAATTGCTTCCTCACTAGGTTCTTTTCACCAGTATGTAACGACATTGCTCATTATTTGGCCTATTTTAGACCACTGCACATTTTCGCCAACACTCAGTGCAGCAAATATGAATTTGAAAACATTCAATACATGACACGGCAGTTGTTGAGATAACTTGTGGGCATACAATTTGATGTATATGTGCAGCATACACTTGCAGATTTTTTTCAAGCTGCTATAGGCAGAGTGACTTCAGTACAGCTCTGCCGCTCTCAGTGAAAGCTCCATGGCCAGCTAAGGAAAAAGCATCATTAGCAATGGGAAGCTCTAATATCAGAAATGCAGATCACATTATTGTTCTGAAATAAATTCTGTGCTATTTTGAGGGCATCAGGGAATATCTGTAAAACCACCAATTTAAATAAATGTAGGTTTTTTTACATTTCTAGGGCATTTCACATGGTTTGGATAAGGAACAGCAACAATGACTCCTCAAATTCCATGACACAGAAAGTAGTATCCAGTCCAAAACTCAAAATATTATTTCCATCTCAATTTCAAAAATACTATTGTCCTAAAACAATGTAAAAGAAGAAAGGTGTAAAACAGACGTTTCAAAGATCCTACAACTTCCACAGAACCTGAAATTTGATATCCTGATAGCAAGTGAATTTAAGTGGAGAGGTCTATAAGAATTTAGGGGTGCAGGTGAGGGTTTCTCATCCATTATATTCAGTTGGGAACTGAAGCACAGAATATAGCCACTGATACACTGTTCAGTACACAAACTGTTTGCTTTGCAGGAGTGACAACTGTTCTGACAATGACTACGCTGAGTATCAGTGCAAGGAATTCACTCCCCAAGGTAGCCTACGCCACTGCTATGGATTGGTTTATAGCAGTGTGCTATGCCTTTGTGTTTTCTGCACTCATCGAATTTGCAACAGTGAATTACTTCACAAAGAGAGGTTATGCATGGGATGGCAAAAGTGTCGTTCCTGAAAAGGTAATACCTCTTAATATCTATTCCAACAAGTCACATTATGTCATGCATGATCTCCATATATTTGTTTAATTTTATTAGTAATTCAAAATTTATGCTCATTCTATCATTTTTCATGCAGAAAAAAAGAACATTTTGCAAACAGCCACTGAGATTTTGACTTGTGCAACTAAGCATAAAAAAGATAAATGCATTTTTTTTTTTAAGAGAAAGTGATTCATTCTCTAGTGTTTGAGCAAGATAAAGTGTTCATGTCACAGTACATATGTAGAGGAAAATCTTGTGGCTGCTGTATTTGAGAGTTTCCAGAGTATAATGCTCCCCAACTTAAAGAGGACTGCCGTGTGATCATGATCAAGTAAATCACTGCAGGGCTTTTTCTTTCCTTTTCCTTGCCTACTATTATTTCCCTATTTTTCAAAAATAGAAATATTGTTATTTCTAATTCTTAGCCTATAGGAGAAATTGTGCAGTTGTGGGAGTCTGTAATCCTGATCCACACTTCCCTCAAGGCAAAGAAGTGTAAAACATTGTCTCCTTTTTGGGATCAGACTGTCTGTAAGTCACATAAGCATCAACAAATTATTGAGGATGTATAGGGGATTAAAGAGAAAGTTTCCAATTTCCTATGAAATATCATGTGAGCTCCTTCTGTAATGAAGCTCATTTTGGCTATTTTTTAAGAGAACTTGAAAGAAACTTAACTTGCCTAATTGCTTATTATGAACATTCACAGATTAGAGATTCAGCAGAATAAATATTTGGAGGAGCAGATGTTACTCATTGATATGCGAATATATGTGTTTCATTCAGGAATGTATGCCTATGTATAAATATTCTTTGTTGTTTTTTTTTCTATTTCAGTTGTATAAGTCATTCAGTGATAAAATAGAAATAAAATTAGAACATATACACAACGACAACCAACATAAAAGCACTGTAGAACAAAGTGAAGTAACTTACAGTATTGAGGTGCATGACTGCTGGTCAATATTTTCAGTTACTGAGGATACTTTTATTCAAAGTCATTCCTTTTTTGTTGTACTCCTATCTTCATGATACCTATTTAAAAAAAATGATTTACATTAATAGAACAAAACCATTCAATATTAAATATTCCCTTTTTATCATAGTGTACTTAGTAACGTAGTTACTATAATTAGCCATTTAATTTGTTCCAAAGAAAATTATGTTTTCGTACCAAAAAAAAAAACAAACCAAAACCAACCAACCAACCGAAATATTCAAACACTATTTAAAACATTGGAAGATGTATGATTTTGCATTCCTCAGGTAAGGGTCTTTATATGTGCCTGTTGTAAGGCAGCAAAAATATACCGGTGCCTGCTCAAGTGTGTTATCTGCAGACGTTAAGGAAAGGCAAGCAAAGCAAACTAACAGCGAACAAAGCCTCGCAGATTAATAACATTTAGAGCGCCTATTGGCTGTTACATTACTTTTTCATGAATCCAAATTTGACATAAAGTATTAGGCCCCTGATTGGTGTAAGGCCTTTTTGTGGATCAGATTCCTTGTGAAACTTATATCTGTAGGAAGAGAGCTGACAGTTCTGTAACCCGGTTCTTTGCTCTGCGGGATTTATAGCTGCTCACTAGTGCATCTTGCCGGTGGGCACACAGTAGCAGCTTTGAACCCAGCAAGCGTGTCAGCAGCCCTCCTGCTCACAAAGAGAGAGAAAGGCCAGACAACCAAAAAGTTTTCTGACTCTGTCTTTTTTTTCCCCTTTCTGAGAATTTTTTTCAGCTTTTTCCTCCTATTCAGCAGAAGCATTCTAAGATGTTTTGAAGCTTTTCTTTAGCCACAAGCTACAGCGTATATTGTTGTCCTGAAATGAAGAGCATCTACATCACAGGCAGTATCTGAATTCCCTTTCTATTTCAATATACATTGCCTTCCTGCATGGGGCTCCACGTCATGCTTCAACAAGCCTCTTCCATTTGCCCTCATGCTTTGTATCTTCCCCGCACGTTCTCAGGTGTCCGTCAGGAACTTAAATGTTCAGCTCCTGAACTTTTTGTTCTATAGTTATCTGTCATGGATAGTACTGTGACTAAACAAAATGCTGCCTCCCTGGGACAGCTGCATCTTGAAAACAGAGGATTAGATTTGTTATTCTGTGAAATTATATAAAAAAAAACACACTCTGTTATTTTCTTTTTAGGCATAGTATTATTTTCTTACTTCTAGACGACCAAATGGTAAACATGTGCTTTTATTTTTATTTCTTTTTTTTTTTTTTTTTTTTTTGAGCTNTTTTTTCTTGTGGTAAACGCTGTCTAATGATTTTCTAAGTTCTCGGTAGTTTATTGTTACCTGTTTTTGTTTTCTGGTCCATACTGCTTTTCTTTACACCTGCTTATTGATCTGCTACATTTCATGTCTACATTTATCCTTCTGCAGTGGCTGGAGGGAAGGGTTTGGACTGTCCACAACATGGACAGTTGAATTCCAGCTGCTAACCCCACACATCAAAATTTATTTATTATTTTTCCCCCGATAAGTAGAATATTAGAGAACATAAGGGCCCAGCTGAAAATCTAGATATTCTTTCTGATTAGTGCATTCGATACGTTCTTGCTTTAGCAGTATAGGTGAGTGGCTACAAAAATAATACAGACTCCATATTTCAGAATGATATTTCAGCCATTATGACCCTATTGCAACATTCAAACAGGAATTTAGATTTTATTTTCCTTAATTCATATGCTTCTGGTGTAAACTCTTAGTATGAAAAGAAGATTATTGTTTTTGCGTGTTTCTAAATAATCCACTCTTCTAGTGCTCAATCATGTTGTATTTTTATTGTATATTTTTATGTATGAACTGTGTAAAAACATTGTTTGTCTTAATATTGGAAAATTATATTAAGAAATTCAGTATCTTTTAAAGTTTTTGTCCTGTTCAAGTAGCAGAGTTGATTAAGGGAATGTTGAATTATGAATGATTCATCACTGCTGATTACCATGGAAGGTAATTTTGTATATCAGTGGGCGTAGCTATCAGTGTAAGTCCTCATTAGAGTTCATCCATCCTATAGTTTGGTTTAACTAATGCAGGTAATCCAGATGGGTGATTCTGTCCATGTCTTCACTTAAATATTTTGCAAGAGTCATGCACCCAGACATTAACTTCTTACTTACAGATTATCACAACTTGTGGTATAAATTTCATTTATTGCAAAAAATCATGGTTCTTTTTTAGTATGTTATCTGTCAAGATGACAAAAACACTAAAATATTTTCTGTTTTCTTTAGCCAAAGAAGGTGAAGGATCCTCTCATTAAGAAAAATAACACATACACAGCTGCAGCTACGAGCTACACCCCTAATATTGCAAGGGACCCTGGGCTGGCAACCATTGCTAAAAGTGCAACAATAGAGCCCAAAGAAGTTAAGCCAGAAACAAAACCTGCAGAACCCAAGAAAACTTTTAACAGCGTCAGCAAAATTGATCGACTATCAAGAATAGCGTTCCCATTGCTTTTTGGAATCTTTAATTTAGTCTACTGGGCTACCTATTTAAACCGGGAGCCCCAGTTAAAAGCCCCAACTCCACATCAATAACCTCATCTATTCATCTAGCTCTGTTTTGTCTTTTGCTCTGGGAATTGCTTCCAGTTTTCATGTACAGTAATTCCCATTTGGAATACCATAAAGGTTTCTTCATTTAACCAGAAGTAAAATATATATGTATATTTTAAAACCCTGTGTGCAAGGGAGAGAACAATATAAGCTATATTCTTTGAAAAACTGATTCTTAAAAAGGGAAAGAAAGCTCTAGTAATGGGAAAAAAAAAAAAAAAA
>VXAV01010327.1:20090-30756 GCA_013399715.1 Alectura lathami
AGTCTGTATAATGGGAATCCAGTAAAGCCATAACTCAAATCAGGTGAACAACTGATGAGGTTTAGTATCTCAACAATGAATATTATATGGAGTAGGAAGAGAATAAAATACACTCTCTCCTAGCTAAAATAGCAGATTAATCAGAGAGGAAGAGTAAAAATGTGGACATTTTATATATAAATGTCATGTAAGTACATATCTAAGAAAGACTGTTAGGACAGGACATTGAGATGTATAAAATAATACAATTCACTTATTTAATGAGTTGTGGGGATAGCATTTAAACAAGTGTATGTATAGCTTGAAAATTTTAATTCAAGTGTTCTTTCTTTCCCACATAGAAGAACATAAACAGAGGAAAAAGTTATTCCAGTGTATTCAGCCCTCTGTTTTTCTTGGGAAAGTACCTGGGAGCAAGGTTCATGCTCTAGGAAGAGAAACAACCAATGGCAGATGCAAAGGATCCAATGCAGGAAAGACTCTCATAAGTGCGTATGTGTATAGAACAGTATTTAGAGCGTTCTTAAGCAGTTGAGTCCCACAGAAAAAAAATCATCAAAATGGAAGGAAAGATTGTATTAATTCAGGATCAAGGTCTATTAACTTATTCTACTTTCCTCGCGTTTGAAGGAGAATAATGCGGTCTGAATCCCTGTTCCTTGCCTCCTACTGCTAACTACATGAAGTTGAATCCCCGTGGAAACTCACACAGGATTTTCTGGAGGAGTAGGGAAATGGCAAGTGACACTGAACACCCACCTCCTGTGTTCACATATCAGATGCAGAGCATACATGAGGAATCTCATGTCTCCTTTGTCACTGCTCGGACGTTCTTGGTCAGAATTTTACCAAAGTAAAATGAATGAAAATGACTAGATGCAACAGCAGTTGGCTCAGAGAAAAATATGTAGCACCCTTCAGCCTCACAGAGTGAAGAACAGCACCATTGGGTCTGGCCAAGTCATCAAACAGTCCAGCATGATACCCTGAAATGGCATTGCTTTGTGGTACTGCATCAGGAGAAAATCCTCCAGTTTTTCTGGGATCATCCCTTGAAGCTACTGCAAGAACGTAGCAGAACAAGAATAGTTCAGTTTGAACACTGCTGGTGCCTCACTCTGTAACCCTTTCTTTTGGCAGAGTGTAAAATATTTTGTTATAAGTGAACTGTTGTGGAAATGGAAATGATGGAGAAATCCCATGACTGGAGGCCAGTATTACCTATATTAGGTTCTTTTGACAATCATTCTACTTGGTTTGATATTCCTGGTTGCATGACAGTATCAGAATCACAAATGGTAATTCAGACAACTACATTTAACACCGCAGTGTTACAGCACGCAGAGTAAGCCTGGCTGAGCGTATAAGTGCCTCAGTCAGTGTTAAAACGTGCAACGTGGATGCTTGGCTGAAGCATCCCCCAGCAAACAGGTTCAACAATCCGAGCAGTCCAAGTCACACGCTTCATACAGCCTTAGCAGCAGAAGTGTGTGTGCTAGGTGTGTGTGCACCTATTTAAAAGTTTAATGAAGGTGAAGAAAATCCTTGATGTTTGAATGGGATCTTTAATATTGGGAGAGGCAAGTGAAACAACAAAAAACTTTATTTTGCTTGGACTGACAGATGGGAGACCTGAAAACATTTATTTCTTTTTTGTCTCCTTCTATTCTCCAACAATGTGGTGAATAATAAAAGCTTATGAAACATCGTAATGGCCAGAAAATGGGGCACACATGCTTCAGGGAGCAAATAATAAGAAAACTTCTTTCAGCCTGTGCTTTGTATCTGAATGTCCAAATAAATTAGTGTGACTGGGGAAATTCTGACTTCTTCTTAAAGGCTGGAAAAATATCAGTCACACATTAAAAGATAAAAACTCAAGATCTCCTTAGACTTTCTATAGCAGATCCACAGAGAAAAAACAAATACCACTCCCCCCATCCAACTCCTCCTATGCATAAAGACGACACAGCTTAAATGAAATGTTTTCTCATTCTTAGCACATGAATTTTGCAAGTGAAGTGTGTTATCAGCTTGTTGAGCTGTTGCTGTCAGGTTACATCTGATTACAAACTGTGCCAAATACAATAACAGAGGCAAAAGCCTCCCAATGCTAAGCTTCTGTAGGCTCGCTCACTGTTTACAGCCCCATCCAAACAGGCAGGAGGACTTCAGGGCTGCTGATAAAGATGTTTGATTAAGCTGCTGTAGGGCATTTGGAGATGCACTGAGAAGATTCTACACTTGCAGCACAGCTGTCTGTTACACAAATTTCACCCAATGACTAGAGACATTTCCCCTTAAAAACCTTCTGCAGCCCGACCAACAAATGCCCAATTTTTCAATCTGCTGTCAAAGGAAGACAGATATATTTGCTGAACTCTGTCTCCAAACAAGGACATTTGATTACGAATAGATCTGTCGAATTTCTTACAAAGTGCTTTTATTTACAGAGTATACAATTAATCTCAAGTTGTACAAGCCTAAGACTTGAACTAGGACTAAGATACTGAGTTTATCTAGAAAGAGTTGACTAATGGCTGGTCAGAATGCACCATCTTTGCTACATGATCATTTTGCAAGTATTCATTATCCACTTAATTCTACGTGACTAGGGTGCCTTATAGGGAAACAAAGTCATCTGGTAAGGGATTCATGTAACTTAAACCTGAAAACAACAACAAAAACACACTAACCTCCTATTACTTTACATCCTGCAACAGCATAAAACCGCTTCTAAAGAAATGGTTTGTAGGCTTCTAGGATTGCTCTCCACTGTAGCAATATTCATTAATGTAACAAACTTTCCACAAGGATATGAAAAATTTCAGCCAAAAAAAAAAATCTTTCAAGGAGCATACTAAAACAGAATAGTTGATTTCAGCCAAGAATCAATTTGAATGAACGCACCTTCTGAATAAGAGAAAAAGCCAACTAAGGCCATGGTAAAACAAACAAACAAACAAACAAACAAACAAAAAATTAACAATGATAAAATCTCTGCCAATTGTTAGGACCTGCTATAGGGACATAAATTTAAGAAAAAAATAACATTTTTGAACAAAATATAATCAAATAAGAAGCCATCTACTTTTTGGATGAAAATGTTACAATGTCAGCAGTTTCCATGGGCTTTTTAGGCAGCTTTTAGCTTTGATGTTGTCTTTCTTAAAAAAGAAAAGAACAACAACCACCAAACAAAAACCTCCAAACCACCCATGAAATTCAACTTCAGCTTCCTTTCATCCCTGTCTGAGGGGCTGAGGCAGGCATGGAGATGTGAGGTTCAGTTCGCAAAGGTGACTGTGCATAGCCCAGGAAATAACAGTGTGGGAGTCTTCAATCAAACAATTCTAATACAGCAACGTGAAATAACTTTGAACTACACATAATGCTCAGCTAAGGCTCACAGATACAACAAAATAATATGCTGATAACTCTGAGGATTCTGTTTATTAATTTATTCCAGACAGCTAAAGCAAATACTAAAGAAAAAAATGTCTTCAGAACAGCTGTCCATAACAATACCTACTGTAAACCAATCTGCTGATTTTTGCACATTTCCATCACCTCATCCCTAGTTTACCTGATTCATAAGGAACTGGGCTAATTTAGACCAAGAAAAATGGGTCATTGGGTCATGAAGGCCTTTACCAACGTTTGTGATTATCCTCTCTCCTAAGCATCTCTTCTGTGGGAGGGCACAGAAAACAAATGAAGTAACTACAGCAACACATGCCATTTCAACAGTTTAAAAAGGTACACTGTACATTATGAGAGTAATATATGTGCCAATATAATATCTAGATAACTGCCATGCCAGAATTTTCACACTCTTACACCCCAATGTAAATGACAGAAAAAGGCACAGCCAGATTCCCAGAAAAGGAGAATTCTTTGCAGTTCCACAATATACTTCAAGAGGATCTCAGCCATGATTTCACTAGTCCCTTTCTAAGAGGGCACAGAAGTTGTTTTCTGGTCATCAAGTTACTGAATCTTAATTCCTCTAACATCTGCCTTATTTCCCAACAGAGGCGGGGCTGAAAATGCCCACACCAGTCTACTGATTTTTGAAGTGAATGATTTTTTGCTTGCAACGATCAAAAAAAGAAGTTTAAAAGTTGAATAAATTAATTTCAAAAACACTTAGAAAGGAAAGAAAGATTATTATTATGGATAATACAGAAATCTGTAAACCAGAAATTCAGTTTCAGGTGCTTATCATAGCTTTAGTCCTGGTGATCAATCAACATGTTAACCCTCCTCCTCACAAAACCTGCTAGACATTTGCCTTCTCCTAACAAGTGAATAAGTAATAAAATAAGTAACAAGTAATAAAACACAACAAAACTCTCTCAAGTAGAGAAGAGCAGAATAAAACCATTGTTTAGTGCTTTTGAAAACCTTATGTGATATTTCTAGCCATACAAAGAACGACTTTAAAGCATACTAATACTATTAAATAAAAATTCTAACAGACATCAAGAAAAAGTGCATTAGACTTTGGAGCAGTTCAGCTGGCAACTTGCTTCATCTGAATTTTGCCTGCATGTGGGGCTAAAAAACTTACCCTTGCAGGCACAGGAATAATGCCATGAATACTTAAGTGGCATGCCACACAGACATGAGTATCAAGTGTTTGAAAGAGAAACAAATTCCCTAGTTACATTCACACTAATGTCAAAGCTTTTTTCTAATTATATAGCAGAACTTGACAATTATATTGAGGGTTGTCACAGAACTGTGTGGAGCCATGTATCAGACAAATTAGAGACACAAGTTAATTATCTTCCTGTATCAGGCCTTAATAATAGAAGTAGAAATAACAGAAGGCCAGGTAACTCAGTTTTGTGAAGTATACCTTCCACATTATTCTAGAACTGACATTATGTATATTTTAATACATTTTTTTTCCCTAAATATCATCCTCAGTTCATTGCAAAGTAGAAGTTATAGAAGGTAAGAATAACAATTTTGTTACAGCCAGAGGTTCAAAGGGTAGGAGTAAGTATGTGTTCATACTTCTTGAACTTCACCTACCTGAAGAAATGCAGTTTTATCTGGCTACTGAATGAAGTAAATGGAAAGACATCTATAAATAAATCTGATTCATTTGTTTATAAATGTTTAAAGATAAGAAATAATAATAATTCTCTGGTGTAGCACAATCTGACATATTTATTACTAAACATAGTGTATGTAACAACAAGAGTTGGAAGACAATAAGCTGTTTTACTACTGCCTCTTAATGGGAATTACATGAATAATGAGTCTCAAGAGGCACTTACCAGTGATAAAGGTAAATATTGGCTCTAAAAAATGTCAGACTAGCTATTATACCTCTGTATTGCAGGCAAGCTAGATAGGTTATTAGCCATTATTTTGTTTTATTATATCTGGCATTTAATAGCTTAGAATGTATGTTTAAAAGATTAAAAGACTGATGATATCTGAAAGTATGGTCAGTGCAAATGGTAAATAATCATCCATTTCTGTCCACATCATAACCATGGAAGGACAGTGTGCATCAATGAAGTAAAGAAAACTTGCTTCAAGGTCGGCAGCTTGCTCAGAAAACCAACACAGCAGAACTGAGTTGTAATATGTCTTGTCCCCAACCCCCGACCAAGAATACATCTTGTTTCTACTGTTACTAGTATTTGTATTGTAACAGGGAAGAACTTGCCTGAGGTTTCAGCTCCATTACTCAAGGCGGAACACAAAGGGTGCTAGCACTCTCCACAATTAGAGAAATGGACACACCCTTCTTATCAGCATTCAGGGGGAAAAAATGACATGAAGAAACTTTGCCTATGTGGTACCAGCAGGAAATGAAGACAAGAAGACTGTAGATGTGGAGCACCTTGATTTGGGCAGAGGAGGTGGGCAAACTGTTGACACATGAACCTGTATAACGAGGGAGGAGGCGATGGCACAGCTGTCAGATCACTGCTCTGTGGCTGCTGCTGATCTGTTTACAAATTCTTTGAATTCACATTTCCCTCTTTAAGCAAATGAAAGGTAGAATGATCTTGCTGCTTACTAGGTTTGAAGACATCAAGCAGGGATCCACTCTGCTTTCTCAGACTTGTGGGAACTTTAGGTTATGCTGAGAAAAAACGTTACATATCAACTAGGTATTACCACTATTAGTTCTAGCAGCGCCTGGAATCTGCAGTGAGTGATCAGGTATTCTCAGCAGTGATTATTATACAAAGATGTAGGAGGCAGATTAGTAGAAAAAGTAGAAAAAGACCAAAATCTCATCACAATAATGACTATATTTGTGCTTATTAGAAGTCTCAGCAGTGGAAAGTGCCACTGACAGCCAAAACTGTAGCCAGTACTAGAGAACAGTATACAAGAGAACGGTCTGGCTAAGGCAGTTTTAAAAGATACGTTTAAAGAAAACAGGAATATGTTTTATGGAGTTTTTTTTTTTTTTTTTATCCCAGCGTGTCTCTGTAATAAAAGAAATAAAAATCTAAGCTTTTTGAGACAGATGGTTCTTACACAGTTTATGAAATTTTTAGCAGAAATCTAAAATATGTTCAGAACTACTTTGAGTTTTGCACTTAGAGGGTAGACATATTCCCTCTCTTGCAGAGGACTTCTCCATAAAACAAAAAAATCTCCTAAGTTTAAACTGCCTCTTTGGCGACTGATTCCCAGCTGCTTCAACCCTCTGCTTGTGAAGCTGCCAGCCTTGAAGTCCCATCCATTGCTATTCTGACCCCTGGTTCTGCTGCTACTCACACTGCTGCTGGCCAATGCAGTGCAATGGGTCAGGGGGCACAGCTGTAAAGATACACCAAGATAAGGAAAATCAATCTTGGAGCCCAAAAGGCAAAGCTACTGATGCAGAAGCTTACTAAATATAACTAGTTTCCTCATGGCACTGGAGTGTTCCAAGAAGGATCCTGTGAGGCTGCTTTTCAGTAAATAAGAAGTAAGGTCTTATGGCAAGTTACAAAGATGCACTGCTTTTTTGTTCATTGCTCCTAATTATTATTTGCTCAGAGGAAACATGGTAGAAAGCATACTTGTGTAAAATACACTAAAATTCTTCCATGGCTAACATGCCAGAAAGTGTAAAACACACTGAACAAGAGTAAATCATCTGAACATGAGCCAGCAGTGTGCCCAAGTGGCCAAGAAAGCCAACGGCATCCTGGCTTGTATCAGAAAGAGTGTGGGCAGTAGGACTAGGGAGGTGATCATCCCCCTGAACTCGGCACTGGTGAGGCCACACCTTGAGTGCTGTGCTCAGTTCTGGGCCCCTCACTACAAGAAGGACATCGAGGCCCTGGAGCGTGTCCAAAGAAGGGCAACGAAGCTGGAGGAGGGCCTGGAGCACAAGGCTGATGGGGAGCGGCTGAGGGAACTGGGGCTGTTCAGTCTGGAGAAGAGGAGGCTCAGGGGAGGCCTTGCTGGTCTCTACAGCTCCCTGCAAGGAGGCTGTAGTGAGGTGGGGGCCAGCCTCATGTCCCAGGTGACAGTGATAGGACAAGAGGTAATGGCCTCAAACTGCACTGGGAGGTTCAGGTTGGATGTTAGGAAAAACTTCTCTGAGAGAATGGTCAGGCATTGGAACAGGCTGCCCAGGGAGGTGGTGGAGTCTGCTTCCCTGGAGGTGTTCAAGAAACGTGTAGATGTGGCACTTAGAGATATAGTTTAGAGGGCATGGTGGTGATGTGTTGACTGTTGGACTAGATGATCTTAGAGGTCTCTTCCAAACTTTATGATTCTATGATTCTATGCTGACCCTTGGACAAGTCTGCATAACCTCTGTGGGACTTAGACAAGGGCGGAATGTCCCTTGGGAAAAATAACTGTACTAAATATGTATATTTAGAGCTCAAATTGTAGTATAATGAATGGACTCTCTCAACCCTAATGAAACAGTACTAACTCTGTTAGTAATCCATTGATTAGAATGCTCTTAATAGTTTATATATATACAAGCACAGATTTTTATATGTACATATTTCTCCCATATATATGAAGACATACATGTGTATGACCTTCCTCCCTAACTTCAGGTGATTCTTCTCTCTGCCTTATCTTCATTGTTCATTTGCACTTGCTTAAACTCAGTTGTCTAGTTACCCACTCACACAGCAGCCTTCATGTAGAGGATGCTATTTTACATAATTTCTTGAGAAGAGTGAACAGCGGCACAATTTCCTCTTAAACTTCATGAAATCAGTACAAGTTTTGGTTCGGTACCCATTTCAAACATTCTTTCCCCTTCTGTAAAAACAGTGAAAATACTAGAAGCTCAGGTACAACATCCCACTACACACCAGCTGCTAAATGGTGAGCATTCATTTATCAAATTTAGTCTAAAGTTTTTTTTTTTTTTTTTTTCTTTCCATAGACTTCAGTGGAGCACCAGACCACAGACTGAAAACCTTCCTTATTTGTCTCACTGTAATTACTAACATTTTTACAACAATTTTAGAGGATCTTACACTTTCTGATGTGGTGTTTATTCTTGCATAGTACCTTTAAGTATCATTAGTACCTAAGAAGAGCATGAGTGAGGCTAACTGCTCAATGCCACTGAGATGCAGGCATGACAACTGCTGTGGCCACCGTACCTGCCAACTGCATTTCACCCACCCAGCTAAAGTACACGTCTGATTTGCTGTGAATGCATTTGGCTGAGTTAACTCTGAACATGAGCACAGCTGTGATGAATCACTCTACATTTGTAGCCTTAGCTGTGACCACAATTTTAAACCATCGAGAGCATCACTCCATGAGTGATACACATCACAGTAACCACCAATCCTGGTTCCAATTTGCCATGGAGATAACTGGCAAGTAATTCACATGTGTGAATCATTATTACATACCTATCCTGGAAGTCTGATTCTAAATGGATTTCTTCAACTTGCAAAAGATGCAGAGATCTACATTCTGCTTTGCTACTCTAATTTGCCACCTTTTCCTCCTCCTTTCTCCATAAAATAACTATCTTGTTAAAGATATATTTAGTTTGAACATCTTCAGATTTTTCCACAAACCTGTTTTTCAAGCCATGTTCACCTAGACAGAGTTGAGTCATTTGAAGTATGAAAGTTAAGGTGGCCAAACCTTATGGCTGAGCACATGATCCCCAGGTATCTCCTCCCTGTCTGTTCTTAACCACTGAGAGGTGGTTGTCTGAGCAACTTTGGATCTCAGACCACATTGGCTAAAATGGAGGTTTTGATTTTTCACTCTCAATACAACTTGTTGAAATATGAAATGCTGGGAATGCAGTGACATTAGTGGAAAACTTGAACTAGAATTTCTTTGCAGATCCCCTCAAGTTTGTTGAAGCTTCAATTACCTGCTTTTGTTTCTCTCTTCCACAGTTCTCTTCCAAGAACAGTGAGGGCTAGCTACAGGGAATGGACTTGGGACAAAACTGAGATGACAGATCGTTTTGTGCCATAAGGGACTGCTGGATTAAAAACCACAAGGAGCTTGTGGGAAGATTTATTAGCTGCAGGCAGCCTATGTCAGGATTAGAAAGCAATAGTCCTGGGACTGCAGTGCCTCACAGCTGTGACTTGTAACAACTGTATTTGGCCTAAGTGCCAAAAAGTGTTTAGTCAACTCTGATCTATGCAAAGTAGACAGTAAAACACAGAGAGGAATGAACAAGTAGCTACTGTCCCCATCCCATTCTGAGCAATTTAATTTACATCTCTAATTAACACTGTCACCCTATCTCACTGTCTTTGGATTTGGTAAAAAATAAGCTTTATAAAAGCATTTTGTTCTTCTCTGCAAGATACTAAGATACTATCACACATCACCAAGATGAATCTTCAGCAATGGAATTTTTTTTTTTTTTTTTTGAAATTCTTATTTCCTTATTTCCTCCATATGGCAGATTTTACTTAGACTCAAGAAATGGAAGGGAATGGATGGGAAGATCACAGCTTTCACTTTGATTATACTGGAAAATTACCATAGTTACAACAGTTGACTGTCACCCTTGCAACCATCATTCCTCCTTCAGGCCTCCAGCAAAGGAAGCAGTCATTCACAAAGATAAGCAGTGGGGAGGGAGGTGAGGGTGCTTTTTGTTTCACAGAGGTTTTTTTTGAATCTAGGAACTGGACTTAGGAATATCATTGTACCATTGCTTTAGTCTGAAAAAGTAGAATTGCATCACATGGTATCTTACGGACTGGAAGGCTCTCATCTATCAATATGAAAACTATCTTGTTAAATACTGGAATATAAAATTTGACTGTGCTCACAAGATCTTTTCCATAGACTGTTAAATATACAGATGTATTTTATTGTGAGCAATATATTCTTGCTGTGAAAGGACTGATGAGAAATTGTAAGAATTTTACTTCCAAGTGAATGAAGGCTAGAAGATGTTATGAAAAGAAATGTGAAATTCTAAATATGATGACTAAAATACAAAATTGATCATGTAGTAATATTAATACAGTATCAACTGATTCTCATGGAATGAACAGCTGACAGAAAAATCCCTCAATTCCTCTGAATTAATAAATCATTGTAAACGTTAGACATATTCTGCTATATGAAACAAATTCTTTCATCTGCTAAGACTTTCTTGTGTTGCCTGAATAGTATCAAAAAAGGCAGCATCACAAAAGGCAGAAAGATAAGCAGTGAGACCTCCCGT
>VXAV01010327.1:46855-57107 GCA_013399715.1 Alectura lathami
AATTACACTGAATAAGAAGTAAATGATAAATTTCATTTTGTCATCTAGGCAGCTTGGACACATTGACTCTTAAAATGACAAGCTACCTTAACTCTGTTGGAAAAAGCCTCCTCCTAAAACAACTTGAGAGGAAGCTTGTGTGCCTTGCAAACATAGGTAATTTAAACAAAATAAAATAAATTAATTCTACTATAAGTCACTTGCTCCATGAATGAAGAGCCTTTCAGTTCAGATCTAGCAAACTGTAAGGACTAAAACTTGCTATGAATAAGCATTAAAGAAATGCATATTAGCTGTACTGAACCCTTGCTCAATGCTAGCAAAATTATACTTCATGACTATCCTTTTATGGTTTTCTGACTCAGATGGTAAAGAGTACATTATCATTACTTCTCTGGGTCCCGCAGCTGTGTTGCTGAAAAGCCACTTGCTGAGGAAACGGTGTCATCTACCTGTTCTGAATTTAGCCCTTCATTCACCTTTTTTGTTGTAGTTGTTGTTGTAGTTGTTTTTATTTTATTTTTTTATTTTTTAAACTGTTCAATCATTAGAGAACTGACCAGACCCTCACAGAGTGCCATACCTCAGTCAGTTCTCTGGATTTCAAAAAACTTGAAAGTAGAACTGGGCCTATGGTGTCTTAGCTGAAAACTACCGTCTATCTTCAAACTTTGACGTTAGCAACATATGCCATTTAATCACAGCTATCACTCTGGAACACACAGGAACCAAACATATGCACACATTTTGGCCAAGGAGTTAAAAATACCCCTGGAAAATGTTAGAGAACAGACTTGGCTTATGTTACATCTGCTTTTTACCTTGCACAGCTTTAACTGCACAAATTAAATATAGCAATTATCTAAATTATTTATGTCACAACATTTGAAAAGGGGTGGGGATTCTCAACATGATGTCATACACACTTATTTTGGCACCTTCAGCATAGGGGATATCAGGTATGAGCATCTCTGTGATGATGATGTCATCTGTGATAATAGCCCCTAAAATATTATTACAGCTGGATGTGAACACCAGTCCCCAGGGCGCTTTCATTGACACCTGTGATTGAAGTGCCCAGCAGTAACACTGTGATGGAAAACTGCTTTTGCCTTAACTGCCATCAATTTATTTGCCAAGAGTAGTGCCACTGATTCTAACGGCCCCTCAAGCTTACCATGGCTCTTTTATACAAAGCATGAAGCCTGTACAAATCACTTGATGATAATTCATTAGATTGAAATTACAGTTTATTTTATCAAGCTGTGATTATTTCAAATTTGTTTCAAGGTGACTTTGTCCTATATTAAAAAGAAAGAAAACAAAGAAATAGAATAAAAACAGTCTCTCCCTATCAGCCTGCTACAGGCTGCTGTACCTCGTGAGCTCATTCTTTTATTGATGACGGCTTGAATTAAAACATGTTCATCTGTTTGTTGAGAACATTTTGTCAACTTAAATTAAGATTCCGTTTTGTCATCCTTACACAGACCAGTGAGTAGAGGCATGCATTCAGCTGGAGAGGTGAAATGGGACTGGAATCGCTAAAAGTTGGTTATGAGCCCAATATTAGCCCAACTTAGCCCGGCCATCTTTCAATTGTGCAAATGTTCACCGCATGCACATTGACTTTGCAAAAATTATAGCTCTGCAGTTAATTTCATGCATGCTAATGTCGTCAGAAAGAGGAAGTATTTGTGATCAGCTTACTATGCCATTCAGTCTTTCTGTCAAAACCTTTTCAAAGGAAAACTGCACCAACTCATGCGCACACCTGAAAAACATTAGAACAGTCTTCTCCAGGTAACCCAAAGTGGATTTCACTCTAAAATCATTTGCAAGATAACTAATACTTCGCTCTGAAGTATTCCCAAGCTCTTTAAAATAAACACAAACCAAAAAATCTTTCAGTAACATGAGGACACCATTCAGATTAGGATATAGAGTAACAATGCTGGGAAATTCTCCTCTATTCCCTGCCCATCCCCCCCGGTCCTTTTTAAACCCGCAGTATGTTCGCTCCATTAGGAGGAGCTCTTGCAGTATTTGGCCTTGATGGGAGCCTGGTTTATCCAGTTATATTCAAACTGATCGTTAACTAGTAGGAAGGGATATACTTGGCTTTTAAAATCAGAGTGACTACATTCCAAGCTTTCCTTAATATTACTCACAGAAAACAGACAAGTGAAAAGCAACAGACCTGCTTTGATAGTAGAGCTAGTATTTGTTTGTCTCATGGCACATCAGACTTTCCCACAGCATACCAGTCCTAAAAAGGCATTGCATGGTGCTGGGAACATAAAAATGCTGAATTATAGGACATAGGCAAGTCAGCCACGAGCCATACTCTTGGTGTGACCACAGTGAAAATGTATTCTCACAGAGTAGTAATGACACATCCCGGCACAGCAGTAAATACCACAGTACTACAGTCTGACATCTCCTGTGTTTGCTAACTGTATCGTATATCTTGATGGCACGGAAATAGAAGAGTTCAAAGGACAACAATATAGCAGTGCCTCTGGGAGATGCATCCTGAAAGGAGTGTAATTCTTCCCACTCAAACCAAATCACAGGAGTATATGTACAAAGCCTAATTCCTGCACACTACCCACAGCTCATGAAATCACTGCACATTGGATATAGTGAAGAGACAATGCTCAGGACCAGAACAAGTAATTTCAGTACTACTGACTTGGGCAGACTTAACTATGGCATAATGGATATGGCTACCCAGCACAACTTCTGGTGCTTATCTGACTGGCACAAAAACTGGCTGTTCATGAAGATGGAAAAGCCCCAAAATACTAAGCTTCAGAGTACCTACTACAAGTCCCTTTAGATACATAACTGTGTGTACATCAAAGAACAAAAGCTGGAGGCTAAACTTCCTTCACACAGTTGACTGAGACACAGGTGAACCTGAAAGCATGTTCTTCCTTAGGTTAACTTATTGCACTAAAGTAAGCGTGAAACTCCCCTCAAGTCCAAGCTACAAAATTTGTAGATGCAGCAAAAGTTAAAGATAAATTTGATTTATTGTTTTCAAAGTATTGTTCATAAACATTTCAGATTTGCCAGTTATGTTCAATGGCATGTTTATCTTCATGGTGCTTATCTGTTTGAATTCCACTTGGCAGTCATGCACCATTAGCTTTTTCACTAAAACTGTTTGGAGAAAAATAGGATGCAGTACATCATAAAACCAGCTCAGTCTGATTAAAATGTTCAATTCTAATTGTTGCTCAAATTTTCAGAGTTTCTTGTTTGAAGAAGCTTACGTTGTGTTTGTCAGGATGAGGATTAATAGTAAGGAAAATCAGAAAAAAATTTCACTACTGGAGGCTCTTGGATAGGTATGACTGCTCGAGTTTGAGCTGATACAATATTCAATTCTCTAGAAAATAAAATATGAAACTAGTTGGTAATTTTTTTTTTTTTTTAATATACACTTCTGGAAACATTTCAAAGATCTTTATTCATCTTCTAAAGAATAAGAGAATAAAGACGAAATGACAGAGCAAGGAAACTAAGAACAAAGTCTACAATACAAAAGTGTAATTTCAAAGGCAACAACATTGATATTGATCTAAATTATCTTTTAATAATCCAGCAGGATATATATCAAATTTCCTGAACCTAGCAAAAACAAACAAACAAATCCTGTTAAAGTGCTCCAGTTACTAAGCTAGCAAAGACAAAAAGAATGAGTTAAATTTTAGCTCTTCTACTGAATTTATTTGCACTTGCTAGTTCATAACAAATTCTTAATGGAATTTTAACAAGGGATTTTATGGTCTGGTATATATAAATAACAACAATGTTAATTAATTTCAGATGCCCCATTTATTTTAAAAACTCCAAATACTTTGGTTAGACATTATAAATTATTCATGTAATTCAGCTTAATGTGAACATTATTTCTTGCATGACAAGTTATGAAGAATATGGATTGCCTAGGTACTATTTTTCTCCTTGACTCACTACTATTCCTTTGGAAATCCAGGCTAATTTTGTGCTTGATAATATTTTCAGAGACCCCATTTTCATTAATTAAATAAATGTTTCATAAAGACAAGTCTAATGAGAGATTGTATCTTGTGAGACAAGTTAAAAGAATAGCCCAGTCCTTTCTGTAATCAGAGCTCTTTTCTAATTAGATTTATATAGTATATGTAGTGCCATTGTCAAACATCAAGTACTACAGAAGTAAAAGGTCCAGTCATAGTAATATCAGAATAATTATAATGTTTTGATTTAGCAAATACTCTCCAAAATGAAGAGGCCAGTGATACCCTGCTGCTTCTTGACAATTGAAAGTTTTTGGCAGAGTATGATAAAGCACAGTATCCTGAGAACACAGACTACTATATAGACTTAGGTTAAAGCTGCTTAGTGACTTACTGGAATTGTTTGCACTATTCAGTGACTGTCTCAATGAACAATGATGAAGACAGTTACAGATGATGTTCCAAACTCAATTCAAAATATGTTTACATAACGATGCTTCATCTTTCATGGGTTCTGAGTCTGAAATGCCTAGAAGACACAAACTAACAATGGGATAATATTAGCCAGCAAGGTCATCAGTAGTCACAGCGCTTTAGAAAACCACCTTATGTTTTTGATAACCGTTTTGAGAAGTAAAGATATTTAGTCTTGAAATTTTTCTCCACAATAGTTACTGTACCGCAGTTGGTTTGGTAAAGTTTAAAATTCATATTTGACAGAAATCAGTCTCTGAAAAATTTTGAAAAAATGTGAAAATATGAAAATAAAAACTAAACTACAGGAAAGAGATGAAAGAGCTACAGCCTTTGAGAAAGCAGGCAACATAAGGTTCTTTATTTATTTATTTATTTTTTTAAAAAGGTCTAAAAAGAGGTGGTGGAGCTATATGTGAGGACAAAGTCAGAAACCATGCCATGGTTTTACACTGAGCCAGTGAAGTCATATCAGGTTGTCATTCTATGGGTGGGCTGAAGAGGGTGTTTGCATAAAAGAACCTACAGCTATATGTCATGGAGTTACAAAAATAAAAGAACTAAAGTTTGAGAGAATATATATGAAAAATGCTAAGGAATTGAGTGACAGAAGACTGAAGTCAAGAGTTTACAGTGACATGTTTGAATTATAGGAAAATAAAGAAGTAAATATTTTGCTATGGTACATTCATGCTACCCTATCTAGTACAATGCTTATGTGCTGATTATAAAAGAACTGCTTCCTCTTTCCTCTTTGTTTTGCTCAATGACACTTATTGCAGGCTAGATTATCTAATTACTGCCAATATCTAATCAAAAGTTTTGACGTGAAGTTCTTTTGTGAGATCAAAACTTTTATGCTGTTGTATTATGATAGTGGTACAAAATTTCACACAGTTCCTGTGGCTACATTGGCAGTATCAGAATTTATCCTAATGGATGCATTTGGGGGCCACATATCTATACAAGATGAGCAGACTGGATGTTATGAAGACATTCTCCACTGAGAGAGTGGTGAGGTGCTGGCACAGGCTGCCCAGAGAAGCTGTGGCTGCCCCATCCCTGCCTGTGTTCAAGGCCAGGCTGGATGGGTTCCTGGGCAGTTTGATCTAGTGAGCTGGTGGCTGGCAGCCCTGTCCACGGCAGGGGGGCTGGAACTAGATGATCTTTGATGTCTCTTACAGCCCAGGCCATTCTATGATTCTGTGATTCTAGTTCTAATGCCTAGATGTAGTCCTTTATAAAACTGAAAAAGGTGAATGGCATCAGAGCAGATACAGCTGATGATCTGCTTTGTCACAATCGTTGCTATCCCTAGACATGACTTATAGATCTGTATGTGTTCTCCAGTAGTGGCTATAACACTGTTTTGTATTTTCCTCATTGTAAACTTTACTCCGGTCACAACCGAAGGTTTTACAAAACATAATTAGATGACTTCTCCGTACTACATTGTCCAGCTCGTATACTCACTAGATTTAAAAGCATAGAAAATGGGTTGTTCTCTTACTAAAAATCATGCCGCAGCATCCGGTAATGGCCATATGTATCCAGTTGTGGCATAACCACTGGCAGAAAGTAATCAAATAGGAAAAAATATAGACAACTATACACATTTTGAAGGCAATCAAGATTAAAGAAAATAGGGAGTATGTCTTCAATATTTTATGCTCCCAAATCTATATGTAGGCACATTTCTTTAAAGCTTCAAAACAGTTACTCAAAAGGTAAATTTTTTAAGTTTTCTACTGTTTTTTTTTTCCCCCCACAGATTCTCTTTAATAAAATGGTTAATTTTCCTGTTCAGCAGATTATTTTCCCTACCTAACTACTAAAGTTATGATAGAGAAGATACTGTGCATTTTTCAGTTCTTTCAAAATAGAAGTTTGAATCTAAAATAACTGTTAGAAACATCACTTTAATTACATGAATGCATAAAAATATCTAATATTTAATCAAGTATTCCTAAAGCTGTTTATAACTGGAATATTCCCATTCCAATCCTTTTCAAATGTAATTCCAATAGAAACACTAATTAAATTTTGAAGCTTCTTCTGTCAAATCTACATTGCAAAGTGCATTTGTCAAGCACTTGGATACAGAATTCCCTCCATACTGAATCTATTCACTTATTGTAGCACTGATGAGCGATTTTGCTGCTGTACAGCTTTATAACAATTTTAAAGAATTAAATGTTCTTTTTCGTAAGGCATCGGAAAACCCTGGTAAGATTAATACTATCACGTCAACTTTACAAATGACTAAACTAAAGGGCAAGTAGTTCACTGGTTTATTAAATCTAACCATAAAGGTTAAGTTGGAGCTAAACCTTAACTCAGTGATCTTCATCCCACACCTCAATTGCCAAACAATCTTACAGAACGCAGATTACAGTAATGCTGCTCAACATTTCTTGCACTGCTGTTTCATAAATTTGAATACAATCTCATACATTTCCTTCAAACATCATTGTTTAAAGCTTGTTGCAATGAAAAGGTTAGATAGTTAAAAATATATTGGTGAGCTACCTATTCTCAATTAAGTACAGCTGAAAGTGAGTGCAAACATAGAATAGGAGCAGACAGTGCGCTATTTTAAATGGAAGCTTCATCCATTGTGTTTAGAATGAGTGACAGAAAAATTGAGTAATATCACTGGGATGGCTTCCAGATTGCTGGTGTAATTGTAACGGTGCTGGGCCAGACAGTCCCTATAAAGGCATTAGCTTAAGCAGCTCCTAAATCAACAGCAGTCCTGTTTGTTCTCCCAGTTATTAAATTACACATTTTTTAACATATAGGAAAATGGATTTATAATTATACATATTACAAAATTCTGGAAAGACTCATAAAAGTACAAATCATTCTTCTTATAGACAGATCACATTTCAAATAAACCACTGTAAATCAATCACCTATGAAATATAGAGGTTAAATTTCACTTTATTTTTTTTTTAGTTTGTGCTGCTTAGTCCTCAAAGAAACATCACAAAAATCTGCTTTGCAAAAAGACATAAGATACTAAACAATACAAAAAAAAAAAAAAATGGAATCACCTCTGAAAATATGTAATCAAATAAGTTCATTTTTGAATGGGATAAAACATTTACAATTCCTACTCTTCCCCCCCCCCTTCCCCCCCATATAATGGCTACTTTAAAGAATTTGTTTCACCATAAATTAATCACACAATTATTTTCAAAATTACAGATATTAACTTCATTCTGCATAATACTTGCATTTTTCCCTAAATCCTTGTGCCAGAACAGATAGAGAACGTAACCATGAAAACCTTTTCTGAAGGGTTACAGTCAAACTTCCCATAAAATATAGAACTGATTTGCTTAATCTGTATAGGACTTCTAATATTTAACTAGCATGTCAGTATGCCCTCTGAATGCAGCAGCCTTTCAACATGCAGCTCCATTGACATGATCAACCACTTCTGTTCAAATGACTGGCAACTACTCAAGTAGCCCTAGGTAACATCAGGTACACAGAAAAGTCTTGCTTGCTCATGCTGTTCTAATTTCTCAAAATAACAATTTAAAAAGCTGTTTTGCAAATGATTGCAATGGAAACAGTAATCCTACTGCCATCTTTTTTTTACAGAGATATGTCATTACTGAACTTTCTTAAAGACATAGCAAGGCTACTGTCTTTAGAAAGAAAAACAAATTTCTGAGAAACTAGTGAAGATTAATATATCAATTTCTAAAGAAACTAGTCCAGGTCAGACTAACCAGCAGCACTCTGGTTGAAGGAAGTTAGAGAGTAGACCTGATGCTACTTAAGCTACCTGAAGAATAATATAAGTAAAATATGTCAACAAAAATATTTTTATTGTAGTCTCCTATATTTTTTTTTCTACTACATGGCTACTAACTAACATAATAGAATGACCACTAAAATTTAATCATTTGTTTTCTTTTAATAGCTTCTAGCCACATTCCCTAAAGCCCCACACAATATTTACAGCATTTACCTCCTTTTCCTCCCACTAAACCCAGATGTCTATCCACTAAACAACCTGCTCTGGTACCAGGCTTTTATAGACTGAACTTTATACCAAAGACCTCACACCTGATCACACTCTTCCACTGAGGACACAGGCAACCATTGTAGACAGGATCTGTTAATTAGATACTACAACTTAGATAATGCCCTCTCCATTTTCCACAAGTTTCATTGAAAATGACCAGAGGCTGTGTTTCAAAGGTATTTGGGAGTGCAGTTTCCAAAGTATTTTCCTCATTCAAAGCATCATTAGTTAAGTGATCAGCAAAAACAAGGACTGATGTTTAACCAAATGCAAGCAAGTGATTCTAATGAAAGGTCATTTTCAAGATCTAAGAAGTGAAAAGAGCTCATCTTTATTTCTTATTGACCTTATTATTCAGCAAGAAGGAACAGATGTTCCATGACCCTAGCAAATTTAATTCATGAGACCCTGAAAGGAGAAGATTAGTTAAAGTATGTGTGAAAAGGTATCAATTTTTCCATTTTTCCTTTTGGTGAATTCTACTTCCTCTATATTTTAAATCTGAATATCCTGGTCCCCTATAATGATAGTTTGTCTAAGAACTTTAATACTTTTATTTCAGCAGATGATGAGTAATGTTATTTCAAGTTGAAAGTGTAAGGCTTGAAAATTTGTTTCCAAGCCAGTCCCGTGTCTCTCATTCAAGGTATTTTTATTGCAAGCCTTCCAGTGGACCCAGATGCAGAAGAAAGCTCCCTCTAAGAAGGAAATTATGGCCAATGCATTTGTGTCCAGCATAAGGTTTCTCTGTTCCATGTGACTAGCATGGAAATAATAACTACACAGCAAATTTGTCCCATACTGTTTGTAACTGTAACTGGCCATGGACTGAAACTGTGCACTTGTAAGAATAAACTATCAGAACAAAACATTCTCTTCATGTAATACTTAATTATTTATCTCTCCTTAAATTTTGTAATAAATATTACTTGGTAAATCAAAAATAAAAATACTTTCCTTGACGATTTCTCAGGCTTATAGAATGTTTTCCTACCTTTGCATCATTTCTATAATAAGTGGCAGACAAAAGTATTTTTCCCCTGGTCTTTTGATTACATTCAATGAATAATTTCCTCCAGACTATCATAAAGAAGTATTTACACAGGTTGTCTTATAAATACATGCTATTTAGTTACCAATATTTGTAAGTTACAGTCCATGTGTTATAGGAGTTATGTGGAAAAGATGAGAAAAATTCCAGTGCACAAGCACTGGAAAAAGATTAATTCATCAGGAAGTGACCTTTAATATCTAGCAATAAACCCCCCAAAGGAAGCTAAACATTAATTTAAAAGTTAAAGCAAAATGGATTAAAATTCAAAGAATTGCCTCATTGCACGCACGGCTTTATTCTATGAAGAACAAGTTTTGCCAAAGGAATGAATCAGGCAGAGGCAGAAAACAAAATAATATTTTGGATGCCTACTATTTAATAGTGTGGAATCTTCTCTTGTCAAGGTCACCTAACTGTTGTATATCATTACTGAAGGGGAACATTAATTAAAGCCACTGATGATGAATACTGCATCTTTAGATGTTAATAAATGAAACTAAATGCTTGTTAGATTTTCCAGAAGTCAATCACAGCTTTAAATTAAATATCACACTAAATACCCCAAACTGGCACACAGTGCTTCTAACACCAGTGTTAGAATACAAATTCAACAGAACAGAAAATGAATACAGCATTCTGAGCAGATTTTTTTTTACTTATTTTTCTTTCTTC
>VXAV01010327.1:74769-87647 GCA_013399715.1 Alectura lathami
TTTTTTATTTTTTCTGTCTAAGGTGTCATAAGGATGGAGAAACTGAAACAGAGAGGACTTCCAGATAGGGAAAAAATATGTGCAATCTCCTTTAAGGATAACTTGCCAATCGATTGCCATTGGCAACATTCTATTCTATTCTATTCTATTCTATTCTATTCTATTCTATTCTATTCTATTCTATTCTATTCTATTCCATTCCATTCCATTCCATTCCATTCCATTCCATTCCATTCCATTCCATTATTTATGTCTGCAAGCCAAAGAGTGTGCTACCAGCTGTGGAAGAAATTGGTTTAGGTGCAGGGAATTACTAGAGGACTTGACCTGAGTTCATTAATACTTCTATTTTTTTTTTTTTTTTCATTTGCATCATTTTGTCTCCTTTGGTAATGTGTGGGGATACTCTATAGGTGATGGAAAGTTCAGGGAGTTGACACTAGAAGATTTTTATTCATTTACAGACCCTTTGCCTCTCCAGAAGAGCATAATGAGCTGTACCTACAGAGTAAATCTGCAGAACAATTTTGTAGGGAGTTATTTTCAGACAAGAAGGGTGTGAAACATTTTGCTATGGGACAAACGTCAGTAAATAATATGTAGTGTACGGTTGATATTCCCCGTGTTACAGCATACATAGTTGCTGTAGCTAAGACAATAACATTTGCCCAGTTTAGATGCTTAGATCAACAGCAAACAATTTTGACTCCCTAATCAAAACATAGACAGCATGATTAACCTTCAAAGGGATTTTTAGGTAACGGATCAGATAGACTACAGCACTAAAAATCACAAAGGTGTCATGTTAACAGGTAGTAAAATGAACTATTACAAATGTTAATATTTGGATATGCATACATACACATATATTTACACACACAGACAGAGAGATACAGGGACATCATTTGAAACATTTTATATCTTTTTATCACTGAATAATTCACAGATTAGTGAAGTGGTTTAATTAAGAATAAGACCAGTGACTGGAAATATTAAGCATTGGGCTTATAACTTATAACGGTATTTTGCTTGGAAACACTGATACATACAGTGACAATGTTAGATATCAGCTTGCATTATCACAGAAGATAATATCCAGTTCCAAGATGTATTTCATTCAACTAATAGCATTGATCTATTTCTTATT
Organism: Alectura lathami; assembly: GCA_013399715.1. NCBI lineage: Eukaryota > Metazoa > Chordata > Aves > Galliformes > Megapodiidae > Alectura > Alectura lathami. Next base: position 75,917 of record VXAV01010327.1, read on the forward strand.
GTTGTAGTTAAATATACAGTGCTTGGAAATGAGAAAACAAACAAACAAAAAACCCTAGCTTGATAGCTGAAGGCTGGATCTATGCTCTTTGAGACTTCAGGAGATCAACTACTGTTACTATCTGTTTCTGGTGGGTTAGTTGCATTCTGCATTTGGACACTGGGAGTTACCATATTAGCCCAAGTATTGCCAGGTTTGAGCAGGATCTAAGCAGCAAATATGGTTCAGGCTAGACTGAGCACAGATGGAAATGCTGATGTCTTTATTCCATTAAGACATCCATTCCATTTCACTTGCTCTCCATTTGAGTGCTCCTTAAAAGAATTATTTCTTCCTTTCTCCCTGGAGTTTTAGAGGGGATGGGCTTTGAACTGAAATGGTATCAAGTTGCACCTGCCAGTTCTTGATGGTCATATTTGCACATGAATCTGCCAGTTACTAAGCAGGTTTGAGGAGGCCTAATGCTGTCTAAATTTGTTTTGCTTTGAGGTAGAAGAAAATGGGGGGTCAAAAATTTGTTAGTGGTCCAAGTGCCTGCTTGAGAATGAGGTGCCCTGCCTCTGGGAAATCATGAGGTTCACTGTTTGTTTCACTGCCCTAATAATAGCAGCTATATTACATGTTTGAACAGTGGAACCTGTGATTCCAAAATTTGGCAAGTTCCAGCTTTTGTAAGCGTCTAGTGTTTCCTCTCTGCCCAGGAAGTATTTCCCGTGTTAGTCTAGCCTGATTTTATTAGGGGGAGGGGAGATGAAAGCCTTGCATTTCTCCCTAATCCTATCACACACTAAATCACCTCATTCATACTGACTCCACCAATGCTGCTTTCCCCATTTCCTGAGTTACTTAGCAACAACCATCCCTCCCTTTTCCACTCCCCCCATCCATCCTTTTATTTTTTTTTTCCCTCTGCAATCACGATTTCCAAGCTGTTTAGAAAAATGAGGATGCTCAGCAGCACAGCGCAAGCTTTTCCTTCCAACCTCCCTTTTCATGCCTGCCAAATCCTTCTTGCCTTCAAAACGAAAATCCAGGCTGCCTGCATATGTGTAATCAAAGGTTAAAAAGCACCACGGCTGACACCACGCATGTGTTAATCTGTGCTGCAGCAGTGTGCATCATTTCCACTTTGACCTCGGAGTTAATCTGCATTCAGGCAGAAGCTCCATTGCTTTACTCTTTCATTTCTTTCTTTCTTTTTTTTTTTTTTTTTCTCTCATTTACTCTATTGCTGTTTCAGATTATTTTTGCATGTATGTGAGTAGTCCTGTAAATACGTGCATGTGTATGTGCTTCTCCTTCCCTTGACTGTTTTTATTCTGTGTGTTTTTTTCTGTTCTTTTCTCCCAATTATATTATTCCCCTAGATCGGGAAGCTGCTGCCTGCTGCCTGAGCTGACGTTTTTTGATTATATCTGCAAAGGGCTTGTGCAGATCTAATTTCTGCCCCCCTGCATATTAATTCCCGCAGCTGGGCGCAATGTATCATCCCACTGACGGGACCTGGTAGGGAGGGGGGGAGAACCACTACCAAAAAAAAATTAAAGAAGGGGACGGATCCATCTGCAACCAAGAGGAAAGGGGAAAAAAACAAGGTTGGGGGGGAAGAGAGAAAGAGATGATTCCTCCAAATCCTACAAGCCTGGGGAGCACTGCACTCTTGAATCCTGCATTTTCTCTCAAAATGATGGTGCGGGCACTTGTGTTCCTCTCTCTCATCCAGTGGTAAGATGTGCTTTCTGATTCTGTTTGTTGGGGAGGGGGAGGGAGGGCTAGGGGGTGAAGACGCTGTTTTGCAAATTCACAGAGCTGTAGTGAGAATGCCGGAGGTTTGGATAGTGGCATTGCATTAATTTGTCTGCTAGCAGAGGAGATCTTAGGATGTTTTATTTCTGTTACAATTGTGGATGCTCTGAAATGGACAGGGAGGGCAAGCAGCGAGTGTGTGCGGCAGTGGTACATGCCGGGTGCTTCATGGAATTTGATGTCGTATTAATGAAGCCTTCTGTCCCTGAATTCTTGTTTGCTAGAGTGCAAGGAGTTATAATACAGCTGTGTTTTGTGGGCAGAATGTCAGCGCCTTCCTGCTTGTTTCCACTCAAGCAGCCGCATCATGGCTGTGCTGGGCTCTGGGCGAGAAGCGCTGTAGTTTGCTCCATCTGCAAGGAGCCAGCGTGAGGATTTAGGACCAAGGACAGGGATGCAGATCTCTGCAACCCTCCCAAGGCAGGCAGTGAGTGGGGTGCTGCCCACATTTCCCAGTTTCTGAGATGCTTTTTAATGCTGATGGAACAAGCAACGGGATGTAATAGAGTGTCTGCAGATCACACAGCCAGTCAGATTAGATGAATGTTTACAACAGCATTTACCCCCACAGGCTGACACATGTAATATTTGAAGACAACCTGTGCGTGCTGCATGTGTGTATTGTACACATCAATGTGAAAAGGCAAAAATTTATAGCAAAGGAAAAAGGAGTTTGTATGTGGATGGGCAGAAAGTGGAGGTGGGGAGCGAGTATTGCTGCAGTGCCAAGCAATACGCTGAACCAGGCATTCTTGGAAAAATTTGTGGACTGTGCATTTAACATTTGAGATGAGAAAGTAGCACTGCATTGCAAAGTAACTGGCCTTTCAAGTGGTAATAGGCTTCCTCACAGCTACACAAGCCATGTTGTCATTTACATATCACAGAAGTTAGAACTCACTACCTTTTTTTTTATTAATGCTATATTCATACAGCCTCCTTTCAAACTCACCTTCTCTCTTATCCCCACCTATTCCTTGAACACTGCCATACAAAGAACTGTCTTTTTTTTTTTTTTTTTTTTTTTTTTCTTTTTGCTCTATCTGTTTAAGAAAACTGAACTTTGTAGCTATAGGGGTAGGATTTGAGTTCTAAGCAAAATAAAAGGCCAAAATTACTACTCAGGGAGAGAAAATGTTGCTAATTGTAAAGTAACTGTCATCACATAAAAGAAACTTTGTGAAGATTTCCTCAGAAAATAAATGCAAAATGGGTAAAAACTGAGTGGAAAGTAAAATAAAACTTGGTGAGCCCACCAGGAGAGATACTTTGTTGTCAAGAGTGACACAAGTGTAAGGCTTCTCTGATTTTGTAAGAATTCCTTAAGATTACTGCATGAATACAGCAATGGAAAATGAGATTTTAGAGGATTTCAAGGAAGTATTTCACCCAAATAATGCTGAGGCTTCAGCTGAGGTGGCTATACCTGTATTTCTATCGCTCTGTGTGATTTTTCTTTATTTCCCACTGTAAAGTGCTCAGCTTACACAAATACAGTCTCATTATTTTACCATAAAACTTCTACTAAAATAATAACTGAAAGTTACACAATTCCTTATTTTCACTCATCTTTCATATTGATGTAGCCTAAGAGGAATTTTGCCAGAATTATTTCATAAGCTTTAAAAGAAACTCTTCATAGTAGAAATTAAATTTTAAGCTCAGAAAAGTATTGTTTTCTCTTCTTAATCATGTGATAGCTAAGATGGTTTCCTCTAACAGCTTCCTGACATATTTTAAAGAAAAATAATAGACAAAGAAGTAATATTAAATATCTACATTTAAAGTGGAAAATTCTCCTTAGTGCTTTACAAAAAAAAAAAATAATTTGATTGGGTCAAGATGAAAACATGATTTTACTTCCAATAATCAAGACTCCTTTCTCCTCCTGTTGAGGAAGAAATAGTGTCAGCTTTGGAAAGTTATGTACTGAGAGAGAGTTAGGAAAGTTGAACTTTGATAGTGTTCGTTTATAGCCACGACGGAAAACTTTTCTGTCTTAAAACTTATCAAACTCTCAAGACAGAGAGGAATTTAATTGCATTGTGTGTTACTTGTCTTGGACATTGAAATTCTTACAGGTCAATATAACTGAACACTAATGTGCACTCCATGTTACGTGTGTAAACAAAAGTGTTGCCATCAGTCAGTTTGTGCAAAAGTTTAAGTATCTGCAGAACCTGATCAAACAGGTTAATGTAGTGTAGAGGATTTTTCCATTTTATGTTATATTGCAAGATAGTATAGTCTGGAAACAATTGTTTCACAATTGTTGATAGTTTAGAGATTGTAGAGAAAGAAGAGGAAAGTTAGGGCATGAACACAATAAACCATGATTTGAATCAATTCAGAATAAATGTCCCATTACAGCACAGCAGCATATTACCTTACAGTAATTTTATATCATTAGTTTCACCACATCCACACAGTACATCCCTATAATTTTGCACACTAAAGTTTTAGGAAGTACATCCTCCCCTGTTTCATGATGTTCATGCCTGTACTGCAAACACTGCATAATGTTCCCTCATCATTCTATCACTCAAACTAGTGTACCAGCATTGTGAAGACCCTCCAACTGACTGAAACACTGTTTTGTGAAAATGAATCAAACCAAACTCCAAATATCTGTGCACCAAAATTGTGTGTTTGAGACAATGTTTTAAAAATGTAAAGAGAATCCTTTAATATTTACACATATCAGTATGGGGTTTAATTGGGACTAATATTTGATTAAACTTATCACACATAAAATGGGTAATTAATGCAGTTTACATGTAAGAGCTCACTGACCAGCAAAGCTTCAGACAGATTTAAAGCTATACCCTGCATACTGTTTTCATATAGGTTTTACTTGCTGTTTTTACGTAGTCCTCAGTTTTAACAAATTATCAGCAAAAATCACATGAAAACAGTGCAGAGTGTCTAGAGGTGGAATGCCGGACACTGACTACTTTTATTTCTTTTTCTTGTAAGTGCCCAGGTAGCGGAATGGCAAAGTTTATGTGCTGCAACTAGATATGTAAAATTGAAAACTGTCAAGACTGATCAGAAAAAAAAAAAAAAAAAAGAAAGAAAAGAAAAAAAAAGAAAAAAGAAAGCACAAGTAAGACATTTTAAATCATTTTAAAACCAAAATATTTTGGTGCATATGTGAATATGTATATTTTTATTAGCAAATTATTCAAGATGGAAATAAATAAAATTCTTGTTCTTGTAAAGCACTGGCAGTGTCATCTGGCTTCTTGGACTGTGTGATAAGTGATATAATAACAATGATTAAAAAAGCATGCATATCCCTGAGATGAACAGTCACTTAGAATTACTGTAAAGGTTGCTAAAATCACTTTGGTATTAATCTTGCAGATGTAATTATTCATACACTAGCTTCCAATGTTTTCATCCAGTGTACAGCACTTGTATTAAGTCAGAGGTCCTGTGGAAGTCACCTGGAGCATTACTGGAATATGATGTAGCTCAGCAAGAGCCAATTTTTCAACTAACAAGGAATGATCCCTTGTAAAGAAGCATCATGACACAAGACGTGAATCTAAGTGCTGTTAAACGATGACTGTATCTTTGTCCATGCTACTATGAAATTGAAGGGTTAGTGCTGACTGGCCTCTGCACCACAGTGTTTGTTTCAGCAGAGCTGAGGCTGCCTGGACACCGTGCCTGCACTCTGCTTTAAAAATTCAGGGGCAGCAAGGAGAGCAAGACTGCCTTTGAGTTTTTCATAGCAAGACTGCCTTTGAGTTTTTCATAGCAATACTGCATTCCTGACTGTTATCAGCTACCAGCTGTATTATTGGGATACAAACTGTTTCATAGAAGGAATTTGGAACAGCTGTGATTCTAATAAAAGACTACAAAAAGCAATGATATAAACTAGATTTGAACAATTAAATAACATTCTCACCATCTAATTATTTATAAATTAAGAGAGCATAAAAGATCAGTTTCCCTACTTGCAATTGGAAATGTGGATTAAACCTTTTAACTAACTTCTGTTTTAATGACTTAATCACTTAACCATAACCTGCAAACTAAAATTCATTTATTCCAAGTTACACTGATGAATTTGAAAAGTGATGCTAGAAAACCTTTCAGAAGGTTTGAATCCTTGAAAATCTGAGAAGTAAAACTTGTTAATGAAAACAACAACAAAACTATGGACAATACAGCTTTATCTGGTATATGCTGATCTGGAAAAGCTGTCTTGTGGATTTGGACTGTGGAATTATTTCCTTGTTTTGGCTACATTTGCTCAATTGTCACCTCAAGAAACTGTAACATTGTACCAAAATTTGAAAGGGAAGGAGACTGTCAGGAGCAAATGTCTGAAGGGACATTGTTATGTTCAGCAGCTCTAGCTATAAAAGTTGTCTATATTCCTAGATACAAATTCTGTAGTAGAGTAATTATTTTATTATTACTTGAAAACATCCAGCAGAATTACTAGAGTGTACTGTGGTTCTCTGCATTATTGTTGTGGTCTGAACTGTTTCTTTACAAACTACTTCACCTGCAGCCCCATTCAGCCTTGTACAGAGGGAGAGGTAGATTGTGTGAGAACGGCAGTAGAGAATGCAATGGTAGCTGAGGGCTCACTTAGTATGGATTTGGGCCATAGCTGGTAAAGTTTGATTTTGCATTTTCCCAGTGGTGTCTATTGAGAAATCAACACCCTATCCTCAGCTAATGTTGAACATCTCAGTAGTCTTAAGAGTCTCCGCATAGCAAGGACTAGTTTAGTCCTCTCACCAATGCTTGACCAAATGAAGTCAGTCTGTTGCTGAGAGAAAAGCCAGGACCTATACAGTATGAATTCTTACAGGCAGTTATGTGCTTAGAACCAAGAACTGGGAAATAACCCAAAGTTAAATTGTAATTCAAAAGAATCATCAAGAAGTGTTTCTTACACTGTATAATGCTTTTACTCTTTGCAGAAAGCTCTCAACCTACATTTCGCTAACTGATTTACAATAGCTATAAATGCTTTTTTTTTTTTTTTTTTGTCTTCCAGGTTGAAATTTATTCTGCATATAAAGCAGCTTAAACTTAATACTGCACATCTGCCCACAAACTCTGACATAAATTGGTCTTAGGTGGCACGTAGGTCTTGTCCTGACCCTCTGGACATAAAGGAATTTCTCCATTAAAGAGCAGGGGTTGCTTTCTGTGAATGGAAGTTCTGCACAAGAACTAGGGAGAGTTTGTGGCAGTAGAAGAGAAAGATGCCTGCTTATTTATCTTATTTTAGAAAAGGTGTGACAACTGATGATAGAAATACGTGTCCAAGTAACTTCACTGAAAGTAGGGGTATACTTCTGGGTGCAAAGGTGGAGGTTGTTTACTTAGAACAAGTTACATCCATTATATCATGAATTAAAAGACGAAATCCCTGGAGAAAGTACCAGGACAGAATCGCAAACTGCAGCAGAAGAAGCCCATTGTCATTGTTAGGTAACTGTAGTTATTATGAGGTAGGAAATAGCCTATTTCATAGAATGAGACTAGAACCAAATATGTTGAACACTAACAAAGTTAGGGAATATGATTACCTCCAGTAAATTTATCCATAGCAAGAAAAACAGGATAAAGAGATATTTCAGCTGAAGAGCAAGATAAAGGAACAGCTTAAACTGTCCATTCTAAATGCAGTGTTTTTAGACTTCAGATTCAATATGACGAGTGAATTCTGATGACTTAAAAGTTAATGTTCACTTCATGTTTCCTTTTGATAATGGATTAAAAACCAAATCATCATGATGCTAACAAAAAGCAAATGATGAGCTTCTAAATTCCCCTAGTGTGTACACCTGTAGAGGCATATTATCTTTACAAGAATTTTATATATGTGAGCTACTGACTTGGAGGAGCTCTAGTAGGAACTTTGCAGTTTGAGTTGGGTCCAGTTTTCCTTCTGTTATGCCCAGAGGTAAACTGCTTGTTTGACTCTTCCCATTAAGAAGAAATTCAGGTTTGGTCTAAGCCAGGAAGTAAAGAAAACAGTATTGATTTTTATCTTAGGAAAGAAAGAAAAAATCAAATTTACTTTTAAACTTGTCATATGAAGTGGTTAGAAATTCATTTATAACAGAATATGTAACTATTTATTTCAATGTGAGAAATTTGTTTAAAAACTATCCTTTTTTTTCATCTTTTCTTACATACAAAAAAAAAAAAAAAGAGTTGGAAGAGGGAGATAGTGGGTACATATTTTCCAAGCACCAAGTCCAAGCACCTGCCAACTTGCTGAGAAAAAAGTGAGTTAAAAGAGGAATAAAGTGGTAGGCTGAAGAAAGTTACAGTGAGAATTACATCTAGTGTGATTCTGGGTGGTTTGTACAGTTGTGACGGGAAACTAATATATGAGTCTTCTCAGACTGAATATTGGGCATTCAGTCTGACACATGGTGGTATGCTTTTATTTATGTAACTGGATAATATTTTTAATGCAACTACTCTCAGTAAAAGCAGGCTTTGATGCTTCTGAAAGCTATCAGTGAGGAGGAATAATTCAGTGACTGCATAAGAAGAGGAGAAATCTAGCAAACACCTTCGCATATAAATGACTACTTCAGCTGCATAATGCTTTTACATACCATGTCCTAAGCAACATCAAGAAAGCATTGTTTGTCTTCTCTTAGGTAAAGGGCACCAAGTACCCTAAGAAATTATCACTGACCATGTGAAAACTTAAGAATTTTTTTTCCCTTCCTAATCAGTGAGGTAACTGCAGAATCTAAAGTTTTAGGTTGATTCAAAGAAAAGAAAAATACATCAAAGAGCATTAAACTCAGTTACAACATTTCATTACAGAAAATCTCCAGCTGCATGTTTCTGGAAGCTGGGAGATTTTACCAGGAAAGCATTGGTATATCCTTGCCACAGTTTTTGCTCTTAGCTTCTGCTATTGCATGTCAGATGCAAAATACATGGCCTGATATATAGCTGATCTGACCCAGCGTAGTAATTACTTTATCCTCGTGTCTGCAAAGTGATGGCAGGTGATAGAATTTATACAATAATTTATACAAGAATCTCAATTTAACAAATGATTATCATTAAGAAAGAAAACCATTAATGTGTAAGTCATATTTTCTTATCTACAGGATCAGTTCTATTTTTTCAGATTTAATTGAAGGACATTTTCACACATAATCAATAATGTACAACACAATGCGTAGGCCTAACTGTGAAATCTGGCCATTGTGTATGAAACTAAATATTGCTCTTACAGGATAGAAATTTCATCTGTTCACAGCCAGCAAAACATTAACGAAATAGCACTTTTACAAAACCTAAGCAAACATATATAACAGATTATTACCACAAATGAAGCATCAATAGATGGAAAGAAAAATGTTTGAAAGAAATGAAGGATAACAATGACTATTTGAAGGAATGGAGCAAGAAGAAGATATTTACTTTCTATGCTTGCATTAGCTCATTCCAAATGATGCAGTTAATCACGTATGAAATTGTATTTTTTTTACTGAATGCCATCTTGGACTTTGGTGTGAACCCTTGAGATGAAAGGCTAGCTGTTCTCTGAGCCATTTGTCATCTTATGATTTTGAACTCTCTACATTTTACAGAAAAATAGTTATGTTTCTATAGGCTGATGAGAAATGCTTCTTAAAAATATTCTCATGCATACCCAAAATATCATTCTGAGAGAATCCCCTGGAAAACACTGGGTGATATCAGAAAATGTTTTCCTTCAATAGTGATTCAATTCTGTATTTTGTAACACAAATAGCATGTTCTGGTCATATGAAGCTTTTGTTAATCTGTAGTAAGATATCTCCAGATACAAACAGAAATCTGCCTGCTGCAACAGATTGAGGATTATCTACTGAATTGCACTTTCACTTAATTTGTCCTGTAAAAAAATATCCCCCCCCATTATTTTTCTAGAGAAAGCAATAAAAGAGATAGAAAGAAAAGAACATTTAAGAAAAATTAACATGAATGAGGTAATGTTAGAAAGCCTTAGTAACTAATCAATATATTGTTCAATGTATTACTAGGTGCTACTGCACATCTGAGACTCACTGATCATGCATATGGTTGGCTAAGACAGAGGAATCCACCAAACCAGTTCGAATTGTAATGGTCAGATAAAGAGATCAGTTGGCCTCTTCTCCCAGGTAATTAGTGACAGGACAAGAGGTAACAGCCACAAGCTGTGCCAGCGGAGGTTCAGGTTGGATATCAGGAAAGTCTTATCTGAGAGAGTGGTCAGGCAGTGGAACAGGCTGCCCAGGGAGGTGGTGGAGTCTCCTTCCCTGGAGGTGTTCAAGAAATGTGTAGATGTGGCACTTAGGGACATGGTTTAGTGGGCATGGTGGTGTTCGGTGGACGGTTGGACCAGATGATCTTAGAGGTCTCTTCCAACCTTTATGATTCTATGATTTCTTGTACAACCTGTCAAGGGGTGGTAGAGGACATGCTGTGCTTTTGCTCTCCAGGAAACAATGAAGGCACAAAAGACTTCACACTGTAGATTAACACTTAAAAGACTTCAGCTGGATGTACAGCAAATACTGATGCAGGCAAGGGAGCACAGCTGATTCAGGTTCATTGAGTTCATAAAGCTCATACGTATTTCTCCTTTTGCTATCCTGAATTCTACCTCTTCTTTCTGTTTTTATAGGTCAAAGAACAATTCTACATAAATTTAGGTACTCATACTGCCCCTGTGTACAGAAATATAATCAACTGACCAAAAAACCAACCATAAATACTTCAATAATACAGTTCTTTATGCAGATTATTGGCTCACACTTATTTGTGGCAAAGGCCAATATTTTCAAAACAATTGAGAATCAATTCCCCAAACAGATACCACGCTAAAGGCAAACAAGCAGGCAGATGTGAGTGAATGAATAATGTCAGCAAATAATTGTTATACAAATCAAATTACAGTCAGCCTGACTTTCTGTAGCCGAACCACTGATAGATCTTAGAGGGACTTACTACTGAAAGAAAGGGCTTCAGCTATGAGAAAGGCTGCACCGTTGTTGTAAATAAGAGGTAGAACAAAAGGAGATATGGAAACGAATTATGAATTGGAATTTGACAGTGTTTTGAACACAGAGGCAAGAAGCCTGGCACATCAGATAGGAAACCAGTGCAGGGATTCAGGAGGGTGAGTATGATGATCAAATTAACAGACCAAAATGATGAATGCAGGGCAACATTTTGTATGAAATTGGGCTGTGTGCATGTTTTGGAAGTTAGAGGGAAGGGAAATGCCACTGTGGAGAGAGAACACAAGTGAGAAGGTTGATGGGTCTCAGTTGTGCAGGAAAAGGAGCGAGAAGCAAAGAAAATCGATTGCTACAGTAAGCAACTTTGGTTGGAGGAGTGGTGAAGTGTTAAGAGGGTTTTTAAGACATGAGGAATGTTATCCATGTAATAATATTCACATTGCCAAGAACTATCTTAATAGCTGAGATTATAGAGTGAAAGGACACCTTTTTGCTTCCATATAAATAATTGAAATAATGCCCTTTGATCCTATGGCCAGCGAGGCCTGTGAACCCAAACCTGTTTGTAAACTACACTTTTATTTCATGAGATAGTATCACCTTTTTACTGGCAGATGGGGATGTTGAAGAGGGGAAGTTTGCCAGGGGTAAAATACTTTGAGGAACTTAGAAGACAGTCACAAATACTTTTGCTCTTTTGTTGGACCAAAGTAATTAACCACTGTTAAAGACTGCATTACATACATTGATTGATATTTATAAACACTTTGGGGCAAAGACAGTCAGCATTACATTATTAATATATATATTTTTTTCATTTTCTTTCCTTGGTTTCTATACGAAAAGCTCAAAAACCTCACTAATCTGCTTTAAAGACTTAAAGCATGTGCTTAAAATGACTTTAAACCTTACTAAACCTCTAA
>VXAV01010327.1:99340-110494 GCA_013399715.1 Alectura lathami
AAAAGATCTGTACTGCATCCTTACTGACAAATGGTGGTGTCTCCCCAAGAAATGCTACACATGGTAGTTTTAGATGTTACAGAAGTGTGTCTTTGATACAGAGAGACTGCAGAACATCAGAAATAGTAAAAAACTGTAAAAAGTTATAATGCTGACTTTAAGTTAGCAATTAAATAAACATGGTGGCTTTGAAAAAGATAATCCACACTTTATTTGAATTTTGAACTAAAAAATTTATGTCAAAATTCTCCAAAGCATAATAATTTAAGAGAGCTAAATACCATTAATATATACCAATTAATAAATACCAATTAATATAGTTATTTGCTGAATTTTAATAAAATGATAATTATTTTTACATAGCTCTCAATCTTACTTCAGGGAAGTGAAATCAAAAATTAAAAGGATATCATATTGAGTCTGTTAAGAGGAAGAATGGATTCCAAACCTGTTATGTGGACATCCGTGGCTTTGGATTGCTAAGAGGATAGTATATTGGCAAATTAATGAAACCTTTGACTAGAGGGCTTTGCTCTGTCTTCCGGATGAGGTTCAGAAAAGAAGATGGAAAAAAAAAATTACTTTCCTAAATCATCATTAATTTCAAAGCAGAAGTATCCCCTCAGACAGACTGAACTAATCTTCTACCATTTCAAAATATTTCCAGTGTGGAAATGCTTTTAATGCTAAGGGATCTGCAAAAGAGGCTGTACCAATTAGACAGAGCATTTCTTTATTAGTTCTTCGCCTTCTGGTAGGAGAACCCATTTCTACCTGAGGTAGGTACCTCAGCCCAGACGGATGGCAATTGCTCCATGAAGAACAATGACTAAGTTTTGCCCAGATGCTACTGCAAAAAACATATGGATGATGTGCTGTAGCAAAGATCTGGAGAATCTGGTCCTGAACATTTAGCTGATGTAATACCAGTTTGTGTTAAAGTTACTTCTCAACAATGAGGACCCAAAAGAGCTATGCAAATGTTATAAATTAAGTAACAACTAATTTAATGCATAATTAGGATCTGTATAGTGACGAAGCCAAGAAACACAAGATAAAACTTTTTACACACTACCATGGTAAAAACCTCACTGACAGAATGGGGTTCATATGTAATTGTAGAGTGGTTTACTGGGTTATAGATCTTCACACATTTTGTCACAGAATCAACAAAGAAAGTGACTCAATCTTGTCATCCCCCCACAAAGCTTCCCGTTGTACAAATGAATACACTTTCCAATGTAAATTTATAAATGCTTATTAACATCTGACCATTTCTGCCCTCTGTCTGCTTTGTGAAGATGTGTTTCAAGTAATTTGACACATTCAGAGAGCCCCCCTGAATTTCAGGCACGATTGTAGTTATATATCTAAGTAATTACAATCATGGCAAGATCATGAAGCCTCACGTAGCACAATGAGAAGGGATTGGACCAGCTGACCTCCAAAAGTACCTTATAACTTTAATTACTCTAGGATCTGATGTCTCAAGTTCAGATTCTGACCCCCTTAAACTGTCTGTTTTCCAAAGAAGGAAACTGGGTGTATGTAGATTGTTCTTGCACACATCTTGTGACAGCATTAAGGTGAGAAGTGAGAATATCTCAAACAGTGAGATTTTGTTGCAGTGTCTGAAACATTAACTTTCAAAAAACATACTGTAATCTAACAATAGGTAAATACGTGTGCCTTTACTTACCTCTATTGCTAAACATGAAAACTTCTCGCAGACAAAAATAAAATCAGATTTCTGTATGTATTTAAGTATAATCTGGTCTTTACCAAATTTGTTCTACATATTAAAAGCACTTGCAAAATTTAGGCCATATATAATCAGAAGGACTGATCTGAAAGTCTTAAGGAGATGAAAAGGGCTTTGCCATTATAATTTTCATTATTATTAATGGCACTCACACTGCTAAAGTTCTGCTCATCTGGATATAGATGCACGTCTGACTGTCCTGGCTGATATGCAGTTTTACAGAGACAGACATTTAGGCAATTGGATATCTGTGTTGACTTATGATCCACTTGGAATTCAGATAAAAGATAGAATTCAGGGGCCTTTATCCCTAGTTGCATTGGCTGTGTTCCCCTCTCTGTCTTCCACACTAATCTCATAAAACATTTGCTGAGTTTTGAGATTCACTGTGCCAAAATGGCTTGGAATGCAAGACAAGCAAACAAATAGCTATTTCTTTCCTACAAATCATTACCAAGTGGAAATGGAAGTTTTAGTGCCTGCAGGCTGCTCTTCAATAAGGTTGTTCTAGATTTGAGAGATGTCCCAGACAAGCATATGGTTTTTCGTCATCAGATATCACGCTGTCCAGAACACCAGACTCAGTGTTTGACTTTTGACGTTTTTGCAGTGCCTTCATATTCAGGGGCTCATTATCATCATCTTTCTGAAAGGATATATTTGATTTGCTTTTTCTTTTCCATTTAGAAAAACATTTCTTCTTGGAGAAGGGACATTTAACTGTGTATACAACAGGAGTATGGGTTTTTATACATACATTTATAATCTTTTTTATTTACTCTGTAGGCTAAAAACATATAATCAATCTAGTGTCTTCTGTTTGCAATCACTCTATTTAGAGGAACTCCCTTTAGGAGGGAGAACTCTGCTTCAGTCATGTTCCTTTGAATTGTGGTTAGATCTTTGAACCCCAGACAGCTAAATAAACAAATCTCCCTTAACCGATTTAATTATCTTGGCCTGTTTGTCAGAACAAGCAAATTTCTATGTAGCACAGTTGACAGTTTAAACTCAGCTTGCCAGATTGCCAGTAAAACACTACAGACGGGTTCAGGTCTGTACTGTCAAAGGGAGGAGGTTGGGTTGCCTGTTGATTGATCTGGAAAGCTGAAGCTCCAAGGTACGCAAGGCTAATGCAAAATCAGTTGGGTGGTGCCTGGAGGTTGCAGTCAGTGGTGCTTAGTACAGGCAGCGAAGGCATAGGCTGACCTAGCTTGACTAGCAAGCTCAGCTCAATAGCAACGCAAGACTGGCTCTCTCATACATGCTGTGTATGCCTGCTCGCTGTTATCCGGTGCACAGTCTCATGCTGCCTCCAGGCTCACTGTACCTTCAGCACCTCCTGGGAAAAACAGTCTTACGTGAAGAGGCCAAGTGGTGCTGTGGGTCTTTCTTGTCAGGCTGTGCTGTTGGAGGACAAAGAAGTGAAAGCCTCTTTCCTAAAGAAATTGTATTTGTGCCATTGGCTTAAAGGCTGAAGACAAGAGAAAGCCCTCAGGCCAACCATGCTATGCCAAGCATGAGCTCCAGACCCCCTAAGAATCTGCTTCCCTGCACTTTCCCACTTTTGTATCATACAGGAGAGACTGTAAAAATTAAGGCTGAAATAGTAATATTCATTAGTTTTTCTGCTTTTTAGCCATTCATATCCAAACTCCACCCACTTGCCTAAGACATTTGTAATATCATTAAGAGTTTCAACATCCATCAGTGTTCAAACATTGTCACAGAAGCAGGTCAGGGAAAGAAGGCAGTGGTATGTTATGCAAAAGAAACTCACAGTTGTCTAGCAATATTCAGTTCCGATAACCACTGACATTCTGAAATGAAAATAGCTGGTGATGTCATATTCTAAGCTAGATTCCACCTTCTCCTCTGGAACTGGAGGCACAGGTTTCAAGATAGCACGACAACCATTAATGCCAGTCTACGCGTTCCTGATGCCTAACTGGCCCTTTTTTGCTGTGCTAAGCAGGTTGCATTATACTGGATCTGTTGCCATACTGCTTAGAAAATGGTAGACAGACTATTTTTATTCTCTCTATGTTCTGGTTAGCAAAAGTGAAAATGAAAAACACTGGCACAAATTTATGCTGAACTTTCCAAATGCACAATAAGCTCAAGTTCATCAGAGTGAAGAGAAGCTATGTGACAGTTTGTTTGAATGAATCTAATTATTGGCCTTGTCAGTAATGTGTTGCGTCAAATTGTTCTCTCAAAGGAAAGTAATGCAACAACACTGTGTACATACTGAGTGATGTTCCAGTAGAGAGTTGCATAAGCTAAATGCCAATTAGATTAGTTTTATAACAGGTCCCACCTGAGTCAGTGAAAGAAAAAATAGACATGCGAAAGGTGACAAGCACTGATGCTTCTTTGAAAAGACAGAGTATAATCTCAACTGTATCAAAAAGAAATGTTGCTAAAGCAAACTACAACTTCTGCTGTAGTGTGAGATCATTACTGTGAGTGAGTCACCGTTTACAAAGCAGGATATTTTTCAATGTTTAGTACAGTACTATTAAAACTTGAATTATGTGTATTGTCAGTCTCCAAAGAGGTTGCCTGCTAACTCGTATGTTTCAAGGCTTTCCATTTCTTCATTTTTGTATCTTTAACAGTTCCACCCAAAAGGGAGATGATGATTATGAAGATTACACCTCAAATAAGACTTGGGTTTTGACTCCCAAAGTCCATGAAAGTGATGTCACTCTTATTTTAAATGGCTTGCTAGAAGGATATGACAACAAGTTGAGACCTGACATAGGAGGTATGTTGGTTTAGTTTTTAGCCTAACTTTGATTAAATGGTGAAGAGAAAGCATTTTCATACCATTTTATACTGTGCAGGAAGATCAATCCATTTAAAGTAGTTATGAAAACAAAATAAGATGCAGTAAAATATCATTGGCATAAGAAGAAGTCATGATTTTGGAACCTGGCATAAAACATTAAGTTTTCTAAATATATCCTGAGATGCCTAATAAAACTGTTGTGATTTGCTGAATGAAGCTGCTTGCGATCATGCATCTGCATAGGAAGTTTGGAATTTAACTTTTGGGGAACAAAGATGCAAGTTTTTTTTCTTTTTGTGTATCTAAAAGAGGTTGTTAGAGAATCACCAACTATGCATTGGAAACAAAGGCCCAAGAGAGGATAATGCAGTCTGATCCTGGCATGATGTAATGGAGCCTCTGACAGCAGCAGGTCTGCTCTGACTGAGTCAGCATAGAACAATAGAATGACTTGAGTTGGAAGGGACCTGCAAGGATCATTGAATCCAGCTCCTGGCTCCACACAGGACCACTCCAAATCCAAACCCTATGTCTGAGAGCGGTATCTGAGCACTCCTTGAACTTTGCCAGCTTGTGTCTGTGCCCACTGCCCTGGGGAGCCTGTTCCATGCCCACCACCCTCTGGTGCAGAACCTTTTCCTAACACCCAGCCTGACCCTAACCTTGACAGAGCTGCATGACACTCTCTTTGACCCTCGCTCAGCAGGGCAAGAAGTGACTCAGGAAGAGTTCACAAAAGACAAATGCAATCAAGTTCATTAACTTAATTTCCCTAGATTTCCCCCACAGCTAATATGTGTATATTTATATAGACCCAAACTCAGACCCATAATGGAAGTCCTATTTGACTGAATCAGCTTTTGCAGGGATCTTTCTCTCTACTGATTACTGAGGGATCTGAGAAATAAGGATCCCTGAGCCGAGAGGAGTCAGTTTGAGAAGGCCCCATGTGTGCACAGATCAGCCAGATGATATGTTGGTAGGAGATGACACAGAAGTAGTAAGATTATGGAAAAATACCAAGAGAATTCACAGATGAGGCAGGTGGAGAAACATAGAGAACAGCAAGGTTGATGAAAGAAAATTCTTCTAACAAGTTCACAAGGGCTTATAAACCAAGGACATTCTTACAATACGAGATAACCTCCAGCATATATACGTAGTATAAATTAGTAGAGAACTTTGCCTTATTCTCCCAATCTAAGGCATTAAAGAGCAGAGAGAAATTAAGCATTCATAAAAAGAATCTGGGAAAACAAATAAACACATGTTATTTAAGGTATATGAGAATAATAAAGCTACAGTAGAGTGATTTCAAAATAAATTAATCTAACAAATGGTTTTCTTTCCCATTTTAGAACCGCGAGTATTAATATTACTTTGAGTTCATGCAATTGTTACTTATCTACAGCCATCTCTGCATGCAACAGCAGTCATGTTGCATTCAGCACTGTAATGTTAAATGAGTGATGCAACATATTGTGAGAGGAATAAGTTTGCTTTTGTTGATAGTGTTTTGTCAGATGTGTTGCTGTGATTTGACACAAAATATACTCTCACTTGGAGATGACTCACTAAAGAAATGACGCTGATTTCAGTATTTGTTCTTACAGCATAAGTGAATTTGTTCTGATAGAATAAATGATAATAATAACTTGTCTCAGTGTGTGTTCAACCTATCTCAACCTGGAGATATTACTGTAAATTTATGTTTATTGTATATGCACATTTAAATGTGGGGCAACTATAGCCATACAACAGAGGTACTGAAACAATCTTTTCATTTGTTTTATTCCCTTGCAGTTGATTTTGACCTTCACTCATCGTAGTTATTCTCGTTTCTCTTACAGTTAAACCGACAGTAATTCACACTGACATGTACGTAAATAGCATTGGGCCAGTGAATGCTATCAATATGGTAGGTAAATGATTGCCATATTTTCCTACAGTGTTCACTTTGTTCCACAGTCTCCATCATTTTTGACATTACTAGGTTTCCATTAGCTTTAATGTTGTGTTATACATATATTATTTTAAAATCTCATTATTATTATAAATGTGAGAACTACATAGGTGATTAATCTAGATGAGACAACAAAACTGAGAATAGTAATAGTTTTAACATATGTTAACGTTATATATGTAATAATATATGTGATAATATATTCTGTGAATCTATATCTTCACACATCTATCTGCTGTATTCTCCATTGCTTTGTGACAGTTTAGCTCCTATAGGACCGAGATTCCAGATTGCTACAAAACAAGCAATAGCATTCACCAGTGATATTACCACTCCTGCTGCCAAGAGATAAAAGGAAAAATCCCAAATCCTAAAAACAAAGATTAACTATATCTCCATATGGATGATGAAATTTGTCTGGCTTTAGCATCACAGTGTCTACTTCATTCTCAGGGTTTTCACGTGTAGAAAGAAATCTCAAATTACTCTTTTCTGTTCTACAATTCCCTTTGCAGCTACGGGCTGCCTAGAGGAAGCCAGGGAAAATGAGGCTTCACCACTTTGACATTAACTGTGGGCCACAGGCAATTAAGGCATTCAAATCAGCTGAAATTTTAACTGTCCTAGGTCTAAGGGAATAAGTAATTGTTCTCTAACATAATCAGGCATGAGCTGAAGTGTGGGACACGGAATATGTATGGTACATATACAACTCCGTTTTATTTCAGGTCAACAATGGAAATATAATGACATTTTTTAAACAATAATCTTTGGTAAACAACGTCCTCAAAAATTCATGAATTTTTTTTTAATCAGTTCTAGTATCATCTTCTGTATTTCACTTTTTTTTTTTTTTTTCTTTACATATGAAGTTAAGGAAAGTATATCAGGAGTAATGTGAGATGCTGAGTGCTGTGTTTTCATCAGTATTTCTGGTTAACACAACAGGAATATACAATTGATATATTTTTCGCCCAAACGTGGTATGACAGACGTCTGAAGTTCAACAGCACTATAAAAGTGCTCAGATTAAACAGCAACATGGTTGGGAAGATCTGGATACCAGACACATTTTTCCGAAATTCCAAGAAAGCTGATGCTCATTGGATAACAACTCCGAACAGGATGCTCAGGATCTGGAATGATGGCAGAGTGTTATACACACTAAGGTATTTACACCTGACTTTAATTTCTGTTTCTTAAGGAAAAACTAAACAGATGTGTCCCATGAATTCAAGCCACTTGACATTAACGCAAATTGTTTTTTCTTATTACTTATGTGTGCAACCCTGAAAAAAAAATGAGATATTTAGAAGATTATTTGAATGCAATGTATTTGATATTGACAGAGTAAAACAGTTTCATTTCTACTCACAGATTTTACTGTCTTGCTCTCCAAATTGTTGTATTGCTATACTAAAAAGAATATAAGCATGGTTATAGAAATTCATCTTCATTTTCATGTGCTTTATTGTTTACCAGTAGTTTGGTCCATATTGCCTTTTAACTTTTTATTGGATTAAAATAGTGAATTTGAGATATCCTTGAATAAAGAAGACATTATAAGTGAGGTATTATATGCATCAGAGGCCTCATACTCTGTATTGATTTCCACTTAGTTAGAGATCCACTCTGAGAAAACATTTCGTTCTTCAAATACGTTATGAAAATAAGGAATCTCTTTTTGTCATTTGTCATTTACAGTTTAGATCAAAACCCACATATATGCCCTGTTCTGCTAAAATTTTCATGAATCCAAACTCAATATGCTCATGCCCAGATTTCATATCTGCGTGGTTAGTTTTTCTTTTCAGACCTTTATAAATCTTATAAATAATTAAGTTACATGCCTGCCTACATTTAAATGCTACATACACAACATGTACTAATTTAAATAACAAATTACCATTTCTATTTCCTGAATGTGGAAATCCTAGATGTGTTTTTGTTGTCGTTGTCTAATGTGGTATAATAGTTGGCTCTATGTAAAACGTAGATAAAGATGGTATCTGCTCAAGAGAATTTATAATTAAATGGAGAATGTTAGGCATAAGACCGAGTTTCAGACTATTTTTACAAAGCGATTTTGGTTTTCTGCTTTTGTTTTATTGTGAGGCAACAACACAACAACAACAACAAAAAAAGCAGAAGAGTATATTCATTAGCATTGTAATGAATAGTTTTGAAGCTTTCCTTAAGACAAACTTTTAAAGTTGAAAATGTCTGAATTACAAAAAGGAGTTTTATTTCATTGTTATTTTACATTCATTACACATTGCATCATCAGAAGAGAGAAGAGAACGTTTGGAACTGAAATCCAGTGCAAATCAAAGTAAGCTTGATAAAGAAGATCCTAGGTCCACTTTTGAAATGTTAAATTGGACTTAGTTACACTACTGTCTCTTTGGATTTTGTCACCTTTCACTTCAAACTACTCAGTTTCCCTCATTAGAAAGAGATACATCAGATACAACTTAGAAACAGTTATCTGTTATTTATGTATGCGTAGTGGTTTTAGTGAGTCACAGCTACCACCAGTAAGGATTCAACCTGGATTAATCCAGAAGTGAAATATGATAGTACAATTGCAGACCTGGGATTCTGTGTGAAGAGAAGAGGGCTCCAGGAGAAACGGTTGATTTTCTCAGTTGTATCCCTGAAGATCAACAACAGTCCATCCTGACCAGCAGAAAATCAAACAAGCAGTTCTGCATGGGTAAATACAAAGCTCCTGACAAAACCCGAATGTGAAAAAAAAATGTACAAGAGGTGACATCAGGGGCAGGTGACTCAGGAGGAATATCAAGACATTGCCCAAGCATCCAGAGACAGGGTTAGAAAAAACAAAATTCATGTGGAATTGAATCCAATGTGGGACACAAAAGCATGAAGAAGAATTTCTACAAGTATATCCGCAGCAAAAGGAAGCCTAGGAAAAGTGTGGATATACCACTGAATGGAAATAGGGATCTTGTCCCAAAGGACACAGCAAGGTACACAATGCCTTTGCCTCAATCTTTACTGGTCAGATCAGCCTTCAGCAACACCAGGTCCAGTTCCCTGAAATGCTGGAGAAATGAGCCAAGAAGACCCTCATGGAGTTCAATATAGGAAATTGTAAAGCCGTATACCAGGGGAGGAATAATCCCATGCATCAGAACAGAATGTGGGATAACCAGCTGGAAAACACCTTGCAGAAATGCTCATTATCNACCTTGCAGGAAAAGACATGATGATCCTGGAGGGCAACCCATTCACCACAAGCCAGCAAAGTGCCCTTGCAGCAAAGACCAACAGCATCCTGGGCTGCATTAGGAAGCATATTGCCAGCAAGTCGATGGAAATGATCCTTCTCCTCTGTCCAGCTCTGCGAAGACACATCTGGAGTGCCGTACCCAGTACGAGAGAGACATGGGCTTACTGGAGTGAGCCCAGTGAAGGGCACTAACACAAAGTGCTTGAAGCATCTGACATACAGGTCGAGACTGAGGGAGCTGGGACTGTTCAACCTGGAGAAAAGAAGGCTCAAGGGAGACCTGGTAGCAGCCTTTCATTGTGTNCAATGTACATAAACAATTGGTGGAGAATATAACGAGGGCAGAGATAGACTCTAAAAGGTATTCAGTGACAGGATTGGAAGCAATGGGCACAAATGGAATATGGGAAATTCCATTTGAACATAAAAAGAAAGTGTTTTTCTGTTTGTTTGTTTTTTAATTTGAGAATAGACAAAGAGTGAAACAAGTTGCCCAGGCTGTGAAGCCTCCATGCTTGGTGATACTCGAACTTGATGAAATCTATTGAATTCCATAAGAAAAATCAAATGAAA
This sequence comes from Alectura lathami, assembly GCA_013399715.1. Taxonomy (NCBI): domain Eukaryota; kingdom Metazoa; phylum Chordata; class Aves; order Galliformes; family Megapodiidae; genus Alectura; species Alectura lathami. The sequence goes on from VXAV01010327.1 coordinate 109,689, forward strand.
AAACTGCAGTAAAATATTCTCCCATCCCAGATTCAAACGGTGTTATACTTACTTACCAAAGAAAAGGCAGTGTACTGAAGGAAGAATATCATTTTTTGTATCCATATTATGATCATCTTCAAATGAAACTAAAGATGACAGAAATCAGAAAAAAAAGAACGGACACTATCCTTAGCACAGAAAATCAGTTCACTTGTGTCACAAACACAACTTTCCTTTGTTTCAAGAAAAATGAGATTTGTTCCTAAATTCCTAGAAAATTTTCCTTTTGACTTCATTAACTTGCTGACTAGTGGCCACAGCATCCCTCTACATTCCACACGATGAGATTCAGGGAGACATTTGCACCTAGCACTGCATGCAACAGCCGGGAATCACACCCAGCTCACATTGCTCATTTGGACACCAAGGAACCAGCAAACAATAAAAATCTATAGTTTTCATGGAGGCTCAAGGAGCAAATAAACATCATTGCTTTTTTTTTTTTTTTTTTTTCCCCTCTCTCTCACCGCATGTCCTCCCTCCTTTACAAAGCCTTTTCTTCTGCTGCTTATTTGCTTACAGTGCAGGGATCAGGCAGCTCATTACAGGACTGGGGCTACATAGAGGCTAGCAACAAGGAAAAGATTAAATGAACAATGGTGCTTTGAGCAGGCACATCAGGGGATACATCTCATTTAATTTTGGATTTCTAAAAGTACGTGTGTCTAACTGACAAATATCTACAACACCTATACCACTTGAGTTATCATTGAGACTTTCCTGATATTCAGCAGAGATAAAAGCCTTTCTGGTACATTCTTCTG
>VXAV01010327.1:113413-126477 GCA_013399715.1 Alectura lathami
AATTTAACTTCCAACTCCTGAGTCACTGGATACTAAGCACCAGCGGCATGTTTAGTCTTATGAGCAGGGCAAAAATGGAATGAAGCCTCCCAGCTGTAGCCACATTCACCTTATGGCATCTTCTGCCATTTTAGCTGAAGGAGATGTTTAGGCAATCCTTCAAGAAAGAATTTGACCTTTCTCATTTTCCCATGGAAATAAAAATAAAGGTGCAACAGAAGACAAAATAGCACTGAGCCATAGGTGCTAATTACTACCATAACACATGACGTGGCAGAGTTTCTATCAAAGCAAAAAACAAACAGCAATGAATCTCACCTCAGACTGCCTCTGCAGCAGGCACAATGCAAAAGCAACACTGAACCAAAGCGTGGCCTATGGTCTCATCCTGTCCAGGCTGAACACAAGCTTTATTTCAGCAATAACATGAATTTATTTTGCTTTCCTCTTTTTCTTCCCTTTTCTGCTTGAGCCATTCTCTAATAATCTTATTTTGGCAAGAAATGTAAAGCAATAAAATTTTAACATTTTACAAGCTTCAGGATCCACATCTTGTACTGGTGAATCAAAAGCACTCTCTAATGTGCTAATGTGAATGAGTGTACATTGGGAAACAAGCAGTAAAGGACAGAAAGAAAAAGATACTTTCCCACGCAAAGAAAAACTTTCTTCATAGAGTAGCCATTGAAGCTTGGAGTACTCGCCTGGAGTACAACCATAATGTTGCATCAGTAGTTTTCAGCATGATGACACACATCACACCTTTTAATTTGCTTAAACAAAAATAAGTAATTAGCAGTTATCATGCCCCTTAAAGAAACAAAGAGTCACTCTAATCATTCAACTACTAAGAAATGCTCATGAAAGCTACTTAGCCTTCCCAGCCACCTTAAAGATCTGCTGAGCACAAAAACTTGGAAAACTACCCTGTGTTTCTTCTCCTGCAGTTACCTTACATTTGATCCAGGTGCAGAATCCAAATAACGAGCAAGTGGGGAAAAAAAAAATTAAAAATAGTGATGGTCATGAATACAATCTCCTACAAATATCATGATAAAGCCGGAAGGGCCTAAAGGGTGTTTGTTGCTCACCTAAGTGCCTTATTAGAATGCTGGGAACGGCATTAAGCTCAATATTCCTCAGCCTGACTCATTATCTACCTGTAATTACTCTGACATACACACATTTCTAACAGATTTTCCCTAAAAGAAAAGACAAGAAAAATATTCCAAGCTATTACACTTACTTGCAACCTAAGTGCACCCTGAGTTAAGAGTCTGAATGCTCGCATAAGCCAAAATGAGTCATGAGGCTTTATGCAACTGGTTTCAGCGCTGTGTGTAATGGTGTTGAGGTACAAACAATGACAGTCCCACTGAGATGCTTTGGAGGGCATATGAGCTTAGGAGCAACAGTGAGATGAAGATGCTGGAAGGATTATACTACCCACAACTGTTCCCCCATCCTTTCTGTTTTTCATCTCTGAAGTGACCACTCAGAGTTGTCAGGTTGTTTCTCTCCCCATGGAACATTCTATGGAAATATTTGGAAGGATGGAACTAGTCTGGAAGCAGGTATAATTAGTGTTAAAAGGAACTGATGTTCTTCACTTAGGGTTAGAAAAGAAATAATCAGCTAATTTACATCAAGTAACATTTAAGCAGGAGAATAAAACACTTTTTAAACCATAATAACAATAATTAACACTGGCACAAACTATTTAGGGATTTTGTAGAAATGCTGAACCCAGAGGGTTTAAGTTTCTAGGAGGCAGTCTATAAATATAGTAAGCCTACCTCAGACCAAGAGGAAAGAATTACCTTGCATCTTGAAAAGATTTCTATTGATAAGTTTCAATGAATTTCATAAAATTACTGCACAAAGCATAGTTCTATTGATTATTCAGTGTTTTTCAATGGACATTGTGTTATTGAATACTGTACTATGCAAAACTGTTTGTGAATGTGCAATTATTCAGGAGAGATGGAGCTTCTGATATTCCCAGTTCATTTCTGTGAGTGAGTAGTTCCTTTTTTAGACTGGACATTCTATATTCTGCAGTCACAGAGCCAGTCCTGAATTTTTAATTAGATACACATGCACTGTAACAATAATCAATAAAACGCAATTCAACAAGCTGCACAGGATCCATGAAACTGGTAAGCCAACATCTGGACATCTGTAAACTCCATTTTACTCCTTTTCTGCTCTGTATTTTGCAGAGGTAATCAGAGCAGTGCAGTGCAGATTGTGTATTGCTCATAACTGATAAACAGTGTCAAACTGGTAATTAAATATTTATCTTCTTGTGCATCTATTTAAGAACATTAGTAGATCTGGTTTTGGCTTCTGCTTTATCAGAAAAATGTGGTCAAGGCTATTATTTCATGGAAGAGGATATATTTGCAGACTTTATATTTTATCTTAATGCTATATTAATGAATTGAACTGTTGGCAAGCATGCAGTCCCTAGAGGTCTCATAGCACTCCAAAAGAACAGGAGTCTTTTTTTTTTTTTTTTTTTTAATGTCAAACAATACAACAGATGAATAAAATATTTGAAGATATTTCCCTCTGTTGGGAAAGACATCCGGCACTGAAAAACAGCCACAGGTGGATTTCCATTGTGCTTAGAAATAGCTTATAACAGCTCTAATTTCCAATATTAGGCTGCTTATGGCATAGGAGAATGTTTATCAGAAAACCAATGAACATTCCCTGTCTAAAGATGTTGAACGAGTGAACAGGCACAAGATACTAGTAGCTGCATTTTGCTTTTAAACTTACTTGGTACTCAGCTTTGCAGAGGAATAGATGGTGACATAAGCTGTAAATCAGAGAACCCAGCCCGCTGTGTCTTATGTTGTCCTGTGTATCTATAATGTTATCCTGATGGTTTCACAGTGTATTTATCTCAATATCCTGTTTTTTTGAAAATCTGTATTATTACCTTTCACATACTTTCTATAAGGATATTCTCTGTAAGACAGTGAAACATTTAAAGCAGCACAACTGCCTTAAATTATGCTTGCTGCTTTAAAGGAAACCCACAGTTCTAAGTTAATACCCTTAACATTCTTAAGAGATCTTTAAAAAAGATGAAGATTTTATTCTTAATATAAATATTCTTGTCAATTCTCTGGAAAGAGAGCACCAGTAAATAAATTGCTTTTTTCCTTCTTTCTTTTTTCTCTGTTTTGCCATTTAAACTCTCCCTTATTTTTAACAATTCAGGACTGCTCACATTAGCCAATGCTTAACAGTACCATACCTAATGTATCAGTATTTGAAAAAAAAAAAAAAAGATACAGGACCAGCACAGTTATTCACTTTCACATAGCACCATTATGAACAGTTACAGACGATCTGTGAGCAGAAAGAAGATTTTTTGTTATAGTGGTGGCTCCCTAGTTTGATACTATGGTGAGAGAATAAAATAGGTAAGGTAAATACTCCTGCATACTACGTACGAAGAACAGTGAATGTAAATAAAAAACTTTACACAAATAACACAGATATACAGATCTGCTCAGTCATTCATTAAATGTTTGCTTAAGTTTAGATGTTGTAAAGCTTGTTCACTGAAAATAGCCTCTTTCTCGGAGTCATGTTTTCAAAGAGTAGAGACAGAGTACAACTCCCTCCCTCCTGAACCTGTTGTATACTCCACATTTTCTCATCCAAGTTGGTTAATTGTGTGGCAAATGAATATTCATAGATGAATTCACATGATTGCATAAATGAGCTAACTCTGTAAGCAGGCTTTTTAGTTCCTTCCTGTTATGTAGACAACTGAAACCTACGCAAACACACCTTTTCAGAACTGCAAAATCAGAACACCTTATATCCATTTACCCCCATATCACATCTGAGACAGACAAGAAGACGAGACTGAGCAGAAATCTTTCTGAGAAAGAGCTTGATGGCAAGCAGTGAGAGGTGCCAGGCTATGGAAGCAGTGACTGAGCTGTGACCAAGGGTGATGGGCCACCGCTGCCTTGGTGTTAGTGCAAGAAAGGACCTGGAGCATAAAGACTTAGCTTGGATATTTATTTTACAGTGATGGGTTAGATCTTCGAGATATTATGAGCAGGGAAAAAAAAGAAAAAAACCTATGCTATTCCTATGGAATCAGTGTGTTTAAAATTCTTATAGACTGAAAGAATCTGACTTTTCTATTCAGGCTTGTACCTGTGTAGCTTCAGGTTTGGGCAATTAAGTTCACCTGCTTCTAACTAATCAGATAAATAGAGTTGAAAGTCTTTTTGATGTTGGTTTNGTAATGCAGCCCTCTTACGCTCAGTTTTTCCTAGACTCGTTAATGTTGATTGAGTCACCCAGCAGTGAAATCATGACTGTCCCTGATGAAAAAAGGTTGCTGGATCCCCAAACCTTTTGACCTCTCAACTGAACAAAGACTCTTGAGGGTCATTTATCTTTCTGAAAGGAAGTTTGTCTTTCTGAAGGTTTGGTATATCTGAAAGCAAGGTTTGTTCCAGTGTAAACTGAGCTTTAGCAAGGTCAGGTAAGGATAAAAAGGATTAATATACTAGGAAACAGAGAATACGAGATAATGAGGAACCTTACAATCATTTCCACTAAACCAAATGCAATGTAATTGCTAAAGCACAAATGCTAAAGGCAAGACTGATTTTCTTTGAAAAACATTTTTGTAGATACAACATAACAATGTGTTTAAGGAAAACATTTGTCCATTTGAAAGTAAGAAAATAATTAGATCATTAGAATAATTTTTTTAATGCAATGATGACCTTAGATATTTGTAATTTTATGACAAAATCAGCACATTAACAGTGATCCTCTCTGAATTTCCTGCAAATAACTTAATACATAAATTTCTGTGATGCCTCTAACATATCTATGAATATGTTTGCTTAAGTACTGATGGTTCTGAAACACAAAGTATATTAACATACCAGGTCCCTTTTTACATTTCTGTTTGGTAATGAAATCATCACACTGATTATCTTTCACAGAAACTTTTGCAATATCACTAGAGAAAATCACTGTAACTCCACTCTTTGCAACTGATGTTAGATCTAATTCTAGTGAAATGTGGTACAGCTTGGGAATTACAGAAAAGTGTGTACCTAGAATTATTTTGGTATTAAAATAAATTAATATTAAGCATTTTTTAGAAATTTTCTTCATAGTGAATAGGTATGTTTAAATTGTTGATTTAAATAGTTAAATAAATAACTAAACTTCAGTAATCCTGTAATAAATTGGAGGTTTCATGAGCACTTCAGCCTTTCAGCTGTAGAGTCAAAGTAATCTTTGTAACCTGTAAATTGGTCATCACAGTGCTGATGCTTAATTTTCTCTCTGATGCTTCACTTCCAGTCCCTTTGTAGTCCAGTGATTTTAAGATAATTTCTTTCATAATTTTTCCTTTGGTCTCACCTTCTTCATTATCTTCCTGCTCTTTCAGTAGAGACAAACAAATTCAGGAAGGATATTTGAAGGTGATGACTGTTTAACGTTCATGATTTGTGCAGTGCAGGGGCAGCTCATTTGAAATAAGTTTGGATTTGCCTGGGGTGCATACATGTCCTAAATAATAAACATATGCTTCAAAGGCTGTTCTTGCACAGCTAAATCCCCTTAGTTTGCAAGTGCACTTTTGAGCTTCTCAATCTCATACCGTTACATTGCATTCTCAGCAACCTACTTATCTAAGATGCTGTTTCGCTGGGGGAGGTTGTCACTGTATTTGAATAGATATAATTGTAAGTCTGATCGGAAGAAAGATGTACGACGCGGTGTAACAAGAGTATCAGAGTCAGGTGGCATTGATGGGAGCTAATAATACTCAAATCCAGCCCAATGTCTGACTTAAAAAGCAAATGAAACTAACATAAAATCACCAAGTTTAAAGACATCTTACAAGTGAGTTTTGACTTTTAATTTTTTATGCCAAATTAACCAGGAGAAAAAAATAGAAAATAGACCAGGGTGTGAAATGAAAATGAGTACAGTATGTCAAAACTTCTAACACTCTCTGCAGTACCTTCTGCATCTAAGTATTCTATATATATTTTTAGATACACATGGTCTGCATTACAATGAAACTATTATATTGACCACACATTCTCACTGAGGCACATCGTAGCATAANTAAATTCTTAGTTGCAAATAGTGTTTTTCAACATCGCCTTTTTAAACACGGCATAATTGTCCTCATTTTGACGTACGTTACAGGAGCTATAAATATGGCACTTATCTCAAAATATGATAGAGTCTATTAAATGAGCTCATTGCTACTTTCAAGAAGACTGCATAATTAAAACCAAAGAGCTGCAGGATAAAATTTATGTAATAATACTTTCTTGTCTTATGACCTACATAGAAGAATCTTTAAATATTTTTCAAGATTTAAGGTATCACAACACCCTTTTTGTGTCTTGATGCTAGTGACTGGAAATGATCATGAAACTAGTTATCAAATTTCTGTTTGTTCTTGTATATTTTTCTAAGAACTGAGAAAATGATTAATTGACCATTACAAATAACGTGTTCTTGTCGATTGTAGCTCATGATTACTTCTCCTTTTACCTGGAGAATATGAGTTTGAAGAGGAAGTAAAGAGTTGTATTCTAATAGTAGCAATAGTCATATAGAGTTGCTTACATTCTGTGAGTGTATGGGTTAAAAAACCAAACTCTCCATTTGTCCAGCTCAAAAACCCCTAAAAAAAGTTCATATCTTACCCACTGAAGTTACAGATAGCAGTAATTATTTGACTTTAAATTTCCTTCTCTATTTATGTAAAATACAAAAACATACAGTCACTAAATAAGTAGTAGCAACTTCTCAAATTATTTTCTAACGTTATCTAGTAACACTTCATAAAATAAAATAAATTCAAAAATAGCAATTCCAAATCCTTCCTGTCACCCTTGTCATTCACTAAAATTTCTTTTTTTATTTCACTGTAGCAAACTACTGTTCACAAACAGAGCAGCTAGAAATAATCAAAAAAGGTAAAAATCATAAATGAAAGCATCAATGTCTTAGAAATACATATCTTAAATGAAATAAATAACATAAATAACCAGAGTAATTTAACAGAACACTATCACACTCCTGCTGTATTTGCAATAGAGTTAAGGATCTCAGCTATGAAACACAAGTACTTGAAAAACCTTCAACATTTGTTTTCATTCTGGAAAAATCTTCTTGATTTTGAAGATAATCAATTAATTTTCTTTTGCATTTTATTATTTTTTAAAAATCAGAACTGTCAAAAAACAGTATGACCAGATTTAGCAATGCTACAGAAAAAGAGTAGTCTTTCAAGTATGAGAATACGTAATCAGTGATACCTTTCAATTAGATGCACATAGCAGAGAATATCATTGAGAGAATGCATTACTAGGAAATAGGAAAAACTAATTATGGCTCTTGAAGTCAGAGAAAAAAAGAGAAAGAGGAAAACATCAACCTTCTGAATACTGGAATATGGAAACACGGCATTTCTGTCAAGTTGTGAAATAGCTCATTTTATGTGTGGAGAGCAAACCCACCAGTGCCCCAGAGAGCAAAAGGCACTGCGGTACCCTCCCATCTCACAGAGGAAAGGGCAACTGATGTCAGAGCATGGTCTCGCCAGTCATCATAGCATCAAAGCTTGCCAGCTTTGGAGTCCACCCGTTTGGGATTAGCCATACCCTGGCCATAATGCAGTGCTGATTAGGCCGGTTAGCTGGGATGAAAAAAACCTCTACTTCTTATCTCTTTCCTTCTGGCCCACCTCTCTTGTATGGTCACCTGCTGAAAAGTTTTAGAATGGGTTTTTGTTTCAGAGCATGATAGGAGATTTTATTTAGGGAGAATTAACAATGAAAAATGAATAGTTCTGTGAGCAGAAGGCTGATCTCATACAGATTTATATCTCATGGCAGAATTCCCTACTGTCTAATGAACATGTAAATGCCAACTTGAGCTTTACAGCAGCTGAAGCATTCCTCACAGGTGTTCTCTCAGTTTCTCTGGAGGAAGAAGAAGGAACCAAATTCATGCTTTAATATTTCTCGGGAGCAGAAATGTATGGAGCAGCTGATGGTGTGGAAAGCAGCATGGCTGCATATTGTAACAGCTTCTCCGATCCCTCTACATGTCTTTTTACACTTTGCAACTTCTGGCTTAATAGTTACAATTGATGAATATGTTCAGAATTATAAATAAGGAGGTCCTGAGACAGTATAGCCTTCATTTATCTGACAGGAACAGGATTAAAAGGTAATATGCACCTCTAAACTTTACCGAAAGTTTAAACAATAGAAGTTTTGAGGCTCTAAAAAAAGGTCTATTCTGTTTAATTTTTAATTAAATTTCAAAAGCCATTGTAATTTCAGCCCCCAGATGGGACTCAAGTCCGTGAGCAAATATACTGCAATGAGAACCTTGGGAATTGAACTGAAACCAGGAAACGACTGGGATCTTTCCAGAAATCTGAGTTTTCAGCCTCATATTTGTAGGTTGAAAAATGGAAATAATTTCATGTGCACTTCAGATAAAGAATTCGCATTTGGTACACGGAATTAAAGAAATAGTAATTTTCTAACAGTCACTGAAAGTTTGTATGAAGATTCTGTAGCAAATCTGATGAAAAAAAATGCATAACAAAAGTTCTCAGAGTAATATGCAACTCTAGCACCTCTGAAAAGGAGGAAATTCAGCTCAGGCTAAAGTGCTTCATATAGAGAGTCTACACTTCAGACTAGGCTTGGTTAATGAGGGGCTTTATTCCACTTTTACTGGCTAAAATCAAAGCTATATGTATGATAATGATCAATTTTCCTATCTGAATTGGGTACCACAGGTACTACTCAAGCACAAAAGGTAGAACACACTATATAAAACGCAATGTAAATGAACAAGTAGCCTTACGAAAAGGGCAATAATGACTACTATTAGCTGTAATTCTTGGAAGTGTAAACTTGGGGGATATAAATTTTTTTTCTTCTTAATAGAATTTCTGTTATAGTAGCATCTTAGTCCATAATCAGGATTGCTAACTCATGGTAGTACAACTAAATTGGCTCACCTGTGTTCATAGTGTCAAACATTCGCTTTGCTTTGCTTAAAAAGGTATTCACATAGAGTTGCTAGGATCAAGAAACAGGAAGGAAACTACATCATACAACATGTTTTTCAAAAACTACCATCAGTCATCTTCTTTTGAACTTATTCAACTCTCAGAAATATAGAAAAAATATTTAAGATTCATCTGGCTGGGAACCCTTTGAGGTGCAATTTGAGAACAACACTGCTGTCATTTCCACAGTAAAAAGTAGTCTTTTTTTTTTTCTTTAGAAAAGACTATTTTGTTTTTTTTCACTTTACTGAAGTATTTAAATGCTCTCTTGGCTCTGACTGCTCCCTCTCCCACCTGCTGTATGCACATAGGAAAGGTTAGGTGCTGGTAGGCGTGGGGCCAGCAGAGCTGAACCCAAAAGGTGGGCTGCTGCTGGCACAGCGCTGGCAGAGCAGTGCTGTGATCACAGGTGGGAGCACTGGCTTCTCAAAGGAAACTGAATGCCTTTTCCATACCCACACCCTTTCCAGGAAACTCAAACTCCTTTCAAATCAAAAATAGTTTCCTTGAATGCAAGGACTCAATTCTTACAATCTTATTACTTTGCTCTTGTGGCATTTGAGGTAACCTCCATGACTGGCATTGTCTCATGGAGAAGCTCCATAGGAAGCTATCCCTGTGAGATAGGAATGACCACTGTATCATGTCTGCCTGCAGCTTAACATCCCAACCCTTGAGTCTTTTATGACAGTAGCCTCCACAGAAAGATAAAGAGAAAATCCTTTGAGTGACCGTTTCGGGCATGTTAAATTTTTCTGGTGCCTAGACCCAACTGAGCCTTCTCTGTCTGTGGAGTTACAAACACAGCTTTTCTAAAAAACAGTCTAGGAGAGCTTACAGAAGACCTAGCTTCCAGCAACTTCAACATCTATGTGTAGGGTCCAGTTTATGTGGCAAGGCTCAACCCACAGTTCCCTCAGAAGTGAGGAATCCTGTGGCACTCCACATGTATCCTTTTCTGTATGCCACCGTGTTTCAGGTTCACTATTGCCAGCTCATTTTTATAAGCTTTCCAGGACACAACATTTTCAAATTTTAAAAGAGAAAAATTTAACAAAAGACATAACCTATGGGATTCAAAATTTATAACCTCACATTTTGGAAAAGATTAAGAGGTTGCACTTCATGGCCTGAAAACACACAGTGTGATGGTGTTCACACTGTGATGTAGAATGGACTCCAAGAGGAACCTGTTTTGTAGTAGCCACAAACATTACCCTGAAGATGTCTCTCTGAGAAATAAATAGATCCTCAAAGGTATCCTCCTGAAAAGGGCGAGTCATTTAAATACCTTGTAGGGTTTGGACTAGAGTGATTACAGACACCTAGAAGCTCTACCTTTATTTCTGCAAAGCTGGTAACTTAAACTTCAAGACGCAGTCTCTAAAGAATTTTTGTACATCCTAAGCTTGATCTCTGACTTCAGATGGCAATACTAGTTAAAATAATTCATGTTTCATAGCTACCTCTTCTGAGACATGATCTTCAAACTAGGCATTCTCTTCATCTCTGTGCTTCTTCTCAGGCCTATTACATGCAGACCTGTGGCCTGCCTTACTCTCACACTTGGTATTAAGTCTAATTTTAGAATGTCGTCTCATTGTTTGCCATTTTTCGGCTTCTGTCTCTCTCACCATCTCTGACACCTATTTTTTGAACTCAATGTTTATTTACTATTTTAACCATAACCTAGTTCCTCATGCTTCCGTGCCTTTATTTCTTCTTGTTCTCTGATGCAAATGTTTTTCCCTTCTCATAGCTGAAGAGATTCTAGGTTTGACAATTTCTTTTTCCTTCCTCCAAAGATTTTACTTTCTACCTGATGTCAATTACTTCCTGCTAAAACTCGCAAGAGGTTAAAAACACACCCAAACACATTTTCCATACCCTTTCTTAGCATATAAATAACTGCTCTGTTAGAGCTAGTTATTTCCATTCCATTTCCTTACCAATCACACCTTGGACTGGTTTGCAACACCTACTTTTTTCGGCGTATGTTTCTGCTGTGACGTTAGCTGTGATTGTGAACAAGATTAATTTGCACATTGCTGGAGGCTTGCACCTGGCTTCTGTGAGACAAAATGCTCAAGAAACCAGAAACAATTTGGAATCTTCTCACAGAGCAGTCTTTGTCCTCAGGCAAATTGATAGCTGGAGAATTATTGCTACTGTTTACCTCTCAAACACTAGTCCCCAGTAGCCTATCTCAAACTACAAAACAAACGCATTTGTGATATTTTTAATTAAAAATGTTCTAAGCAGTTATTAAAAAATAATACTACTCAGAATGCCTTATTTTTAATAGTGCTAGATGTAAAGTCTGAAGTGACAAATTACTCCAGGCAATTTGGTAATCTCTTACAGCAATGTAGTAGATTTATCTGCTTAAGAATATGAAAGCAAACTTCCCTCAAATTCTTCCATATTTATCATTGGAAAAATGCAGTTTTCGGTGGTAATTTGTTTGCCTAGATGTTATACCTGTTTTAAGAAAATTTAAGACGTTTACAAAAAGATGACAATAATACAGTTACTCTCAAGTGAACCTAAATGAAGATCCAGATTCTCCTCAAGAAAATCATTCTGAGTCTCTCTAAGTAGATATTTGTAAGAACTTATGTTTACTGCAGAAATGTATGATCCTTTATTAAGCTCAGTTCATGACCAGTTATAACTCCAGAGTTCTAAATCCAAGCAGCCACCAGCCATCTTGAGGCAGGTGCATACCTTTCTGAAACATATATATGGGAGCGAGAAACCTGACCCAATATAGCAGATTTGCATGTAGAGAGGGAAAAAAGCACAACTCATAGGAAAGAAAATGTACTTGTCCGAGACAGAATGTGCTCCAAAAGAAGCTAAGCAACAGGTCATCCCCTGAGACGGAGCACGCTGTTATTTCCATAGCTTCAACAGGCCATACAAGATAAAGAAAAATGTGTTGCTCTCCTGAACACTGTGTACCTCCATGGAATTATTATTCCATGTTAGCACAGTGGTGCTGAATGCCAAAAAGCCAATACTGAGATTGACAATTTACTTTTTTGGTGTTTGCTTTATATAACAACGAAACCAATTCAGCTACTTCTTGCTAATGCAAATGAATGTTAAGATATGCGCTAGAATTCCTACACAGTCATACTAAAAAATCTTAAACAAGAAGCTAGCATTAGAACACAGTTTAACAAGGTGTGTGAACATCCTCTCTTCCTGTCTCTGTCTTGTGAAATATTAAATAACAGGTTTCTGAAGAACTTGCCAACAAGTACAACTAGAAGCTGATGGGGAGGATTCCCTGCAGGATTCCACAAGCTTTTCAGCACTGAAACTCTTCACAATAAAATCATGTAACTTTAAGCAACAGTATGTAATTTGGTTTTTGACTAAATATTCAACAGCAAGAAATATTAGAAGTTAATTAAAATAGGAAACACTGTGGATGGTCTCAGTGGTATAACCACAATCTGGTTTACATACTTTGTTAAATTTTAAGTAAATACTAAATGAATGGTTTGGTTACCATTCAACTATACAGGAGCATCCTGTAAGAATCAAACATATCAAGAAGTTCAGAATTACCATAACCATTCAGGATCACATATTATTTAATTGTTAGCCAGAAAGTGAGTGTGGGCAAAAATTTCATGGAAGATGTAGGGATCTGGTTCTGGATGACAATGAAAATATCCAACTCTCATGCATGTGTCATTTTGAATATTCCTGTGTTTCACAAACCCCAGTGTCTGAGGGGCTTCATTCTTTTCCAAAGCTCTGTTATCTGAACTTTCTTTTCATCTGTAGGTGTTACCTTGCTTTCTTGTAAAAAGAAACAAACAAACAACAACAACAACAAAATTTCAGCTTGCTCTTTTTGGCAGCACTGACAGAACATGACAAAACTGATTTTTTTTTTTTTTTTTTCTTTTTTTTTTAAGAAAAATTT